>VXBI01008969.1:405483-534874 GCA_013397375.1 Toxostoma redivivum
AAAAGCAATAACAGGAAGATACCCTAAATATTGCACATAGAGAAAGTAGTTGACATTGACTGCCTTGCTACAAAAGGGAAATATAACTATCCTTGAAAATGAATGGCTATTTCAGTCTGGTGTGAACTGTAACAAAGATAGTCTATACATGGTTGTCTTCCAACATCAGCCAAGGAAAGCTGACACTTTAAAGTCACTCTTTTGATATCTATGGCAACCTGCTTTAGAATATTGGTTCCTGTAAAATAAGAAATAGAACAACTAGGCAATATTCCGTTTCTAGGTTACCTGATAAATGCTACTGCAGGACAGTTTAAGGTTGGAGTAAGGAATATGCAGGGAATAAGAGACAAATACATTGTTTGGTCTCTAATTCTCTGACTCTAGTTATAGAAGTACTTGTGTTTATCTCTGCTGACTCTGACTAATGTAAGTCCACAAAGACTACAAAGAATAGGAACAAGTACACACTTTGATTATGCTGTTTGGTTAGAGCTAGTGAAAAATCTCTGTTGTTTTTTTTTTTTTTTTTTGGTATAAAAGAGTACACTCCTGTCAAAAAGCTTAACTGAATGAAAGATTTCCTTCCTCATCTTCAGTCCTCTTCATATTTAGTACTTCACTCTCTTCTTCACATTCTTTCTACATCATATCTAGCTGATAACTACAGAATTTGTTGGCATCCATTGAGGAATGCTATGAGACACCAATAGGCAGATATTTTAAAAATGCCACTTTTGCCTAAGGGTTACAAATTTGCAAAAGGTGACAGAGGTGATGCTTAGATTTTTCATCTGTTTCCTCTGGTCCTTATGGGAAGGAGAAAGGAACTGAGAAGAAATGAAAACTTGCATTAATTTTGTAAATTTCAACTTTTCCCTCGTGGCATATCTAAAATGGAATTGTAACTTCCTTCACTGTATATGACCTAAATATTTTTCTGAAATTGCAGTGATGTGCAAAACCTAAACTAATCAAAATATAAAGAAGAAAGTATGCCTTGAGATAAATATAGGGCGAATTTTGTAGTGGATATCAGCTGTGTAAGTTTTAGAAGATTAGAATGAAAAAAATTAAAAATTTTAAATAAACAGAAGACTTTTTGCCCTCCTACAAAAGCCTACCTGGTGCCAGACTCAGACAAAAAGTGTAAAGCCCTCTCCTGTGCTGATGCCTGTCAGAAGAATTTCTGACTGGTACACTAGAGAAACTTCTTGGGAATCTTACCAATAATAATAAAACAGCTTAAGAATTCAAAATCCTGTTATGCAATATTAGCTTATCACTCCCCAGGATGCTGACCTTGCAATGTTTGGGTAATGTTTCTCCAAACCCACTCTCATCCCAAAGCAAGCAGTGAGGGTATTGGCAGTGGTGATAGCCATGACAGATGCCTGAAAAACTGCACACCTTAAAAAGAAAGCATTTTTTGTCATGTCACAGTGTCACCACCTGTAAATACAGGTAGGATTTTGGTTTCCATTTTCAAAATATGGGCATGTCAGATACAGATAAGGCCATGCAGAGTGAACTCCAGGTTTCTGCCATCATATATAATATTTTGGTGGCTTTATTAGCTAGGAATTTTGTTTGGTTGTTCAATTTTGGGAGTTTTTGTGGAGCAGTTACATTACTTTTATTTATAAATATATGTGCAAGAAGCATTCCTTGTTCAAATGAAGGGGAATTTTTTCCATTCTAATCTGAAAGCTACATATGATCTTTATGGCAAAAACAGTGTCTATTGCAGCATTAGTCTTATCGCCACCCAGAAGAGACAGCCTATGACAATGTCAAAGGCAAATCCAAATGGAAATTGTGATAAAATTTGACTGGCAGAACATAATTTAAAATAAGAACATTGAAAACAATAACTGATTGAAACACTAAGCACCCATGTACACTGAAAAGCTGTAACATTCACTATAGCTGAAGTTCTAACACATATGACTGAATTTAACAAGTTTAGCACCTGTGCATCATTCCCAAGAATCCTGGAGCACTTAAAACTTGGACAATTTTGGGTAGATCCACGTTGTAATACAGTTGCTTTGTGCTGCCAGACTTCACTTTTTTAACAAGTTAAAATCATAACATGGCATGGAGCCATTGTAGCACCAGGCTTTTGGTATAGCTTAGGCCAGATGGAAGAAGAGGAAGGATGGCCACTGTGCATTTAAACCCTGGAGATTTTTTATTTCCATAGTAGGGTTCAGACTGTGGAAACTCAACCAGTGCAAAGATTTTCAGCTTTAGCACTGTTATGTTCTGTTTGCATAGGATGCTTTACATAAACCCTTTTTACTTCCCTGTTTCTTATTTGCAAGTAGATTGAATTCAGAGCTTGATCCAGTAGCCCAGAATCTGGACTTGTATTTATATCCCACATTAAGAAGCTTGTGTGTACACATTAAAATGTAATCTAGAGCTGAAAATAATGAAATATTTATTTGCAACATGCACAAAGAGTTGCAGGAAGTGACTAGGAATAAAAAAAACTGATCCTAGAAGACATGATGATTTGCTTCTTAATTTATATTAGGAAAATTTTTCAAAATGCTGCTCTAAACTGTATTATATAGTGCATTATTTTTAATGTTCTTATTTCAAACAGAATGTAAGAATAGACATGAACTTCTACCAGAGTTTAATTTTGTATTTTACCATATCTTTGTCTTGTTTTGTTAAAAGTTAATCCTTTGAATTGCCACTTCCTTTAAATTGCAAAACTTCATGAAATTGCCATGTAATGAAGATTCTCTATTTTGCTTAAGGCATGAAGTGTTTTCCTTTGATATAATAGAGAGGTGGATTTTTTTCCCTATCCTTTACAAATCAAACTTCATCAGCTGATTGTTTGACCACAGAGTCAGCTTGACATTTATAGGAATGTGGGATCCTTGCTTCTAATTACCAGTCTATTATTTAATTTATTAGAAACTGATGTATATACAATTGAAGGGAAAGATGATGAAAAAATTCCCATGTAGAGAAACAAAACAAAAAATCCACTAGTTTTGTGGTTTTTTTTCTTAACTGTGGGATGGCTCTTTCATGTTTGTACCACTAGCACATGTACCATACTATAATGGCTAGGTAGGAAGAAATAAGTATTCCATACTTAATAAAAATTCTAATGCTTTTCTTTTTTATAGTATGCAGCCCTTCTTTTATCCCTGTTCTGTTGCTACAGAGTCTATGTAAGATTTCACAGAACACTTATTTATTTTTTTACTATGAGGAGTGGTCAAATGCTTTTTTCCCCAGAAAAATCCAAACCTTAAGAAATTACATTGGTATTGTTCAGTCTGACACCTCCTGGGAATTCATAGCATAAAGAATTTTTAGCATAAAGAAAGCATTTCATTGTGAAATCTTTCTTCTTGACTCTTTGTGACTATTGGGGAGGAAGCTGGAGAAACAGGAAAGCCATTCTGGAGGTGATCCTGATGGAACTACTGCTCCCATTGCCTGTCCATGGATGGTTCACACAGTGTCCCAGGCTGAATGGAAATTTCAGACAAAGTTTATCAGGGAGACCCTTCTGCTGAGTCATGAGGTTCAGAAAGATCTCCCTTGATTTCTAAACTCCTTCTCAGAGGGGAGTCTAGGTGTGCCTGGATCCAATCCTATTCCCAGATTTGGTCAACAATTTGTGTCTAAAGGGTTCTATAGGAACAACTGAGGTTTTATACAACATCGTCCTGAAGGGTTAAAGATGACAACCTAAATATATTTCTATTTATGCAATAAATTATTTATTTAAATTAATGATGATAGTGATAATGATTAGACTAAAAGACTTTAATCAGAATTATTTACTGGACAGCATAGATCATTAAAACTACCAGTAAAGAGCATTATTTACTGAAGCAATATTGAAGCAATGATGTTAAATCTAGCAAAATAATTAAGTAGAGATTGATGTTACTCACCCATATCAATGACTGTTGGCAAATCTCTTTTTCTGTGCCTGAAGGATTAAGCTTGAAAAACATCCCAGTTCAAGGGTGGAAGCTCCACACACACTCCAATAAGCGGTGTGTTAGAAGCCCCTGTCTTTAAAAAGTGGGATTGGCCTTTCACACTATTAAGTGATTGTCAGTCATGTTTCTAGGTGAGCCACACAGCATTTAGCTCATCAACTTTAGATAAGTTATCAGTACCATCACTTGTTAGTTCTTTCATCAGGAATTTTGTCTATCACGTGCTCACTCGTGCCGTATTCTGTCAGAAATTGCTCTTTACATGCTCAGAATGTTTAACTTTTGGATTTATGAGTTAGGCTGGTTTTGGCATTCTTAACTCCAAAAGCAGCATAACCTCCCTTCTCCACCCACCACTGATAACTTTTGCAAGTAGGTTAAAGTTCAAAGTATTTTACTACTTAAGCAGAGATTGTGCTACCTGTGGCCAGCATGCCTGAGGCCAGGGAGGCATTTGTACTATAAGAGACAGTGGTTAACTGGTTTACTAAGTTAAATCAGGGCTATTACAAACACATTTCCAGTCTTTTGATGATTTCTCTTACAAATAGGTGCTATAAAGGCACCATAACATAAGAGATCTAAAGCTCCAAAGATCCAAAGCTCTAAAGATCCAAAAGCTTCAGAATACAGGAGCTTTGAGTTGTAGTGCAGAACAAATAGATCTCAGCAACTCCTCTAAGCATCTATTGCTCAGTCTTCAGGTTTGAATGAATGTATATGCACTTATTATTGGAAAGTGAGAAAAAACAGATGTCTGGGACAAAGTAAAAAAATAATTTATAAAAGTTAGTAAACTTAAAAAAAAAAGTCCAGCTTGATAGCTAGAAAAATCTTTTGTTTGTTTTATGGATACTTACTGTAACATTAAAAAATATAAATAATTACTCAAACCATCTAAGTGTCACAAATAAGAGATTTTAGACCTGGTTGACCTGTTCAACTCAAATTCAGTTTCACCTTTGAGGGTGAAACAGATGTCTGTACAGACTGGAAGCTAACACTCCACAGAATGCGTATTCTATTTGTTCTCTTAAAAGATTTTCTCTGCACTAGAATCAAGAGTAGTTTTACATTTCATTATAGCAAGATCTAGTTTTGCCTTAGGAATCCACTTATTTTTATGCAGAATATATAAGAAGTGCACCGTAATAAATCAGATTTTTCCCCTTTTCTTCTTTTTTTCNTTTTCTCATTGATAAGAAATCCAAATTATTTTAAGCAGATATTGTTATAATGAATGCTTTTCTTGTACTGTGCCAGCTTTTGTACTAAATTATTCAGATAAAAATAAACATGGACAGTTTGAAAACAAACTAATATAATGAATTAGACTGAATAAAGAATTAATGAAAAATAGTGCAAATATTTGTTGATACATTTAACTGTGAGGAGTAAGTAAAAGGGAAGAGATCAATTTATTTTTTAAAAAGGCAAATTAAAGTAAATATTCTTCCTCACATTTGCTTCACTGGTAGATCTATTGAAGCTGTTTATGTAGGGAAGTTTTAAAAGATTTATTTCATATTCCTGATGTCGATGTCATCATTTAACACATGGTCCAAATTGCTCAAGGAGACTTTTATGTGAAGACTGTTTTTAACTTGGACTATTTTATTAATTAAATACACCCTAAGAAAATGTAAATCAGGTGTCACAGAGAAGAGAAATTCCTGTGTCATGTCATTGTCACTTGGATCTCTGCCCTGTTGAGCACATATAGATGTGCAGGGCTGTTTTAGATTACCTTATTTTTAGTGGTGGTTTAGTTCACATACTGCCCAGATGCTGCCTAGCCACCACGTGGGTCTCTAAGTCACAAGTGTGTGTTTTACGTGTGCAAAGGACACCAACAAACGAAATATTCAGGCTCTGGACACTGTGCTCCTCTTGCCACACTTGCTGCCTGTCCAGCCAAGTATTGTGGGAATAGCTCATCCCCCAAGGGGTCACTGCAGCTGACAACTTTTCATGTCCACAGGTGTTCTCATGCAGCTGTGCTGTGGTTAGATACACACACATGGTGGCCACATTCCCCATCACAGCTGGCCTTTGGATGCCAAGTCTGCTTCTGTGCCCCTGGAGTCAATAGCCGGGGTAGAGAACTTTACTGGGGGGATTCAGATGTTAGTAGAGGTGTTTACCTGCAGGGAAGGAAAGCACCTTCCTATGGGTATTTGCATTTGATTAGTTGGATGGGACCCAACAGTTCCTGTGTAAATCTGTATCAGATTATCCATTTTTCAAGTCCTGAGACAGAGAGAGTGTCAATTCAGTCACATAAGCAAGAATTCATGAACAGTAGCTCATGAAAAAAAGCTAGGTTTTTTGAATTAGATGGGCTGAGAAAACTGCCAGAGTAACCCCAGTTATGAATAAAAGGATCCTTCTTAATAAAGTATCCAGGACAAAGTGGGATGGTGCCAATCATACCACTCAATTCAGACTGGGCAAGTCAAAATGTTAGGTTGGATTTTCTTTAGTTTGGCTTTTTTAGTTTGTGTGGTGTTGGGTTTCGATATTTTTGGTTTTGGGTTTGGTTGGGGGGAGTTTTTTGTTGGTTTTTGGGGATTTTTTTGTAAAGATATTGTTTATTTCTTGTTATTGTCCTGTAAAATATTCCAGAGTACTGAAAGGTAAATGATTTATACCTTGTTGTCACATCATATAGGTGCTTCTAAAGCAGAAATATGGATACCACATAGTCTTTCATTTAACTGCTGCTGTGATTTGTGAGCACATATGGTAGTACATCACAGTGGTCGTGAATTGAGATTCTGCTGTGCTGTACAAACACAGGACAAATACCTCTAGCTCCAGAGGCTTCCTAAACTTACAGGATTTCCAGATAGGACGCTTTCTGTAGAACCAAAATTCTCACAGTTACTACTATTCTTTTATATTTCCAGCACTCTGTGCAAAAATATGTTTCATTGTCTAAGTAAAAAATGTATATAGTTCATAAAAAATGGAGTCACATAAATAAATTTCAAAGCACACCTAGTATTTCATTGTGCCTCATGTTTTTGATTTAAAAAAACCCCACCATATTTAAAGAACTGTACTATTCTCCTTCATCTGAATTCAAAGATGCACAGAAGATAACTATGTGCAAGAATTAGCTTTTATTTTGTTTGTGACAGATTCATTGTTTGCTATTGCCAGGCTCCAAACCACCCACTGAACAGCATGAATATTCAAGAGTTGTCAGCAGCTGCAGCCAGCTTGATTTTCCTCAAGAATTCTAGTATATATAATGACAATGAATACACTTTTGTATGCAGAGGTTGTGCATGAGCTGTTCCATGATATGATTATTTTGGATCTTTTTGAAAGAGTTGGAGAAGTATTCATGGTTACCCCAATACCTCATCAGCTCAAAAACCCTTTAAAAAGCCCATAAGTTACAGATCTTTCTGTCCAGATGTGAATATCTGCTGCCTTATAGACAGATTTAGGAATGTATATACTTGAATAATTATACTCTTACAGTCAGGCAGAGTGAGCCTGCAGGATACATGAATTAAGTTTCTTGGGTGTGATTTCAGAACAGGGTTTCGGTCTTCAGTGACTAAGTATGAGGTTTTGGATGGAGCAATTTGTGATTGTCCAGAGAAAGAGGTTACAGTATTAGCATAGAATTCTGGATCAATCTGTGAATGCTTTTTAATTGTATGTATGAGTGCCATTTTTGCTCTTCATGAAGGGATACATATGCATTATGGTTGTGTTATAGTCAAGATGACAATGTTGACTGTAGTGAATATTGATGTCTGTGGGTTTTGTGTTGACAAAAAGCCATAGCAGCATCATGGACTTTTGAGGATGGCTGGGAAAAAATATCCAATTAGGTGTGGTTTATTAATGGGGACACACTTCTTGGCATGTTTGAGAACGCTGTAGTCCTCTGAGATATCCCAGGGATAGTGCTACAAGAGGAAAACCAATTGCTTTTCAAACTTAAAAAGGAGTCAAATATAATCAATCAGACACCAAAACAGTATTAATATTTTCTGTAACAGCTGCTTGGATATTCACAAGTGGTAATTGAAATTTTAAGATGTTGTTTAATAAGGCTGTTGTTTAATACATGGATGGATAAGAATCTGTCTTGACTGTAGAATATGGTCAATACAAATGTACCCTTTTTGTCCATGTGTACTCTTCTAAAGAGCATCACTGTCTTTAAATAGTCAGAGTTAGAGTAGATTGTTACTCTATGAAATAAAATAGTTAAGTTAGAGTGGAGAAGGTTTTATGCCATTTATATTTCAGAACACATTATGTTATTTATAATATAATTCTGGTTTTGGTTACTCCTAACTTCCTGAAGCACGTAAATAATCTGTCCTTGGTAAGAATTTATTTTAAAGGTGTTTTTACAACTTGGGTAACCTTTTCAGAGGTTTGAAATTAGAGAGTATTGTCTATTTTTAAAAATTCTCTAATCTCATTTTCACAGTAAAAAACAATTGGTGCAAACAGAGATATTGCCAGTAACAAGCAAGACTTTTTTAGTCAGGATACAATATAAAGCCAATTGTAAAGGGCACCATTCCCTCCTGTTTGACTCCCCTTATTAATTTAGATCTCATAAATCCTTAAAGTCTCTTCTTGCCACCCTTACAAGATCAAATTCTCCACATATCCTTACATGTGATCCTTGTATTTAGTTTGTTTTCAGTTTAAAGTGGTAATATTAAACTACAGCAAAACAGAAGATAAAGAGGTAAAGACTTAGTTGTATATTCATGAAAGGTCATATGTGTATGAAAAAGCAATAGATCAACAACATTTATTTGTGTACTCCTTTCCTGAGGAGTAGTCCATGAAGTCTGGATTGATGTCCTGGGGTGACTTTATGATGCTTAATTGTATCCCCATTTGTTTGTTTAGCCCAGAAATAAGTTTTGTGCCTTTAAAACTAGATCCAAGAGAGAAGGACAGGAAAAGGAAAAGTGGTAGAATTTTTTCCTGGCTCTATTCAAAAACATAGAGGGAAGACCTTCGGCTCTCTCCCTTGGTGTGTGCTGTCTGCAGCACTGGTTTTCCTCGATAGCTATGGCAAGGAAAGTTTTCCCAAAGCTGTTTCTTTTTTATTTTTATTTTTTTCCTGGAACTGTTCAAACCTGCTCTGGACCGAAAACCCAGAAGAGCATCAGGAGCTCACACCTGTGGCCCACCAGAGCTGAGACATGGCATTTTCCAGCACATTTTCCAGGCATTTTCCAGCAGGAGTTGCTGAGAGGGACTGAGCGAGCCAAGCTACAGCCCATGGAAAGGACTTTCTGAATTTGCCACTTCTTCAGAACAGCAAGAGTTTTTATTGTTTAATATTCATTTTTTCATGTTTGTGAGTACTTTGGTTGTTAAATAAACATTTTTTCCACTTCTCTCAAAGGAGGTTTCAGTCTCCCAAACTGGTGGGGGAAAGGGCTGCTTAAATTTGCCTCCTAGGAGAACCCCATTCCAAGATTTCCTCCCAAACTTGCCCTAAACCAGGACAATTGAGCACGAATTTCCCAAGAAGCCCTATATTACCCAAAATATTATTGGACCATCAGTTATCAACAATTCATTTTATTTGTTACTATAACAAAGATGTAGCAGGGCAAGAGGGAATAACCAGTTTTTTTATGAAATAAGCAGCACAAATAAACTACTGGTGTAAAAAAAGATGGCTGGAATTTTGTTTCTTACTTACTAATATAACTTCAGCCAGCTTTTTCTTTTTGCTCTTTCTTCCTTTTCTAATTAAATTATTCCTTGTTCACAGGGGGTTGTGCCTTTCTAAAGCACTTCCAATTGTCCTTTAAGCTGTGAAATATGAAGATAAAGGCCACCTGAAAGTACAAAGCCTCCCACTTTGATTTTACAAATTTGGAGTACTACTTGTGCTGGGTTTGCCTCTGTAGACTAATTCCATTTCTCCACTGCTGAGCTTTCACTCACTCTCCGCATATTTCTGCTCTGAGGGTTTTTATAAATGTAAAAGACATTTCATTATAGCAAAAATTGATTCTTAGTTCTGGAAATCTATAAACTCTTGGGGGAGAGGAGAAGAAGAAAAAATAAAGAAATATGGAGCAATAAAGCTATATGATGTTTGCAAACAAAGCAGAAAGAAGTTTTAAGCAATACATGTTACTAATGGAAGTTAATGACCCAGAAGCAACTGTGATCTTCCTCTCAAATTGCTTCTCTCTCTGGTCTCTCTTTTGTCATCCAAATATCTCCTTGATGGTGTTCTGCTGTTTCTTTTCTTCTGATATCAGTCATGTTGCAGCCTTTTGACACCTGTGTATTAGTTTGCATGGTGAATGGATCTTGTTCAGCTTGAACCAAATAGGGTTTAATAAAATGAAAAAAAAATTCATTTTGATTAAAGGAAATGTTTTGAAGGGAACTTGGCAGGGGTAAATAAAACACTTTTAATTTTCTTTCTTGAACTGTGGCTAATTTACATTACAAGTTATCCTCTTTTTGGTAGCAAAAAGCTGAAAAACTCATTTCAGAGAAACACCAGTTTTGCTGAATCACCTCAAGTAGCCTCTGGCTTTCCTGTTTGCCTTGAAACCTAATCAGGGCAATGGCTGTCCAGTGCTTCTGGTTCTATGGCAGTCTAGCAGGGATCTAAAAATAACCCATCTGGAACCTGAACTGTTTTTCTTAGAACTGCTACAAACCTGAGATCATCTGAAGGACCTTTAGAGCTGTTTTATTTGAAATGTTCAAGGCATCTGTAGTCATACTTGCTTCTCTTGTATATCTCATCTCCTCAAGACTTGAATTGTGCTGGAAGTCATCAGCAGCTAATGTTTTATTCAAAATACAAGTTTGATCCCTTTCTTGACAACTTTCTCTTTAATTTTCTACTTATACTGTGAGCTTTTTATGCCAGAGTCCTCATTTTATTTCAATGCAGGACGTCGTAGGTGCTACCAGAAATCCTTGTTAAATACAGCCATTTTATGACTAGCTTTCCTTAATTTTACAAACTGCTTTTCATAATAGGTGTGCTTCTATAATGCTGTGATGGCAATTTGTGGCTCAACTTCACATGAGCTACATGCAGAGCAATTTATATCAGAGTTCATTTCTTAGTAATTATGTTACACTCATGGGGAGCGGACTAGCAGTCACACAGGTGAAAAGCCAGAACTTCAACTCTTACCAACATAGCTTGGAAGATCATAAAACATGTGAAGTTTCTCACTATGTGAATGCCAATAAATCATTAGATAAGATAAATAGGCAGGAAGTTATAGATAAATAACTAGCAGAATGAAAAATCAGGAAAATTGAAAAAAGTCCATAATATATACTTGTTTTTCAAAATTAAAGATATACTGGTATGTTTAAATGACCTTTTGTATTGTGTTTGCATGGGCAGGTTTTGGTAGATGTTGTTTTTTGTAGAAGCTTGACTCAAAATATCCTTATAAATCCAAAGCTGAAAAATATATACAAACTATCCTTATGAATGTATGTATTATATTTCTGAAACTATATCATTTAAAAGTAATATACCTATTATTCTAATAAGATAATTACATATTTTAACTTCCAAAATGTATGTGTGAAAAGGAATATAGAAAATGTGCTTACCGTCACAAGTTTTTTCTGAAGAATATGAAGAAATCTCTGACATTCTGTATTCTCTTACATCTTAAAATGAAAGTGGTTCTTAGATGAAATTATGTACCCTTCACTATTGTTGCATCTGGTCTATCTCTTCATTAGGGAATGTAAGAAAAGAAATTTTAGCTCCCATCCCATGCCATACAGAAGTAACATCTATAGACAAATGCTTCCAGTCCATGTCTATTTTTCCTCTTTTCTTGATAAGATTATACATAACTTGTAATTAGTGAACTTTTGTACTAAGCAATTTTGCCTTTTGGGGGATAGGAGTTTATTTTTCTTATCTTCATATGTGAACACTCTGAGTGCATCCCTTTTTCCTCTCCATGGTAGGTGTTCAGTGAAACCAGCAGTGCAGGATAAGATGATACTGCCTTTAGGTCATGAGAAGAAACAAATTTAGGTTCAGGCAGTTTTTCCTTGTTTTGGAAGGAGACAGCTTGAATCAACCATCAGCATGAAAAAAGGGACAAGTATACTGTTCAGATGGGAATGTGTATAGAGATACAAGAAATTAGGGGCAAAAAAAAAAAGTCTATAAATGAAAGAGAAAAGACCAGCTAAACATGTAGTTACTTATTTTGCTGAGATGGATTATGGTGATAATAAGTATATTCATGTCCTATGAGTACCCTAAGACATGCATTTGTGAATGTAGAATTTTTCTGTGTGGGCAAAACCTTGATAAAACTTCCACAATTTTTCTATCTTGCTATTTTGAATAATTAAGAGGGACTGCAGTTGAACATGGACCTTTTCTTGGCCTTCTTTCACAGCCTGGCTTTTAACCATCATATCTGCCAGCTCCAGCTTTAAATTTAGCACAGCATGGTAGTATGGCATAGCACAGAATCATGAGCGATGGATACATTTAGAAAATACAATTATCCTGCTCCTAGCTGCAGTTTACAGCTAGGCACAATCTGCAGTGAAATGGAGACATTTGGACTTCAGATGATTTTCCACACTGTCAGTAAAAGAAACCTCCTAGATTCAGTATAGGCAAGAATTTCACTCACTGTTTTGCTATATAATTTATCATATGCATAAGAGAGAGTGTTAACTTAAAGAATTTTCTTGTTGACCTTTATATATGATGGCAGGAAATCAAACAATTCCAAAGCTTCTTCCTAATGGTTGTGACAAAATGGCCCAGGAAAATGGATAGAACGTGACTAAGCAGAATAAAACTTTGAGGAAGACTTATACTCTACAGGTGATGCTTGCAGTGCTCAATATGTAGTGAACAACAGTGCAGTGAAATGCTTGAGATAGAAAGATTTCATATCCAATGCATATAAAATGTGATCATCATCAATGCAGAAGGAACTCAAACAGGTGCTAAGAGACCTGAGAATCATGTTACTTTGTAACAAATAGCTGCAAAGAAAATGACTCATGTACCAGATAATGGAAATAACAATTATAGTATAGAATACAACGAAAAGGGAATGAGTCATGAACCACTTGAATCAGAGAAGAGAAACATAATTGACAGTTTTGTGGTGAGGAGAAATGCAATGAGTGATAGTTCTGAAAAGCCAAAAAAAAAACCAAACCCTGAGTTGTGAAAAGCAATTCTCTTGAAAAAGGAAAAAAGTCTGGCATTTGTTGTATGGTTCCAAGTGCTACTTTGGTCATTCCATGTTAATGTTGCATGTGGCATTTGCATTTTTTTTCTTACTGACCACAAAGGAAGGGTGATTCTTCTCTTACGCTGTTTAACTCATAATCACGAGCACTGAAATTCCATTGCAATGGCTAAATTAGTATCTCATACAATAGACAAGATGCATTTGATTGGACTTGGCTGAGTTCAGTAGAGCTTGGAAAACTGAATCGCTGTGTGAGCCCCAGATCCTGTTCCTAGCTTCATCACTCCAAGACCAAAGCTGGTTACATAGTGAATGATGTGACAGAAGGCAAGCACAGATTTTGTGCCCTGTTTCCTAATACTACATGGTGCTGACAGTCCCCAGGTGTGACACAACTCACCTTTTGACTTGACTCTCATGTTTCTGTACATCAAAACAAATGTGAAGAGAAGTGAAGTCTGTTTGCCATCCATTTCTGTTACATCAGATTCATTAAAATTTGGCAGAATTGCCATAGAAGTAAAATCTTGTGGCAAACTTTTATTGATGTCTTCAAACATTTATTCACATCTCTGACTACACAGCATTTGAAATTCATGGTTCTTAGCCATTTAAGTTAGTTTGGGTTTGAACTTTAATGATATAAAATATTTAAAGAACTAGCACAACACTGTGGCTTCCTGGAGCACTCTCCCTATGCATTCAAATACCAGTGATGTAAAGCCATGTTTACACAGAGAGTTTGGATGTATGTATGACAGTCCTAAATACTTCACTTACTGTCATATGCCTGAAAAACACCAGGTGGCTTCCAGATCAGCCTATTTCTGAAACCTATGTTTTCAGATAAGAGACCAAGATATTTCCTTTTTTTTTTTTTTACTTGGTTTTGGCTAAGGCAGTGTTTATTTTTTTTTTTCTTAGTAGCTAGTACAGGGCTGTGTTTGGGATTTAGAATGAAGATCATACTGAGAGCACACAGATGTTCTGGCTGTTCTGGGTATTGCTTACACTAAGTCAAGGACATTTCAGTGTCTCCTGCTCTGCTAATGAGGACCTGCACAAAAAGCTGGGAGGGAGCATAGCCAAGACAGGTAATCCAAACTGTTCAAAAGGATATCCCATCTCAGAGTATGCCACACCTAGTATATAAACTAGGGGAGTTACATGGAACTGGGGCCCATCACAGTTCTGGCTTGGTATTGGTCAGTGGATGGTGAGCAACTTGTTTTTCTTGGGTTCTGTTTTTATCTTCCCCTGTCCTTATTACTAAAATCATCATTATATTTTGTTTCAATAATTAAGTTGTTCTAATCCCAGCCCAGGAGATTTGCCTTTTCTTTCTTATTCTCCTCCCCACTAGGGGAGAGTGAGCCAGCATGTGCATGGTACTTAGCTGCCAGCTGGGCTTAAACTGCATCAGCTTTTCCCTTTTGTCTCCAAGTCCAACTGGACATGGGATCCAATCCCTCTATACTCTGGCTTCAATCTGTTCTGCTTCCATGACACAGAAAGAATCAGGACCAGACCCTGAAAAATAGCATCACATTGCTTAAAACAAGAAAACCTGGAATACTCCACACTTACAGCAAAAAGAGGGGGAAGTGGGAATGCAATGTGGACCAAGGTACAAATGAAGAAACAGTAATTTACTTGACTCTGGTAAACTTTGATGAGCTTCAACTTTAAAGACCAAAAGCCTTCCTGTCTTTTTTCATTATTTTCAGAAAAATTATTTTGTTGTTATTTTCTTATAGCGCATACCAGTTTAGAAAAAATGTTGCAACTTTTGTCACTTATACTTTTTGTATTTATATTAGACTGCTGGTTCAAGTCTTTTGATAAAACAAATAATGCTTGGAGCTTGGCCAAGACCTAATTCCAGAAAAGACTAACTATAGTAGCCAGTAGTATTGAAATAAAAGTGAGAAATGCAGTTCCAAAAGTCTTTCAGCTGATGACTAGACCGGAAAGAGTTTCTTTGAACCCTTCAACTCTTTCAGAATATATTCTAATTCTATTATCCAAAATTCTATAAACTCAGGACAACTTGTGTGTGCATATGGAAAATTAAAATAGTGTGAGTTTTGTTATGTGCAACCTAGGAAATTGGACAAATTTCTCCTTGCATAGTGTACAATTCTGGAATCCCTATTTTTCTTTCAGCAGCAATTTTTTTTATGTGAACATCTACAGCATCTGAAGATGATTGAACTTACTTTTTACCTGCTTCTTTATTATGAAATATCATCATCACACCAGGACTATCAGAGAGAAGATAGGAAATGTGTCAGAACTAAACTGGTAATTGATAGATTGTAATTTTCTCTCTGATGATATTTTGTGGCTTTCTGGTTGATTCCCACTGTGCTTATAGTATTTTATGGAATCAAACCAGAGGAAGTTAATGCAAATCAGGTTTTTTTTTGCAATACGAATTAAAAACTGTATGAAACAAGAGAAGATATAGCATATAATTTTTAATTTCACAAAGCATCATGGGCAACCCAGGCAGAGCTAGGAAAAAGTTTTTCAGACTAAGCCAATGCAAGGAACATGATGCAATTTTCTTCGCTAATTTTGGAAAAACAGAAGATAAACAAAGTTAAACATGATGGGTTTGGGTTTTTTTATCCTCCCAAAAAAGTACAAAATTTTATTTATTTAGTTTTGGATAAAAATACAATATCTAAAGTGAAATCAAGGAAAAGAATATTCACCAAGCAACAACAACAAAAAAAAAGGTTGCTCTTTCCTAACTATAGATCTCACTTAAATTTTGAAATCATGTGTATTCACCTTTGGTATTTGTCATTAGATAGATTACACTGTGTAAGTTACATTACACTGCCTGCAAATGTCGAGGTGTAAATTCTGTTGGAAATACAAGTGTTGGTCTGAAGGCTCAAAAATTATCTTTGATATCAAGCTCAGTGTTCATTTTTCTCAGGACTTGATATCAAAATGTTGATGTATTAGCTGAAAAAAAATACTAACCAAACAGAAGAAGTTAATGAAGTTTGATGTTACAGGAGAGAGAAGGTGGCATGGCAAACTTCTATTGCAAACATGAGTTTCAATGTTCACACTCACTACAGGAAATAAAAAGAAACACTCTGAAGTTCTTGGCCTCTGCAACTTGCTTAAGGATTTTACTAGGGAAAAATCATCACTTTCTTTTAGTCAGTTGTATGGGAGAGTCCAGAATTACAGAAATTAGTTTGATGGGGAAAATACCAAGGACTACACATTTAGAAATTTTATCCCGTGTAAACTTCCCCCCTCATCAAGTGCATATCAGCAAAGCAGCTTGAGAGTATGAGAACATACTAACACTACAATGCATTGCTCTCTTCAAATATAAAAAGGAAGTTGAAGCAGGAAAGAAAAGTCTCAAAAGTCTAAGAGAAACCTAAAGACAAGGTAGAGTGGAAGGCCACCGATGCTTGGCTGACAATGAACTACTGCAAAACCGTACACAGATTTCATGATTCTTTATAATGTTAGAGTTTTGAACACAAAATAGATTTTTTCATACTCCTCCTTTAGTCAGTGTGCTGTGACTGGCACCAGATTACATGGAATAGTAAAGACAATGGAGTTAATGGAGGAAGCACAGCTGAATTAATAAGGAATGCAAGTACAAGTGAGAGGTAGTTTCTAGGCACAGTAGGAAGTCTGAGACACATCTTGTTTTTCCTAATTGGATGAAAAATAGATCACTCGTGCATGCACCATGCTGGTTTTCAAAACACTTGTACTGAAGCCCAATTTACCTTTATGAACTAATCAGGGGAAAAGAGTTTGCAGGAAACTCCCTTCAAAATGCAGCTGAGAGAGAACCAGATCTCAGTACCTGTAAAAAGCAAAGTGCCTACTGCAGGCAGTAGAACTCTGCTAGGCAATGTGGCTGCTAAAATTAGCTTATGTTTCTGATTATCCTAGTAGCCAGCTTTCCTCTGAACTAGAGTATTTTCCTATAAGACTTGGGGACACTCAAGGCCAGACTGGATGGTGCTTTGAGCAACCAGGTCTAGTGGAAGGTGTCCCTGCCTATGGCAGGGAGTTGAAACGATGATCTTTGAGGTCCCTTTCATCTCAAACCATTGTAATTATTTAACCTTCTTGAATACAACTTTTCTAATTTTTTTTTCCTGCAAATGTCAATATTCTATCACCTAGCAAATGAGAAAGAATTCCTTATTTAGTTTTACAACAAAAAAATCAAAACTTAGAGTTTTGTTATCTGGGAGTAATGTAGGAAGGGTAAACCAGGGAAAAAGAAAGAATTTTGGTTTAGTCTGGGGTTTTTTCACCTACATTTTATAATGATATTTATTAATACACATTCTACAGAACTCAAATTTGTTCCTAGATGTTGACAATATTAATTCAGACAGATGTGGCTACCACTGTTTCCCACTTAGTTCCTGAATCCTGTACCAACCTTCATGTTCCCCTGCTGGATCTGCCCTAGAGCCCAGAGCATGAGGCTGAAATGGTCAGGTGTGGGGGATGTTGGCAAATGCTCAATTAAGATTACATGGAAATAAATCTTGTAAAGACTTTCACTTCTGTTGTTGGTACAAGTTTTCATGAATGCCTCTGCAAATGGTGCCTTTTATATTGGGAGGTTTGGAATGAAAATCATGGTTCACAGAAAACAAAAAAAAAAAAAAAGGAAGTATTAGATTTCTAGTTTTCATTTTATTTAATGGAAGTTTTCTCTACCAATGTTGATGTCAAAAACACCAGGCTTATAGTGCATTCACAATGAACATTTGAGATAAATCACTGAGAATTTTTTCCCAGAAAACTCAAGATTATTAACCATGGCCAACTCTTTGCTTTGAAACTGATTTGACAGCTTCAAACCTATATAAAGTATGGAATGAAAACATCCAAAAATTAGATTTGTTTCTGTCTCATGAAAAATAGCAGAATTTGATCAGAAATCTTCAATCAAAATGAATTCTCAACAGAAAATATGTTCTCCATGGAACTGTCTGTACTTCAATTTTATCAACCTTTTATTGCTTTATCTATTTTTGTTCATGAAAAAATATTCTTCATGTAGGAAAAAAAAGAAAAGTCTTGGTACAAGCCTGAGCAAAGCAATGTGAAGGATTTATTTCTAATTCGTTTTGTAAAATCATGTAACCAACGTGATTGGAAAATGCGCATTAAGACACAATTGGACAATATTATGCAAAAATTTATTCCATGTCACTCTTGCTGACATTGCTAACAGAAATGCTTGGCTGTACATACAAATTCTCTGCCTTGTTAGTCATGCCTGAACTTGAAAATCAGAGTTGAGGGACAAATATATGTGAATTCAACTTTTACAAATAACTGTACTTAGATCGATATCCAAAATTTAGTAAAATTCTTTTAAATCCTCTATTATCTTACTATGTAATAATCTGCAAGTACATTTTAGAAAGAAGATGAGGGAGATTGTTTTGTTTTTTTGTGAAATTCCAAACCCAGAAGTTACAAAATTTACTTTTAAAAGAAATTGTGCAGAATTGTATTTCCCTGAAACACTTAATTCAAGCAATTCTTGGGTTTTGATGAACAAAAAACAATAAATATTTGTGTGCATAATATCTGGCTACCTCTAAAGAATGTTGCTGTTATAAATAGGAATGTGTACATGAGCTTGTGTATGTATGTGCAAAGCAATTTGTGCACTTCTGAAATCAATATAAAAAAAGTTATACTCAGTATGCAATGTCCTGGTTTACAATTCAAAATGTATTCTATCACCATCTGTTGAAACAAGAGAAGGGCTGATCCTTATCTCTATGGGAGATATCTTCTGTTAATGGGCCATTAAGCCCCACTGCTTGACTGATAAAATTACATCATCCCACTGGGAGATGATCCAGCCACGGGGAGGAGCCTTGCCTTTCCTACCTAAGTAAAAACTGAGATTTGAAACAGCAAAGCAGCCTTTTCCCCTGGATTCCAGAGGAGAAAACCAGGCTTTTCCATATCATCGCTGGACCTTCGGAGGAAAACTGCACCTTCTACAGGAGCACTGCTTCAACAGAACCACATCTGTCATCCAGGAGGACTGCAGCCACCATTTAATCAGGACTGCACCAACACCCTGATTGCCAGGGTGTCAGGTTGTATTCTGACTCTGTCAGTGGTCTTATTTTGTATTACTGCGTGTATTCTATTTTTTCCATTAAAATTGTATTACTGACTTGAAGTCTCACTGGTTTGCTTTTTCAAACCAGTACATGCAAGTACCAGCAAAGCATGACTTATATGCAAAACAGCTTTCAAAATAAGAAACCATTCTGTAGAGTAGGAGGGAAGGGTCATATTTGCCTGATCTGAGTACTGTATTAATGAGAAACTGTAACTACTTGCAGCCATCAGACCCAGGTTGCTCCTCAATGCTGTCAAGCCCCACCAGACTCCATCAGCTATCCAGAAGTTGAAGTCTTTTTAGAAAGGCCAGCTGTTGTCTATGTAACCCTGCTGTGGAAAGCTAAATTCTCTGTGAAATAAAACTCATCTTTTACTTTCTGAGATTAACTTTTGTTTCTGTGGTAAACAACTAGTTACACAGGAACATGAGCCATCTCTGTAGTCAGTGGGAGAAGGAGCTGCAGCATCTCCTGATGCATTTTCTGGCTGGGGACTATCTGTGGATCATGATGCTTTTAGTGATAGGCGCCACAGAGAGAATTTGCCAGTGAGGTAGGAATGGCCAATTGATTAAATTATTTATCCTAAGGACGTCTATAGTACGGCATCTTTAACAAAATATATGGTGGCCTTAGGTCTTCTCATTTTTCATTGTAAGACAGTGATCTTTCAGGAGCTATGCAGACAATTATCTACCTTGACACTGTTGTTTCTGGCCCTATCACTCCTGCCTGCACTGGGACTCTCACATGGAGAATAAAATTTTTAAGAATTTGATTGCAAAACCTCATTTCTCCTTAGAGCTAATAAAAGGTAATGCAATTCTGCAAAACTATTTCTCATGCCTTTTTGCATTCTTTTGTTAGATACCCCACTGAATTCTGCTTCTCTTTCTGCTAATTTGAGCAGAAGAAATAATATTATACATAATCAAGGAACATCTTTCAAGAGAAAACATATTTCATTAATTAACAGATTCAGCCAAGAGGTAATAGGAATATACTTTTATGGATATTTCTGTTCAAATGAATATTCTTTTTGCTCCAAAAGGATGATATATCTGTCTTCTTTTGTTACATATCAGACCAGAATCTAATCTGTTTATTTTGTGACTTTATCTTTAGATTGCCACAATGTTACAATACAATTTGTTGATTCTTCTTTAAGGATATCTAGAATGTCATTTACGTCCTAAATAAACTAATGCCATCCAAACCCATTAAGCTTTTATAGACATATCATTTTGGTCAAATTCTTCTTTCCACTGAAACAGAAGACTGTTGCCAAGTTGCTTGACAAAGGGAATTAAATTTATCAAAGCCTAAACTAAGTCTTTTAATTGTTGGAACCTCTGTTCCCCTATATATACAAATAACAGTTTGGAAGCATTTCTATCTTTTCAAGTTAGATGTTTTCAAACATGAACAGCATGGCTATTTCTTCTGGCAGGGAATCAAGCTTCTTCAAAGTGATCAAATCAAAACACTCGGAAGCTTTTGAATTTCTGTTCTGGCACAGTTTAGGCAAATATGAACATTTAACATTCAAAACCACATTAGAATTCAATATGCCACTTGCTGCTCATGTGCCCACATTTCTATTACAGACATTTTCTCAAATACAAGTGTTTTCAGAGTTTTCTGACTTGCTTGGTTTCAGAGAAGTCTTAACAATAGAGTGTGAGCAATTTCTTCCATCTTCCATTGCTTTTTTTATCTCCTGTGCAAACAGATCAGAGATAAGACATACCAAACAGTATTGTGAAAGAAAAATTTATTTGTATTCAAATGTGCCTATAAAAGTAAAGCTATGGAATTCTACCAAGTAAATCAAGTAACAAACATAAATATTCTATTGACATCTCTTATATGTGTGTGAGATAAGAGAACAAATATAATATTTCAGAGTAGAAGAAATCTGAGTGACAACAGGTTCTGTAAAATCTTACATGGTTTCCTAAATATCTATTCTTTTTAATATTAATTTCATAGCTGGGGGCTGCAGGTGATTGGAGATGCTTTAGAAAGCATATTTTTCTAGTTGTATTGAAGTTAAGAAACCTGACAGTTCTCCTAAATCCTTTATGACTCTCTCCTTTCATTTTACAGTGCAAACTATTCTTACAGTTGCCCAGACTTTATACTCATAAAACATTTTGGGACCTGTTTCAAGGAAAGGGCTTTGCTTTTTTTTCTTTTTTTTTCTGAGACCCTTGTATGTTTTTGCAATATTTTCCCTCACAGCCTGCCACCCTAGGCACAGATAAGAGTCAGCTTGTCTGACTCTTCCTTAAGAGGACATCAAATCTTTCTCTTCTCCTGGAAAGGAGTTTAGGTGGTTACTTTGCAAAAGTTATTCTCTACTCCCACTTGGATAGACTCCAAAAGGTGAGTGAATCAACAGCAAAAAATGCCAACATCAATATCAGCTATATCACAAAGTGTCTAATTTCTACCTGAAATTATTCTGATATGTTTGTTGGCATCCTTCCGATTCTTATGTGCATATTTTAAAAGCCTGAAAAACCTAGAAAAATATTTTAGCATTTTACTTGCCAAAGTAGTGATGAGTCATAGTGGTGAGTATTGATAAAACAGTGAAAGCTTCTATAGAGATTTAGTCTCAGACACTGAAAATTGTAGTTTAAAATCTTCCCAGATCACAGTATTTCATTGATAAATTAGAAATTAGATCAGAATGAGACTGGAGTGGGACATGAAAGAAAGCAGGACCTATGGAGAGGACTTTATCACTCTTTTGACTGTTAGAGAAGGTTAGGAAGAAGTACAGACTTAAATGTTGGTCGGTCCTTTCCCTAAAAGAGGATAGCAACCTTTGGTGGCAGCCTTACTACTGGATCCCTTGGACTTCCTCCTCTCTTCTCAGCAGATTGGTGCTTTCTTACTGATTTCCAGCATTAATTTTTATTTCCTTCTGTTTTATTTTGAAAGCTTAAAGATGGTCAATTATTTTAAATTATGGAGTTTGAGGTGGCATCGTTTGAGATAGCTCTTGTCCCAGAAACTTTATAGTTCACAGAGCAGACCCTCCTTGTTCACAAAACATTTTTTTCAAACTTTGCCTTTTAGATGATCCTGAAAGAGCAGCCATTCCTACTTGAGCAGACACATAAGTAAATATGCATGCTGGATTTTCAGACACTTCTAGAAAAAGAATGGAAATTTTTGCTAAAATACTGGGCTCTGAATTTTTTTTTCCAATTAAAAATCCCCACACAAATCAACAAACTACCTCACCAACAACCAAACCCCCACTCCCAACAATAAACAAACAAAATTACACCAGAAAAGCCCTCTCCTTCCCTGTCATGATCACATTTCTGCATGAAAATCCTAAAAACACAAATTTCCTTTCTTGTAAAACTTATTTTATTTTGTTATGCTCCTATATTGTTTCAGTTCCCACAGCCATTTTTGTGTTCTCCTGCATTATGGCTCAGTCTCTGTGTTCATTTTTTTTCCTAAGTCTCTGCCTTCTCAATAGATGCTAAAAGCAGACTCATTTATCATTCCAATAAGTGAATCAGTTAATCTGAACACTGACTTTCAGAATACTAATTAGAGAATACTTATTTATAGGCATCAAGTAGGATTTGTAGAAACTATAGGGGCCACGTCCAGATGACTTAAGGAACTTTTAAGGTATCTTTTAAGGAACTAAAGGTTGAGTGAGAGCTGGCAGCATTTTTCAGCTCCTGAATGTGGATGTTGTTGCCATTCAGCTGCATCCTAATGCAGCAATGGAATGAGATCCACATGTGTTCTTTCCTCCAACCCCACCATCTTGGTTTCCATGGGACAGAAACCTAGGGGCTTGGTCCTGAAAGGAGTCATGGAGGACACAAATAGGTCCCTGATGGGTGCTAACAGCAAGTAGGGCTGAAGGCAAAGACTTCAGATAGAATAAAACATCTAAGCCTGGTGGCAGTGGAGACCAGCGACCTGGGCTATGGTTGTCTAATGCCAGGGTCTTATAAGCACCAAAAGAGCACTACATGTGCCTTTAAAGTTTCCCATGCACCCAAAGATTTGTTTTTGCTCAGATGCAGAAGTGCCTAAACTTCACAGGACTGAGCAGCTTGTGCTGTCATTCTTGCCAAAGCCCTGCTTTCAGTAACTATGACATCTTCTGCATAAATCTCTGTTGTATATTGCAGATGAAATAGGTGTTGTCTATCATGCATCAAACACCTTCTGGCAGGATTTTTTTCCTGTGTGATCTCTCATTCTTTGGTCGCATAGCATTAGATCATTTAAGTGTCTGAACACCACAGTTCACACTGTGTTACAGCAAGGCTTTCTCTGTGAAAGTACGTGGGAGAGGATTAAAATAAGGACACACAACTGCATGGGGGAGGTGCAGAACAAATAGAAATTAAAATCTTGATTCCAGCCTTCCCTGTGTGTTGTAATAAAAGATGGCATTCTATTGGATTAAGGTGATAGTAGCTATTGAAATTGATCCCTGCAGGTAGGAGAAAATGCTTTTTGAGAGAATAGTTTGATTGCAAGAGTAAGGACCTGCACTGCCTTCTATCATAGTACAGACAGGAACTCTTGCTCTGGCATCAAGCGAAACTCCAAACTATTAAAGAAAAGGCGAAGCTTAGAAACAAGCTGTCTTCAGTTTGGTTTTTTATCCCCTAGCGCACTATTTTCAACCAATTATGATTAAATAATTATATGATTCCTACTTTGATCTGTCCAAAGTCTTTTAGAAACTTGGGTCTCATTCCAATGTCCACAGGAGTAGAAACTGTTCCTTAGTGTTTTAATATTTTTATTCTAATGATTTAATGGTGGCATGAATATAAGAGAAAGAATCAAAAGACAATCAAATTTGCTCATTTCAAAATTAAAAATTTCTGATTAAATAATTGTTCACCTAGAAAAGTATTTTTTTTTACTTTGGTGTAAAATTATAGTAAATTTAATAAAGAAGTAAATTTTGAATTCTGAAAAATTAAACTAGCTCTTTCTAGCATGTAAATAATGAGGGACACTTTCTTAAGTGCTCTATGATGACCTGGAATTGTCCTATTTTAATCTTACTGAGCATTTGGAAATGTTCAGGAATGCTTTGGATTTTATTTTTAGGGGAAGAAGAGAGCTATTTATTGCCTGTTCTTAAAAGGGACAGGTAAAAAACAGTAGCCCTACTTGTTTATTTTTGGATCTGTAAATGCAAGTGCACAGTTTCTATAGATACCACTGGGTAATCCAGCAAAAATGTAGGCTGCTCTGTATGGAGAGCTCAAACACAAAGCAGGCTCAGGGGGGCTGCAAATGTGCCTTTCATGCTACCTTGATGATTTGTGCTTTGAGAAGTACATTTGTTACTGTGAAATTTTCAGATATTTATTCCAAAGATCCTCCCCAAATTAATTTAAATCTGCAAATTTCAGTATACAGAAACTATCAGCATCCTTTGCTTCAAAAATGAGCAGAGGATTCAAAGCAATTTTATAACTGCTTCTGAGCGCCCATGTTTGAAAGAGACCATAGGAAGGAGATTTGTATTGATTAAAATGTGTTGCCTTCTCTTTCTCCTAATGTCACAATGTGGTCTTTGAAGTCTAAGTTGATAACTTATGAAAAGTGGGTGATGTCTGGGAAACAAAGTAAGACAGCTTTGAGATTAAACTGCCCCTGGCTTAAAATATTTCTCTGTTTATTGCAGAAGAAGTCCATGCTTCATCCTAATATGTAAAAGAAAATTGTTCATACAGCAATGACCAAGAAGTATGCAGGGAACACTTCTGAGCTTCCACTCAGACATGTTTTTATTGAGCCACAAGTTTTCTGCAAACACTGAATTTGTTTTTCTGGGCAAGATGAAGTCCAGAGATGGTTATAGTCAGCATTGAGATGTATGGAATGACACTGTTGGGATGCTGTGCTTGTTTTGTCATTTTCTTGTTCAGTTTTCTCTATGTTCATCTTGAAAATATATCTCCAGCTTTAGAGTCTATTACATCTGAGAATCGGGTCAAAGTCCTACCATTAACAATAGAAAAGAAAATATTGGCAAGTACCAATTTCTAAGTTTTGCAATCAGGTCTTACTTTATAGAGGACAAATGTATGCAAATACAGTCAAGTCCTCCATTAATTCACTGGCCTTAGAAGTGTAGCAGTTAAATTTTTTTTCTGTCAATACAGCCACCATTAACTGCAGTTAAAGAACACTCAATAAAGAGACAATGGTACATTGTCACTTATAAGCATGTCCTTTTACTAGTAAGCTTTTTAATATGCAAACTCAGTTTTAGAGCTGGAACTGGATTAAAAAAAAAAAAGGAATAATCCATCATATTTTAAAAAATTTTGCTGGTATTTTTAGATCTACCATCTTAGGTATCCAGTTAAAGCATCAGAGATTCATTTGGCCTACAAAGAAAAAACTTGCAGATATATTTTCCAGTTGCACCAAATTAGAAATATTCATTCTTTAACATTTTCTTTTAAAAAAAGACAGTGATGCTGACAATGATTACTTCAAGTTTAATTAGCTAATTTATCTTCATTACCTTTGTCTTCTGTCTTCCTTACTGCTTTCACACCTTTCATGTGCAAATTTGTCTTTGGCATAAATACACTGGCCTTCATCCAAAATATCTCACAGTTTTCTATTGGATCTTTCAATTTTAAGCAGCCTGTAAGCAGTCAGAAATTGTATGGGATCCTCCAAGAATAAATCAGATGTGGTACTCAAAAAAGTTGATGCTGCAATAGTATTTTATTTTCTCCATGACAGGTTAGAAAATGGGAGTGCAGGTGGTACTCTGCTCAATTCTTTCAGTAGCAGTGCTGAATGATGAAAAGAACAGAAAAACTCATGTTATCAATAAGTGGCTTAAGGACTGGTGCTACCAGCAGAATTTTGGTGGTTTTGATCATGGGGTAACTTTTTGGCACCAGGTCTGCTAGGGTCAGATAGGCTTCATCTATCTAGCAAGGGCAGAAGGATTCTGGCCTATGGGTTGGCAAGGCTGACTGAGAGAGCTTTAAACCTGGTTTAAAGTGGGGAAGGGATGAAATCAGGCTCCTCAGAGATGAGCCTAGGAGTAGTAAGTCAGAGTCAGAGTTGGTCTCTTCTCCCAGGTGATTAGCAATAGGACAAGAGGACACAGTCTTAAACTGCACCAGGAGAGGCTGAAGCTGGACATTAAGAAGAAATTCCACACAGAAAGAGTGACTGGGCATTGGAATGGGCTGCCAAGGAAGCTGGTGGAGTCACCATTCCTGAAGGTGTTTAAGAAATGACTGTATGTGGAACTTGATGCTGTGGTCTAGTTGACAAGGTGATGTTAGGTCACAGGTTAGACTAGATCTCAGTGTTTTTTTCCAACCTAGCTGATTCTGCGATTCTGTGATCTTCAGCAGTTTTTTGACCCAATCATATTTTCCAAGGCTGAAGGATACCTACATGATATTCAGAGCTAATCTACAAAAAAAAAAAAAAAGTTTCCTATCCTGAATGTATTATTATTATAATTATTACTATGATATACAGACCACTTTCCCTAAATTTCATCCTGAGATGAGCGACCTAGGGTTCCAAAATAAATGCAAATAAGGACCGAAAAAAGAAACTATTCTGTAGCAGAGAACAACCCTGGGAGTACCTCCTAATCTGGTAGTGGCAGTAGGAGGTCTCCTTGTGGCAAAGCAATCTTACTGAAGTTTCTGCACAGTTAGAACAAAATGACAGAGCAGCAACCCTTGCCTAATTGCTACAGAGCTCTTTAGCAGTGATTTACGGTGACATATTTAAACGTGTACATTAATTTGTACAGATAAAATACTTGGCTACCACAGAGATATTTTTATTGTGGATCAGGATAATAGCCCTGACTCATCCATATCGGTGACATTTCCAAGCTTGTGTATTGTTGAGGAGTTAACATCCCATTCAGTATTTGACAACCAGGGAGTCAAGGCTGACAGTTACCATCTCTTCTACGTGGTGCCTAAGGCTAGGATTTGTCTCTGGTTTCATTTATTAGTTATATAACTCACATGCTATTTTTGAGCTATTAAAAAAAAAAGGGGGGAAGAAGAAGAAAGAAAGAAAAGAAAAAAGCCAATGTAGAGAAAAAGAAATTCCCATCTGGGAATTACCCACCAGGTAGCTACATACGGTGGACTGATCTGCATATGCATTTATTAATTTTCATTTTAAATGTTCATGCCAGTGAAAACAGAGCCAATGAAACCTTTTTAGGGTTACATAACAATGATAAATGTACTGCAACAGTTACAGGCAAGCGCAGGACCCCTGAGATTTATAGGTTCTTTGTCTCTTTCTTTTTTTAAAATCGTCCTAACTAGAAAAGCTCAATTACACTGAAGCATCTATATTTTGCAACAAGATTTTTCTTGTTTATATATAATGCCTTAGCTTATATGCCCTGAGTCATGTCAAAATCATAAGGTAAATCTGAATCTTATACACTACCTGATTCCCAGTTTTTCTTACATTAGTAAAGTGAGGAAAACAATGCAGTGCCAAAAGCTGTGACAGTGAAATCCACACTCACTGCTATAGTTTCATCTGTGGTTGGTTTTGGGGAGAGCAGTGAGGACAACAGCAGGGGGCATGGAGGAATGAAACTGAGCTAAATAAAGCAAGTCAAATCAAGGAAAGTGTGGGTAAGAGTGTCCCCTGTGCATGCTTCTGCCAGCCAGAAAAGCATACCTCTTAGCCCTGATCTTGCTTTTAGTGGGCTGCATCCTTCAGTCCCCCTTTCTTTTGCAGACAGAGTAGCAGGTCAGTGCTATGAGAGATACCGTAGCATCATTTTGCAACTTCTGCACAGGCAGCCCATGGCTCTGTTCATGCTAAAGTGTAGCACAGACATAGGCAGCGGTGTGAAGAAAGGTGGGATGGATGGGGGAGAAGAAAGCTGTAAAATAAATGAGATACAGAAAAGGAAAAGGTTGTGAAGCAATGTTTGGTTTAAATAGGTAAATGGAGTCTTCATCCTGATGCAGCTGCCAGGTGTCACTCTCCTGTGGGATCAGAGAAGGACTCAGTCTGCCAGCAGGTGCTGCAGCTCATCCCCTCTCACAGGCTGGGCTTGAAGCCCTTTGCTGTCACAGGCACTGTCCCACCAGCAGCTGTAAATTTGTCATTGTAGTGGAGACTGGGAAGACTTTCACCTTCTGAAAGTTTTGTGCAACTAAACACAAGTTCAGTTAGGTTTTGCTATTTAAAAAGTTGAGACATAAGTTAAATTTAGTTTCCCAGCTCTTTATCAGTTCTCTGGCTGAAGACACTCTAGGGAATATTTAAGTCAGGCTATCCAGGTAAGTTTCTTTCTTTTGTTGTAAAAAATATATGATATAAAAACCAGAGCCAGCAGAGCAAATCACCTTGCCTTAAAACTGCCTGTCACAGCAAGATACAGCTGAAAACCAGAAACACTTCAGCTTTGTCAGCAGAAGAACCTATGCATTATCTCTTACTGAAACTAACATTTTTTTCCTCTACCTAATGATTAAACAAAAATGATAGCAGTAATAGAGCACTATCAACTGAAAAGAGTCTAAAAATGTAGCTTCTGCAAAACTCTGTCTCAGTCATCAATATAGACATACCTCTTTCAGTGAAGAAAATAACATTTCACCATGATGAAAATATGAATCAGGTTTTCAGGTTCAATTGCTTCAATATTTTGCTTTCTTTTCATTACTTCTGCCTATAGATCACAGCTCAGATTTTCATTCAGCCATTTTTGTGTGTTCAATGTAATACTGCTGCCTTCAAATTGACAAATGGGTTTTCTGCATACTTTCATACAGTAAGTTAACTATCCTATTGCAGGCTTAATTAAATCATTAGTTTTGCTTTGTTATATTTTGCTTTATTTTGTCATATTGAACACAAATCTGATTTCACAGAAACATTTAGGCTGTAAAATACTTCCAAGATCATTGAGTCCAAGCTTTGACCCATAACAACCTTGTCAACGACCACAGCACTAAGTGCTAGTCTTTTTCACCCAGTCTTTTCTTGAACACTTCCAAGGATGGTGACTCCACCACCTCCCTGGGCAGCCCATTCCAATGCTTGACAACCCTCTGTGAAGAAATTCTTCATAATGTCCAACCTGAACCTCTGTTGGCACAGTTTGAGGACATGTCCTCTCATTCTGTCACTGGTTACCTGGGAGACCAATCTCCACCAGGCTCTTACCTTCTTTCAGGCAGTTATGGAGTGTGATAAGGTCTCCCCTGAGTTTCCTCTTCTCCAGGCTAAACAATTCAACTCCCTCAGCTGCTCCTTATAAAGTTTACTCTCTAGATCCTTCCCCATGTTCCAGCTCTTCAATGTCTTTCTCATTGTGAGGGGTCCAGAACTGGACCCAGGATTTGAGCTGTGGCCTCATCAGTGCCAGGGGAGATAGACACTGTCCTGGTCCTGCTGGCCACGCCATTGCTGACACAGGCCAGGATACCACTGGCCATTTTGGCCACCTGAGCACACACTGGTTCATGTTCAGTCACAGCTGCCAGCACTCCCAGGGCTTTTTCTGCTGGGCGTTTTCCAAAGGCTCCACCCCCAGCCTGTGGTGGTGTTGTGTCCCAAGTGCACTTGGCACTTGGCCTTGATGAACCTCATACACTGTCCTTGACCCAGCCTGAAAGCTGAATCTTATCTGAGATGCTAAAGCTTACACTGTGGTATCAGAGTGATTGCTTTTGTACAGGTAGAAATAGATAGAGATGATATAGATGCAGTTCTAAATCATAGACATATAGATTGATTTAGTCCACAAAAACTTCCAAACTGGGATTATATGACAAATATTCATGTCTTCAATAAATTTAATTCTAAGCATAATTTTTGCTGCACCTTTTCCCAAATATTGTGCTGCTGTGAAATATACTAGAGAACATTCCATAGAAAACTTTTCTACTGCTGCCCAGCACACAGATTGGGACCCACTGCTATATTCTTCTGTTCACTTCCAGACCTGTCTTCCTTGCGCAGTAAAGAATGTCAAACTAAAATTGCCAAAATCAGGTCTATGTAGAGTTGTAATTATGATATGATGGATTCTATTATCTAATATTTCAATATATCTCATTTCCATTAAAGCTATGAAATGCAAATAGCCCCACTCTTTGGAAAACATGAAGAGACTTTGAAATAGAAAGGATCAGTTTAAGTTAAATAGCATAGGATTTTTTGTATACAACATAAGAATGAGGTTAGCCTGAGCTTATATCCCTTATTTGAAGGGAAATAATATTATTTAATACAACTCTCTGAAATAGCTTGTCTGGTTATTTTGATTCACTAACAAATTTGCCTGAAATACATGCTGGTGATTTGCCACATGTTGTGACAAATATTTGGCAGTCCATCTGTGCCACGACCTGCAGCTCAGTCTGAAAATTTTAATGGTACATTGCTTCTAGTTAATTTAGATTGTTTTTCATGCCATTGCCTGCAAGTCTAAACACTGTATACCATATGTAGACAAAAGAAAAGAAAAAAACAAAACAAAACAAAAAAAAACCCAAACAAAACAAAGCAAAAAAACCACAACAAACCAAAACCAATAAAGCCCTCAAAGCTGAGCACATCTATTTAAAATAACAGTCTGTGAAAGTGGTAGTCTAAAGAAAGATAATTCTTATCAGGGTCTTATGGCTCTAAGCCATACTCTAATGCCATTGTCTGGCTAGAGCTAGAAATCTTTTGGCAATTTCCAATCTTTCTGGAGCCGTCAGTCTGGTATGTGTGACAAGGTAATTTGCATAATTTTGCAGTGTTGTTGCATATCACTTATTTTTTAAAAGAAATAAGAGAGAGTTCATATTCCATAGTCTACTTTTTTCCCTGGGAAGGAAAGCAGCCAACTCAGCAAGCAGCCCTCATATACGATGAATGTAGGAATGCTCTGCCAGCTTTCACCCCTGCATTATGGAGGCTTGAAACCTGTATTCTTCTAACAGCCTCTGTTGGGGGCTGGCTCAAAATGCATATGTTGTCCACAAGAAAACTTTTCTATTTGTGCAGAAGTTTGAAAGAAAAAAAGTGTTCAGGAAAATGCAAGATAAGTGAGATTTGGGATGACAGTCTGCTCTCTTGTTTTGCTTGTGATAGTTTCCAAAAGCATTTCAGTTGGTCTGCTGTGATCACCTCTCCAGTGAGAATAGAAGAGAGCAGCTAAATTACAGCAACTGTACAATGCTCTCAGGAGAAGCCACGCACTGGGAAAGGTCATTCATATCAAGGGGTGTAAATGAGGGCAGAAAAAAAAACAGTTATTATGAAGAAGCACTAGCGAAATCAAACCTAGTGGAAATATTTGGTATTTGTGCTGACACTTCTTGGCTTTCCTTCAGCTTCAAAAGAAAAAATCTCACAAAGAAATAATAGCAACCTTGACAGAACAAAAGGGGGAAAATTCTTTAGCCGAAATCAATTTTACATCAAATAATTTAGACAGGGATTTTGAGCAGCCCTTATTTATATCTTGCAGGTACTGCAGAACAAACATATAATCAGTGAAATGGTTTATCTATAGTTTTCAGGTGCCTTGAAGTGTGCAGTGTAATTCAACCTAGATAGGAGAAACCCTTTACAAAATAATTCTATTCTGCCACATAACTCCAGCACTGGAGAATATAAGGGACTTCTTCAGAAATTTCATATGAATGGTTTCTACCCTGGGCTCACTTCAGAGTCTGTTCATCTGCAAATAATTTAAGCTTCGTTTACACTACTGAACTAGAAAATGTTTATAACACACCTTATCACTGAGAGATGTAAGTATGACATAATGAATTGGAAGATGTGACAACATTAAACATGCGTGCAAGAATTTCTTAGATATTTATGAACAGCTATAGAGGAAGTTTAATTTAGAACCTATAGTACTTTCTTTTACCAGATCCCAGATGAGTGCTTGGAATGAAGTTGGCAGGAAGTAGGAAGAGACTTTTTTTCAAGAAAACAAAGGTATAAATAAAAATAGTCAGGTAAAAAAATTCTTTCGATGGTCAGAATGTCTTTGAAAATTCCTAATGCTGATTTACTGTGGTAATAATGTGGTACTTCTGTGTGCTTTCATTTGAAAAATAAGTATAGGAAATTAGATTTTGGCTGCACTGATAGTGTTATGGCAGTACTAATTTCCTCTTTTTTTGTTACATTCTAGAGTACACAAATCCACACAGTATAGAAGAAATTCAGCAGTCATATAGTTATCAATGCTAGAAAACTTTCCATGACCATGGCACAGCATAAAAAAATCAAAATTTGCCAACACTTAAACACATTGCATGGGTTATCTTGTCTAAATATAGCAAATTCTCTGATGTGACTACTTGCTGTAAATAAGTGCTGAAACTTAATAGCACAAGACTGGATTTATGCTTTTGATATGAATAAGGAGCTAAATGCCCTTCTCATCTTCCCTAAAATACTGAATCAAAAAGCAGTCTATGTAGGCTTTGCCCTCAACAAAGCCCTAGTGCCTGCAGCTCCCCATTCCCAGCATCTAATTGACTTTATTTTCAGCTGAATATTGACTTCACCCTGCACCACCACCTTGTGAAATTAACAACCAAAACTGCTTTGAGTCTTAAATGACACATGCAGAGTTGAATGTTGCCAGTCAAATGATGGATGTCCATGGAGAAGTTGGTTCTCATGAAAGAAGGCAGAGGAGGGGCTGAGTACAGGAAATTTGGTGCTGTGCAGGAGTACTGTGACATGGCATGTCTTCTTCCGTGTGCTTCAAAAACCTTGGTAGAAGTCTCATCAGGGTCACACAGACAACTAGACAGTCTTTTTTAAGTATGAGTATGTTGAGGTTGGAGAACCTAGTACTTTACAATGTAAATTCTTTGCAAGTGCTGACTTTCATACCTCTTATCTTTCTGTAGTGTGTGGATTTGCAGAACTCTGAAAATAACAACAGAATATGGCAGTGCAAATATTTGTCTTAAATTTGCTTCCAGCGTGAAATAAGGACATTATAACATACTCAGATCTTAAGTGTCAGCTCTTGTTTCTTTAATGAGATTTTGCTAGTTGTGGTGCATTAAACAAAGAAAAAACAAAAAACCAAAAAACAAGCACAAAAAAACCCCAAAACAAAAGCAAACAAACAAACAAACAAAACCAGAAAAATCATAAACAAAAACAAAAGCTTAAATGTATCTATTATTACAGAACTATGAAGACAGAGTAAATATGTTTTAAACAATTTTAGTTTAAATGAAGTTTAAATGTAAGGCAACATGAAATACACTGAGCACTGCTTCACTCTCAATTATTTTACAATGTTATTTTGCATTAATTTCTTTTCTGAACAGATATGGTTTTGCGGTTATTGAGATTGGCAAATGTAGAATTGTCAAAGTTTGTACAACTGACTGTTGTTGGAGTCCTAGACAGGCATTCTGAATAAAAAGCAAACAGGAAGGAGCATTGAGCTTTAGCTTCCTCAAGAATTTCAAGAACTTTTTCCAGTTTAAATGGACGTATTAGGACTTAAATATATTTATGCTTGCTCCATTATCTACTTGTCATGTAAGTATCCCAGAGTAGCTGGGACACTTTTTTTCATAAATAATCATACTTTTAATGTTTGAAAATCATAAGTAATATTACTCAATTTTCATTGTCTCCTTTTTTATTATGGCAATGCAATTATGTATTTCTGTTTGATAACTCCCATCAAATTGAAAATCTGATTTTTTTACCTATCAGTGCTGTAAAATCCAATGGTATCTTCCCTTTTTTGGTATTTCAGTACCTGACCTTGCATTTGGTACCTTGTTCTGTCCTTATCGGAACTGTTCTCAGCATGGATTTTCTCATCTATCAGGTAAAAGCTAAATGGCTACCTATCTGCAGGCCTTGTGATCAAAGCAGGCTATAAAAACATAATAAGGATACATTTAAAAGAGCAAAAAGTTTTTCAAACACTAATCAAATAAAAGGATGTCTCCTATTCAAAACTTAGAGTGTGATGCCTGAATTTAGGAGGAACCCTTGTTTTCCAGATGTCCCCTTGCTTGCCTCTGTCTCCCTTGAGCTTTAAGACGTTACCTAAGCTTCTCTTTCCTTTTCCCTCCTGAAGCAAAGATGTGCACCTCACATCTTCTGGCATCCCTTCAGCTCCTTCATGCCTGCTGGAAATGGATGAATATCCAGGCAGTTGGATTGGGATTAAAAGCCTATCCTGGTTTTGCTGGATGGCAGTTGTTCTCATGAAAATTCTTTCAGCCCCTTCTTGTTGTTTAGGAAACAGATAGCTATTAATTTAAAATAATAGTGGTGAATTAGGCAGCTTGTCATAGTCAGTGGAATTTAGGATCAAATTATCCATGGAAATAGCTCTCAGTAGACCTACATTAGGAGGGAATGTCTTTTGGTTTTCAGGTAATGCATTATTTCTGTGAACTTTATAATTAAAGTGTATGCAAACTTGTTACTAAATCACTGCATTGACTAGGTTGCTAAATACTAATGACTCCATATCTCTTATTTCTTGTAAAAGAGCACTAATGTCTTTTTTTTTATTGCCATAAAACAAAGGTTCCATGAAACAGTCGTATGTTTATAGACTGCAACTTAATAAATTTGAGTGTACTGGAGACAATATGTATCCTTTAACCTAATATCCATCAGACTTTTAGCATAAATTGTATTCTCTGTTTTTATTGTTTTGGGGGTGTGTTACAGGAAAGCATTAGACAAACCATTGAAGAGACAGTCCTAGATTTATGAGAAATTTAGCATGGCAGGATGTGAAGACTTGTCTGAAAACTTAATGCTGACTCTATGAGGGCAGTTCTCTCCTTTTTTCTCCCACAAGAGCTCGATCTTTCCTTTTCAGGAAACGTGGTGGTTCTTTTAAATATGTAATTAATTGGGGAACACAATGTAATTGAAATACTAATTGGAGTTGCTTATTCAGGTACCAATATTTCTGCTGCAGTATAAATTGCTTAAGTACCTTTGTGACTGAAATTCAAATCCATATTAATCCAGTTATCCAGAATATGCCCCAAAATAATTTGGTATCTACAGTCTCCTAAGCCAAAGCAAATTACCATTGAAGTTAGTAAGACATGAGGGGAAATGAGTAATGTAGGCAAAATTGGAAATTACAACTTAATTGTATCTGGATGTCATTTTTATTTTTTTCAAGTTTTTAGAATATGAACTTTGGTTTTGTGTCTTTTTTTTCTTTTTTTTTTTAATCCTTCCTTTCCGTCACTTGGGACTTGCATGTTTGATTCAAATGTTCTAGGATAATGCACCATGTTGAAATGTATGGCCATAAGCCACCTTGACCTTGATGATATCATATCCTAGTTTCTGTGAAGACAATTGCTGACATATTCCTGAGTCTGCTGTTGATGCTGTGTCATTTTTCTGTAGGTCTACAAGGTGTTGCTTCTGCTATGGTGTACTTGGAACTGATGCAAGGTTTGGAAATGTTGAACCTGGAAGAAGGAAGGAGACTTGGAATGTGCTGTTAAATTTTCAGTTTGGACACAAAGTGAAAGATATTTCCTGTAAAAATTAATTGAATGTGGAAAACTATGGCAATCATGAAACCCATTTTCCTTCCAAATGCATCCTTTTGTGGAAAGGAGTACTATGTACAAGTGACCCGTTCTGGAACAGGCTTGGCATGGCATTGCCACACATGTGGTATCTCTGCCAAATACTTACACAGTTCTCCTCTGTGCTGTCATGAATAAAAATAGGTGGTGAAGAACCCTTAGGTATGCTCACAACTGGAATAAAATCAAACTGTTTCACTAAAAGAAATTTTCTTGTGCATTAGTCCAAGGCAGCTTTTTTCCCACCAGTCTATTTATGTGATACTCTTTTCTGGAATTACCATACAACATCTGCCTTGTACTATAGTTGTTTTAAGATTACAGAGCTGTAGTTCACATGCTGACTGTGTAAAACAGGAAAACATAGGAGTTAAATAATCAGAGTGAGAGTCTTTCAGACCAATATATTTCTAGTCTAAACATAACATTTTTATTAAGTCTGTTGCTTGGATTATTTTACTTGTCATAATAGGATGGAGCAATCTAGGAGTTTCTCAAACTCTCAATTCAACCTGCCCTTGCTTTTACAAAGATAAGAATGAAGTCTTTCTTTTGCCCTACCTAGTGAAGCTTTATGACTAAGGTTGTTTTTAACACTGAAAAGGAAAAAAAATCTTAGATGGACACTAAGAAGAAAAAAGTTTTGGTCAACACAGTGTACATATGAATGTGTGAATTATATAGTTCCATTATAATAAACCATTCTCTCCATGGCAAATTGTTCTTAGTGATAATAATTAGTGATGGTAATTTGAAATTATAATCTAACATGCCTTTTCTCAGAGGATCTCAAATTACTTTTCTGTATAACTGCTGAAATACCACATCTCCTTGCTGGTTAAGTAAAGTATGTTTTTCTTTTGCCTGTTTCTCAGCTAGAGAAATAATTTCTTTTTCATTAGAAATTACTGTAATTTCCAAAGACATCTCATTCCAGCATCTCTAAACAGTAAGGCTGAAAGACTGAGGACTTTCAGACCCAGAAAAGAATTTTTAGTGTGTGGCTCATGTATTGATAAATGCTACTTAACTTTTTTTTTTTCCATTCTGAATACAGTACTTTTTTGTCGGTTCCATGAAATTTCATGCTTTCTCAATAAATGTTTTATTCCTTTTCTCTGCTAAGATATTGACCAGTAATACTGAATGACGAGATACTTTTCATCTTTCCTTAAAGCACGTTGCGCTTCTGATGAAAAGAAACCAGCAATGACATATAATTGTACTTGTCACTGACACAGAATATATAGAACAGAGATTGTTTAGTCTTTTTGTGATTTTTGTACTCAGTCAGGGCTCCCTGGACTTTAAGGTTCAGTGAGGTTTTATGACTTTGAAACATGTGTATTCCCAGCATACTAAAATGTCTTGTGGATAAGCTTGATTGATAATGCTATTGTTTAGACAGTTGAACTGGTTTCACCCTAATTAATTTTAATTATTGTGTTGATGCTTTTCTCTCTTCTGGGTGTCATATTATAGCATGTAATGACTGTACAGTCCTTTTTAGTTTTGAAGTACAGTCTTGGAAGTCAGTTTTATGAAACACATAAGGAAATTTCTTTAAATAAACAGTAAACAGTGATGGTTTGGGTTATAGAAACTGTCTCGCTAAAAAACTATTTTATTATTATTCTTGCCAATCTTTTAAAAAATCAATTTACGGCTAAAAGGATACATTACAGATTTACTTGTGTAAAACTGAAATTGAGGTCAATTTAGGTTTAAAAGTTCTATCAGTAAGAAATCAATTGTGGCTACTGCCCTAGAAAGGGAGAAAAAGAGACAGCGAGAACAGCAAAGGCCGACTTCATTGAGCGGAGAGCCTGTATTTAAAGCATGTTACGAGAGACTAGAACAGGACAGTAGTTCATTGGTCAGTTGGGATAAGCATCCATGAGACCATACCTCAGCATGTATCCCATGGGAAAAACACCAGGTGTTCATCTTTATTATGAATTCCACTCTCTATTTCACCAGATTCCAACCTGTTTTCTACCATATTATCACCTTGCCAAGTTTCCTCCTTGTTTGCAGCTATTATCAGCTTATCAGTCTGGGAAACAGGAGAAGTCCAAGCTTGAGGAAAGGAATTCTCAAGCTATATTTTGCAGCTCACTAGATGTCTCTGTCCACAGTCAATTAAGTAACCTGAAAGACATTCTACAATGTCACTATTATTTGAATAAGTATAGAAACAATGAGCAAGCTGTCACACAAAAAACCAAAACCCAAACCAAACCAAAGCAACTATTAAGCTTAGTTTGATAGCCACTGGCTGAGCGACTCAACATCTTTTCCAGGTAGATGACTAATAGGAAATCCTGTTTTACCCAGCAGTATCAGTAACAGCCCTCTTTTATTTGGCAAATGAGAGGTCAGATTGATAGATCCTTTGAAACATTAGAAAGGGTAAAACTGACCTCATAGGGCTGTATGTTTGCAATTTTAATCTTACAGAATGTCTCATTTATATTGATGTTCATTACTTTTGCTTTCTTCTGAACCTTGACATTTTCATTGTTTCCATGATTGTAAAAATTAGATGTTTGATACTGCTACAGATCACCTAATACAGCAGCTGAATGCCTTGTTATAATTCAAAATGCCTTGATAAATGTCACATATATAAAATGAAATAAAATAAAAAGTAAAAAAAAAAAAAAAACAAAAGTAGAAGTAACAGCTGACCCTTGGTAGAAATGTGTTAACGATTTCCTAAAGATTTTGTAATCAAGCTACTTCTTAAAAAGTATGGAAAGTCAAAAATTTATGCAAATATTTTAACTCTCTGACATAAGCTAATAAACACCTTTTAATGTTGCGAGAGGCTAGAGAAAACTATTACTGGCTCAAAAGAACAGAAGCTGGATGGGGCAGGGCAGTTTCAGCCAAGGTGGAATGGTGCTCTGCTCCACGTGGAGCTTCTAGTCCAGCCCAGGATGGCTGTGAGCCACTGGCACAGCTGAAGCCAAGCCCCACGTGCCACCTCTGAAGCCCAAATGCAGCAAGAGTGGCCGGATGAACAGAAGCCCCATCTAGGGCAGGTGGGGGAGGGAAACAGGAGACCTCAGGAGCAGATGAACATTATTGCCCTGATAAATATCATTGCCATGACCACATGTGGTCATGTCCCTATTGTCCTTAGATTTTATGGAAGCTGAGTCTATGCTGGATCCAAGGTGGTGGCTGTATCTTTCTTTTCCTCTTTTTTTCTCTCTTTTTCTCCTTTTCTTTTCCTAATCTCCTCTTCCTGAAATTTGGGTAATTTGAGGTGTGTGGCTAGAGTTTGCTAATTCAATGACTTTTGAAGTACTTTATTTTGAATGTTTGTCACTTTCAATTTTGCCAAGTTCCTGATCTTCTAAAATTTGCCAGTAAAATTCATTTTTAACTTCGTGGGAACTTTTTTTGGGTTCTCCTTTATACCACCTCAGGGAAAGTAGTACCTTAAGCCCCTTTTAGCTGGACTTGTCAAGTGAGGACTGAGGCTTTACAAATGTTTTGGATCAATAGTAAAATAATTTCACTAAAGGAGAAAACATACACCTCTATGACACTGAGCAGGACCAGCTTGCAGACCCACCCACCTTAACAAGTTTTGGTTTACATCAACATCATTCTTGCTTTCTACTCAGGGATCATATCACACAACAGGAACTATTGATGTAGAATATTTAGTCTAGAAATTCATTTGAGCTGTCTCCTGTGAACAGGCCTATGGAGTCTATTTTGGATGCTTTTGGAGACTATTCTTTTCAGCTCCACTGGGGAACAATGGAAAGCAAATATCCTCAGGGGCTCAGTGCCACCTCATTTTCATGGTTCTGATTTAATGAGTGTTTCTGATGAGGGCCTGTCATTGGAGAACTGCTTGTAGAGAACATATTGATGGCTGTTATTACTTTGCAGTTCTTTCCTCTCTTCTCACAAAAAAGCTGGTATTGTGGCCTGTTGTACTGGATGTCACACAGCTGGTTAAAGGGCAAAGGACAATTCTCTGACATCCATCTTTTATATTTCAACTCTCTAAGCATCATTTTGACTTCCAGGATAATCTGAAGTTCAGATGTATTAAATCACATGTATGGAGGTGCTACTACATGTAATGAGATGTGGGCAAACTTCTAATGAGCTATAGTGAGTTGGAGCAAGATTGGTATCACCTTTCAAAGTGGGTTCAAAGATATGGTATACTGGACAGCCAGGGAAAAGATCAGTTTGAGTTTTCTCAGGCTGCTCAAAGGAAAACAGAAAGCAAAAGAATTAATAATATCTGGTCTTGTGACAGGAGGGATGTGTGAGAAACATGGTGAAAACACCAAAAAGTGAAAGCTTGTTTACAGGGGGTGTTGTCTTCCTTGGACCAATGAGTTTGATTTTATCCTAGATCTAGTGTTTATAAGGAATGTAGTGTTACGATAAAGTCCTTTTCCTATCTTGAAAGGAGACCATGTCACTGTGTTTTACTCTTGCCATTCCATAGCTAATTGGGTAGCTAACACCGACACAAAGATTATAAGAACAGGTTATAAATACGTGGATTATGATCCTAAATATTCTTTCAATCTTCAGCCATGTGCATCTGAGGATCTGCCTGAGCAGAAGCTGCTTTTGAATACCCTCATTTGCCTTACAACAGTTTGTCTGGTTTCCAACTGAACCATGTAAAGTTTTAATATTCACCACCACCTGCAACAAGGAGATCCACAGTTTGCTTGCCTGTTATATGAGGAATCTCCCCTTTTCTTAGAACTGCATGTATGTTAGCTTCTTTGGGTGCCTTCTAACTCATGTCTTCGAACAGCCACTGATCAAATACTCTCTCTTTGCCCTTGCCATGTGAGTTATCTTTTTGTAGGTGTCATGTTATGTGTCTCATGTTGTCTCTCCCTATATGTAAAACCTAGTCTGTTTATTCATTCCTTCCATGGAAATTGACCTATAGCCTTTGCCATTCTTACTGCCCTTCTCCACGGCTTTCCTGGTTTTAGTAAATACTTTTTTGGGATAAGTTCAACAGGATTCTTTCTACACAATATCCACACTTTGCATCCACGTAATAGGAATCATAAAGGTAAAAGTGAGAAAACTCATGGATTGAGATAAAGACAGTTTAATAATTGAAACAAAAAACGTGATCATAAATTGTAATGGAAAGGAAAGAGAGAGAAATCAAACTGGAAGGGAAACAATGCTTTTAAAAACAATTGCTCACAACTAGGCCACCAATGCCCAGTCAGTCCCCCAAGGGCAGCCCCCATGGACAGAGCCTTCTCCCATCTGCATATGCTGAGCATGATGCCATATGTTATGGGGTATTCCTTAGGCCAGTTGACATCAGCTGTCCTGTCTGTATCCTCTCCCAACTCCATGTATGCTCCCAGCCTCTCTGCTGGGGTGGGGTGAGAAGCAGAACAGACCTTGACTCTGAGTAAATGCTGCTCAGCAGTAATGAAAACATCCCTGTGTTACCAACACTTCCCAGCACAAATCCAGAAAGCAGCCCCATCCCAGCTACTGTGAAGAGAATTGCCTCTATTCATACAAAACCAAACCATCACAAAAGGGCTGTGAAAATAAGAACTACAATTTCAGCTAGCTGGACAGAAATCAGCAAAACATTTTTTAAATTAGGCAATTTTAATCTACAAAGCGTCAAGGAGCACTAAGATACCTTACAGCAGTAAATCTGAAGTATATCTCCAAAGAGCTGAGCAAAATAAACTCGTACCTTCAATGGAGTACTACTAAACCTTTTGTATATTTGTACTCTACTTGCCTGTAGATATTAATACAGTCTATTGATAAAACTTTGTAGCATCATTGTATATGTCTGTGGAAGTCAATGTCAATGTGTTTGACTGACTCTTGTTTCAAAACAAGGTTCCTGCTCTGAAATCTGTCCTTACATTCTTTGAAATGCAGTTGCATGAGCCTCACAGTCTCTCTTAAGCTACAGTTTTGTAATGAAACCATCTTAATGAACATAAAAGAAAAGTTGATAGTCTACAACATGTCTTAGAGAAAGCATTTGTTTTCTTGTCTTGCAAATTATGTTCTCTGGTTTCTGTACTAAAAACAAGCATTTATAAATTCCATTACTGAAATTGGGATGACTACTTACTACAAAAAATACAAAAAAAAAAACCCCAAAAAAACCAAAGCAAAACAAACCAAAACAAAACAAAAAAACACAAAACAAAGAAAACAAAAACAAAAAACCCCAAAACAAACAAACAAACAAAACCAACCAAACAAAAAAACCCACCAAACAAACAAAAAAAACCCTTTATATTTGGTGTTTGTACCAAACTTTTTTTTGCATTTGGAATGGACTCAACATCTTTCCTTAAAATCCCCGCATGCTTTACTATGTGCCATAGTTTTTTTGGTTTGTTTTGATTCTATATATCCTGCTTATAATGATATGTACAATATTATTCTGGATGGGAACTTGCTATTTGTACCATCACCCTTTCTGATAGTAATTCACTTTCTCTTAAAGGTCTCATTTCCATCTGCAAGTGCTCTCATCAGTGACAATTGTCTGACTCCTGGCTGTCACACTAAAAAGTAAAATAAAGCACATAGTTATAATGATAGCAAAGCAATTAATGATGATTTTCAAATAAAAAGCCTGCAGAGTGTGATGAGAAAATGGACACCACATTTTTAGCTAACATTTCTGTTAAAAGAATGATGATAGCAGATGGGCTTATGGAACAAAATTTAGAATCTTCTTGACAACAGCTGAGGACAGATCAGCTTGTCACATCCAGAAAGGCTCAGTCTTTTTTAGATTAATGAGTGATGCCAAATTTAAAACACATTGTATCAGATTTCTTCATGGCTTTGTGATAAATGGAGAATTCTGACAATAACAGAAGGGCTAGATCACTCTCATAAAGCTGCAAGACTATCTTCAACAAAACAAGCACTCTCAAAAGGCTGAAAATTATGTTGAGCTGCCCAAATGGATCATTTAAAGCCTTTTTGCATGGATTTAGTGGTATGAAATATGCTTTGTAATCCATCACGCTGGTATGAAAGACTTGTTGTTGAGTTACTGAATCATTAGTCTGAAAGCAAATCTATGAAGAAAGGCGACTCTAGTAGTTGTTAAACAGCATATCCCATAACAGTTTTAATGACCATATTTTTCCTTGGTAAATTGGTAAATTACTTTGTCTTCCTACTTAGATTATTTCATCTTTTTTCTGGTATTCAGTGTCAATGATTTCTCAGGACCAGTTTATAGTGGAAGCACAGTTTAGATTTAAATTCAAGAATATGTAGTTATCAGTGAGCTCCCAACTCTGCCTGGTTTTCTTTCAGTTTTTACAATTTGGCAAGAGTTTAAAATAAAACTTTGCCTACATTTAGCATTTTGTACTTGCACATCAAAAGTGTAAATGAGTGTAAAAATTTAATAAATGTAGATGAAAGGTATATTATGCTTCAGTTTTATGTGAAACAGTATTGTTTCACTGAGTTGTAATAATGTCATTCTATTAAAAATCTCTTTTTCAGAGAAAAAGCACATTTATTCTAGAAATGGTTCAAGTATCTAGCTAATACATTTCTTGGTGCTTAATTAAATCTGATTGTATCACAGATCAGCAGCCAAGAACTGCAAAACATACCAATGTAAACAAAGCAGTATAGTACTTTGTATTTTCTCAAATCTAGAAATAGAGCAGGCTATCTCAAAACATACCTCCACAGTATGTACCACATTTTTTCCACTTCTAATAAATAGTTGGCCAATCTTGTGCTATATTTTGTTTGTATTCTATCTTCTGCAGTTTTTCCAGCAAAGAAATAAGGCTGATTTAATGTGTATTGTGTGAAAGAAACCATTTCTGAAGGAAAACAGTGCCAGCTATGATAAGTAATATTGAACAGTCCCTTAGAGACCTCTGCTTCAATTGCCTCTGGATCAGTTTTCTGAGATTATTTTGAATACCAGTGTTCCTGCATGTTGAAAATAGCACCTTGCCCTGAGCATGAATTCTTAGAATCCTTGTGTATTCGTGGTTTAGGAATTACTTCACAAAATATTGTTCGTAATTTTGGGGGTATATCATGTGCTAACACATGAATTCAGGTGTCAAATTTCTAGTGAAAACAGGCAAATCTTCAATCCAGCCATTTAGATTACATTAAATTTGTAGTATTCCTCACTTCTAAATTTTAAAATTCACAGATGACTCCTTATATTTTTCTTTAAACTGCCATTAAACCCATAGTATATAGCCCATGTTAAGATGCTATTTCTTTATCACAGTTTTCAAGGTAATTTAATAACCAACAATTGGCCAAGATACTCTTATGCACTCCAATACTATTTTTTTTCTTTTTAAACTGTTTCAACATTCTCTACACTTTCCTAAGCATACCAAAATATCGCGGCTGAAAGTAAAAGGTAATGGCATTATAAATAGGGTTTTCATTTCAGAAGAACCATGCTCATCACTACAAAACTATTGAAAAATTTCATGTTTGTGATGAATATAGACAAAAATTCCAGTGTTTGTGGCTTTTTTCCAAAGGCATTTATAAAAAAAAACATAAAAACAAAGAAGAAAAAAAAGGTGGAGCCCAATACTAGAACATGACTGGCAGCCTGCTTGTGTACAGCTGTGATTTCTACATCACAGTTATTATTTCTCAGGTTTTCTTGTAGTTCAGCCTCAGAGGAAAAGCATAAGGGCCACAAAGGCTTTGGAGACTTATACATAAAGCTAAGGAATCCTAGCTATTCCTTGTGGATAACCATGATATTCTGCTAACACGCTTGTGAAACTGAGTTAAGGAGAGCTTTAGCCTTTGCCAATGACAATGGAATATCTGACTCACAGATAACACTCACTCCAAATGCCACTTCTCCTACGTGACAGTTTTAGTTTGTCATGTCCCAGTTACTCCATCACAAACATGTAATGTTGGCCATGTTCAGTGTTTTCCCTTTTCTCTTCTGGGTTTGTATAGGCTTTCCCAAGGACTATTTTTGGAGCTGTCAGCCAGGCCTGATGAAAATGACAGGGAAACTATATTAACTTTAAATAAGCTACTGAGCTGTGTATCTCTGCAGCTTCAGTGATCGTGAGTCATCATGCGGTCTCTGGGTGACTGTCACGTTTACGCTCAGAACAGTCCCTTGATTATGCCATGATTTATTTATATCAAACCTTATACAATGGTAAAAATGTTTTCCCAGTTCCTTGTGCCCTTGCAAAAAGAGTTTAGAAAACAAAATTGAAAATAATGTCTGATAATAAAAAAAGGCATCTAATGTAAAAAGTGTTTAATTATCTTCTGCAGAGGGAAAAACGTGAAAGAAGCAAAGAAAAATCTTAAAACAAATTCGTGGGTTGCCTATGCTTTTACAGCTACTTATCTCGAAATTCCCTGACAATAAACTTTGATGTAATACTACTGGGAACTCACTTTGGCTTTGCATTTAGTAATTTAAATAAATTAGTGTAGAATTTCTGCAGTTGCATTTAATTTTAGAAAACCTGAACTGACTGGGAATTTGAAGTTGCAAGACAACATGTGCCTTTCACTTTTTTACCCAAAATTTAAAATGGGATCCTCCTTTTTTTGAAGCTCTTCTGCTGAGCATGTAGCAACAGCTCATCCCCATGACCAGGGGATGCCTCCACACCAACACCTTAACTTTTTGCTGTTACTTTAATTTGCTTTAGATCAAATGACATTCACTCTCAAGAATCCCCTAGCCTATTTTCTCTCTTCTAAGGGAAAGTACTGTAGAGCTGATCCTATTTTGAGCAGAGGTTTCTCTAGTTCTCTCTTCCAGCTTAAATTATTTTCTGACTCTAGACACAAATATTCCTTGCCTATGCTGGAAATATTTTGCCTTTGAAAATAGTTATTTTATCTTTTCTTAACCAGTAAAACTATCTTTACGTTTCTTATTGAGTCATATCTCTCACTTTCTTTCTTTTTTCTCCTTTCTTTTTCTTTTCTCCCATTCCACAGAGAAACACTGCTAATGAAAAAAAACAAAACAAAAACAAAAGCAAACAACAAAAAAACCCTAAATAATTCTGCTGATATTTGAAAACAATAGAATTTGTTCCTTTAGCAAAATTGGTGAGGTAACTAAACTGAATGAGAACCTTGTACTCTAGGTATATCTCTGCTACTATGTATCTACTCTATACTAGCTAGGTTAATGAAGATCTTTATTAAATATGACGATTATTCTACCTACTGTTAGGACTTTTTAAAGACTTTATTTCTTTTTTTTTTAGTTGCATATTAATCTGTTGATCTCTGTAAGTTGATCTATTTCTCTACTGTTGTTACTTTCTGGGGTTTCATTTATTTAATATCCTTTATGTCAATTATTCTCTCAGTCTTTCTGCTTAATTTTAAAATATTTTTTTCATTTTATTCATCTATGTCTGCCTTACTGAAGTTACAGCTGCATATCAGTTCTCAGGACTACATACTGTGGTTCCAGTCAGGTTGAAATATGTCCATGTAGACATAAAAGTATACCACTGCTCTGGCTTCAGGATATGGCTCTGAAAGTAGTATCACTTTGAGGTGTATGACCTACAATGTAAATATAGATGGAAAGTCATGTACAGCAGTTAGAAGTGAATTTTATAAAAAATCTGTGAAAAATCTTGATTTTTACTGAACACTACTTCTTTTTGACTATTTTTTCTTTCACCTAGCTATTTTTTCTTCTTTTCAACACAAACTCTTTGATGTATTTTCCACCTAAATGAAAGTGTTGTGCTAGGGGTTGCTTTTTCTTTCCCAGAAACACTAGTGCAACACTTCTAATTAGTTTCTAATTGGTGAGTTTTTTAAACAATTTTTATCTTGAAATTCTTTCTAATTTTTTTTACCATAATTTGATTTTTACTTAATTTAAGTCTTAGGTTTAAATTTTCTTTCTTATTATTTTTTCCTCTATCTGAAAAATACAAAGTTTCTTTTTAAATCAAAGTGGGAAAATACACTTTCACATGCTTCTGAAAAAATTAATCGATACTTTCAGATATTCTTTACAGATCTGAAAATAAAGAATGTACTTTAACCATAGTTCCAAGCTCATTATTTTTATCAATCTTCTTGAGGAAATGCATACATATTCAAAACAAACCAAAAATGAATGTAAAGACAGCCCATTTTTTTTTCTTAATGTCCCAAAGACAATAGACCTTTAGTGTATCATATAAATCAAATGGTTGAAAAATAGATCTGATTTAGAAAAAAAATGCATATCATAGTATTTGCATCAGACTTTATACACAGAAGAGCATCAAACTTTGGCAATCAAGAAGAATTAATTTTAGTTTAAAGATTATATTTTGTGTAGATGTAGAAACAAAACCAATTACTTTAAGAATTGTTTTAAAATATAGAGACTAACTCTTGTATGAATTCCTAGTATCATGTAACTCTTACTGAATGAATGAGTACTATTTTTTGGAAGAAAAATAATTTTGCCTCATGTTTGTAAAGCACAAGGTACACATGATAGCTATTAGGTAATTTAACATTTTCTCCATTGATCTTTGGAAATTGTGCTGCAAGCCAATAAAAAAGACATTTTTAGAAGTTATGACTATTTTATATCTCTCCTCTTTACATCCATTTGTAGTCCCTAATCATATTCCCCAAATTAAAATATTTTTGTTCCTCTCTTTCTATAAATAGTAAACCAAACCAGGGGATCCATGAGTGCTTCTCTTGTCCCAAGTGCAGCTGAGTGTTTTAACTGCATCCCACTTTATCTCAGAGTGATATCTGGGCAAAAATCATCCCTTCTTCAAATCTTCTTTTTCATGAGTAAGTGTGCAGACAAAAAGGGAATCATAACCTACTACAACCATCTGGACATATAATAAAGCACCATTTAGCTGCTATATTGATCATCTGCACATACTTCAGAAATGGAATTATTGTGCTCACAAGATATTTGCAAAGCCTCAAGTCACCCCCAGGACAGTCTTTCATTTTATATTTCTAGTTGAAAACCTACTATACTGCTCTAGTCACTGTGGCACCAGAATTGCATTTATCAGAACTATTTTTATGTCCTCATTTAAGTGTTTTGTGGTTTTTTTTAACAAAAGAATCCTGAAATGCACTGGCTGAGGATTTTTTTATTTAGCCAACTAATGACTGGTTTGATGTATTGTCCAAGACGGGATCAACATGAAAATTGATTCCTCTATAATAACTTGCTTTAATTTGTTTTTCACAGAGTATGTTTCAAATCATCATTTCCTTGTGTCATTTCTTTGGATGGAATCTTAATTTCCAGTGTTAAGGGCATATAAGAAGTCCTTATTTTGGTTGGGGGTTTTTTTGAGTTTTTTTGTTGTTTTTTTTTTTCCCCCCAGATATTTCAGGTTGTACTGAAATAGTTTCATTTTTATTTCTATGAAATTTTAGTAGTAGTAAAGAAGGTTCTGATTTTTCAAATTCATTAAAAAATGCAATAGTACTTCTATCAACCGTGTAATATGACCATAGAATTGTGTGCAAAGGATAACACTTCAAACTCTGCTTAATTAAATATGATGTTTTCAATGCAATTTGACAAATGGAGAAGACACGTGCATATGACTGTAGTGTATGACTGTCACAACTGAAACACAGAAGATATGTGATCTAACTCATATCCCAGAGAAACCTTTCATTGCAAACCTTTCATTGCTTTCTATTTTCCTCTTCTTAAGCCATACACACTTAGCAATTTAAAAAGCAGCTAAATAAACACAGAGTTAAAGAATTTTCCATTCTGTTTAACACAGCCTTTTGGATGGTGGTAAGTGCAGCTGCCTAAGAGACTGTTTCCTGGGAACCAAAGTAATTTCACTATGTCATTCTCCTTCTTACTCAGAAAAATATAGAAAGGGCATGTAACAAAGAAAAAAGTCTTAATCATGTACATAGAATCATATAAAAAATTGTGTTGAAAGGCACTTCTAAAGGACATGTAGTCCAGCATACCTTCAGTGATCAAGGATTTTCTCAACTAGATTTGGTCGCTTAGATCCTCATCCAGCCTGGCCTTGAATGCTTCCAGGAATAGGGCACCTACCACCTATTTAGGAAACTTCTTCCAGTGTTTTACTCCATCATTGTAAAAAGTTTCTTCCTCCTATTTGATCTAAATCATCCTCTTTTAATTTAAAATTATTATGCCTTATTGCAATAGATGCAAAAAAAATTGTCACCCATCTTTCTTGTAAGTCCCATTTAAGTACTGAAAGGCTGCGATGAGCTCTCCTCAGAGCCTTATCTTCTCCAACCTTTTGGTACATTTGGTGCTGGTTTAATCTGGGGTAGAATTTACTTTCTTCACAGCAGCTGAAAATGGGCTGTGTTTTGGATTTGTGNTCTATTAAACTGTATGTATCACATCCCACAAGTTCTCTAGCTTTTACCCCTCTGATTGTCTTCCCAGTCACTCTGGCAGGAGAGAGCAGCTCCATGGGGCTTCTGGGCTGGAGTTAAACCACAACACAGCCCCAACTCTTAGCCTTTGCTCACAGGAGAGATGCACCAGCCCTCTGATCATCTTTGTGGCCCTCCTCTGAACTGTATCCAACAGATCCATGTCTTTCCTGTGCTGGGACCCCAGAGCTGGATGCAGCACTGCAGTGGGGTCTCAACAGAGTGGAGCGGAAGTGCAGAATCCCCTCCCTGGCCCTGCTGCCCATGGTGCTCTGGATGCAGCCCAGGACACGTTTGGCTTTCAGGGTGTGAGTGCCCATGGCTGGGTCATGTCCAGCCTCTCATCCACCAGCATCACCAAGTCCCTCTGAGCAGGGCTGCTCTGCATCTGTTCATCTCCCAGCCTTTGTTTCCTTAGTGTTTCCCTGATGTTAACACTTAGCCTTGCTGAACCTCATGAAGTTCATCCACTGACATAATCACTCCATCAAAGAAGGCCATTAGGTTGGTCAGATAGGACTTGCCCTGTGTGGTGAAGCCTCATGATTTAAAGTGTATCAGTTTCAGTAAAGTAACAACTACAAATTTAAGTGTGTTCTGGGTTTTATGGGATACTAGCAAAATAAGGAATGAATTTTACAATATTGAGCTTACATCTTTTAAGGAAGTAAAAGCATACTGAATGTCAGAAACTGATGCGTGAAATTGTTTAGTGCTGTATAATCTGCATCTCTGAGCATTCAACAAGAAACCAGTGATGTTTTTAGAAGTCACAAATAGACTTTTTCTCCCATTAGATACAAAATAAGGACTTTGCTGAGTTTACATGATATTCTCTTCTGTCAGAGTCCCAGGGATCAATATTTGCATGTATCTTCTATCATAGCTATCTGTGAAATTATCTCATTATTTTTCCATTATTCTCTCAGAATAAGAAGGAAAGTATTGGAATCTATTGCACTACCTACCGTTTGCAATAAGCAGTAGTTCCAAACCTTATCAAAGTTGGATATGCATATCAAAGCTGATTGTCCTAAGGGCAAAAAGTCATGATAAAGTTTTTCCTTAATCTCTAGACCATGCTGCAGTACAATTTTCTTTCCTGTCAGCCTGTGAGGCTCAAAGCTCCTCACTGCCTCAAACCTACAGAGACTTCTCACCAGGGAGCTGGATCCTGTAGCTGGATTCCAAATAATGTTACGAGTTCAGTAGAGTGAAAATTTAAAAAAAGAACAAAAACCAAAAACTTTAATCATGAATCTGGTGCTGTCAAGAATGTTTTGAAAAATTTGGGTCACATTTCTGATATCTGAGTTTCATCCAAAATTTATTGTGCTTCTTTGTAACGAACAGAGAATTGGCAACACAAGCACCCTAGTGGGGAAAGGATATTCATTTGGGATGTCTGAAATATCGAATTTGTTCATTCTTTCTTGGGTTCTTATGTCACTGATATTGTTATAATGTAACATACTAACAGAACAATGAAATTTAACTTTTAATTTAATGAACATAAAATATTCATATGAAGAAAAAAAGCATTATTGTGAGTTTAGATCAAATTTAAATGAAGCATAGGCTGTATTGAACCGTGCAGTCCATTAAATAATGGCTGAGCTTACCATCACAAGTCAAAGTCTGCCTTTGCCCAACAGTGACATGTAATTAATATTGCCCTGTTGCATCAGTGAGCTGCTTATTTCCCTCATCCATGTACAAGTTCCATGTGTACCTTGGCACACCTGCTCCATGATGCACACAATTGCTTCATGATGCTTAAATCTCAAAAATGTTTGATTTATTTCACTTGAAATGGTATTTGTTCTGTGTCTTGCCACATGTTATACATTGGAATGCAAAAGAAGAGAAAGTGAAGAGGAAGGAGAAGAGAAAACACGTGTAAGGAGGCAAATAAATAACCTGTTAAAACTTCAGGGCACAAATTTGTGTAAGATCAGCTGTGAGTGTTAGTTATTCACAGCTAAATCATAGGAGATCCAGAAAACAGGACTCTAAGTGCCTTCTTCAGCTATAATTTACATACATTTACCTTTTTTCCAACATAATTATTTCTTACAATTGGCCTGTGAGTTTGACCTTCTGACACAGCCAATTCCAGGAGTCCTATCAGAGGTATTGTGAAATAAAATATAACTATGTGTCACTAAGGGAGACTCACTGAAGCTAAATGAGTAATTGAGGTGAGAAAGTTGGGGTAAGGGTGATGTGCATCCGAAATGCTCCAAATAGAGATTTTTGCCATTTTTAGTCACTTCTGCCCATAGCAGACCGTAGTATGTACAGGATATTTTTGTCTGTATGTTAGTTAAATACTGTTTTTCTTCTAAAAGCTAAATTTCGAAATGCATTTGAATACCAAATGCAAAATCATCCATTTGATGAAATACTACAGAAGAGACAAATTCAAATTGAAACCCAAGAGTTGATCAGTTTAGGTTTCAAAAAATATTTTTTTCTTCAGTGTGCATGGGACTGACTGGAAAGGATGGGAAAAAATGTTTGAAAAATAGGGAATGGTTCAGGTAAGTTATTATTCAAACTCTGAAAATTCTCAGAACCTGTGCTAAACTGGATTAACATATTATAAATAAAACAATGAGAAATATTATATTTAAGATATAATCTCGAAGTGCTTCTGGATCAAAAGAATTCTATACTTCCATCATTTTGAAATCCCTCCACAATACAGTGTAATCCTGCAAAAGGTCTGTGTTACAATGCAAGATGCATAATTTCCTCATTGTATTTGGTCACAGAACAGACCATTCATTCGGTCCAGTTACAGTATTACTTTATGTATGTACACATATACATACGTCGAGAATTTAAAAGGTGTTGATTTTGGTGGTAAATGAATCAAACAGTGCTTAGGGTATCAGTAATGAACAAATAAAGACAGATCAGAAGAAAAATCATGAGTTCTAGACTTTGGAATTTATGATGTATCCCAAAAAGAATGAAAATAGTCTTTTCCATCAGATAATTTTTAATCTAGATGAGAAACCATTACATCCAGGAGGCCTCACTGCAAAGTCTGTTTTCAGAAAAAAAAAACAATTAAAGGATTTTTTACTTAATGAAAAAAGAAAAATTTCAAAGCCTCAGAAAATCTGGGAGTAAAATTAACTGTGATTTTCATGGCTTACACAAAATGAATTAACACTTATTTAGGTCTTTGATATTAACTGCATATAGATAATCAAACTAAAAAAATTATGCAGCATTTTCACTTATTGATTATTTTTGTGTCAGATTTGCTGACTGCATTCCCGATAATTAAGGCACAATGCTACTCCATGATACTTACATGCTAGAATATGGTGCATGCTGGATGATCAATTTGCCTCCACAAAATGTTGAAAATGTTAAGCCTGTGGTCCATATGCATTTGGTACATTATTTGCAGAGCAAAAATTGAAACTCATATCCATATTGGAAAGTAGAATGTGTTCACAAACTCAAGTAGCTATTTTCAGGCATAGACAGATATTTGTGTGCATCATTAACTGACTGGTGTAAACATGCATAATTGATCATAAAACGTGTACATGATAATTTACAGGGAAGTTCTCAGCTGCTTCAGTGCTCTTATTCTAGGAAATATTAAAGTTGAGAAGATAATGATGACTACCACCCAATATTCAATTGAACTGAGCTAGAACTTAGTGTCACAGACCAAGAACAAATGGTCAATCCTCCCCTATGGCAGTTGTAAACAAGCCAAGAATCCATGAAGCAAAATACATGATTTTGATAGGTGGAAAATAATTAACATTTGCTCTGTAGACAGTTAGCAACCATGTAGAGATGTTTGTCAGAAAGCAATTTTCTGTGTCCAGGAAGTTGTAGCTAGGATTTTTGGATCCCAGAAATTGGACAGGCAGTGTTTACTGTTGAGCAATGTCTCTTTACTCTGCCTTGCTGCCTGCTAAACTGCCTCAGGACAGGTAGAAAAGTTAATTGATAAATTTGGTTTTAATCTGAGTTTGTGTTTAGAGAGATCAGGAATCCCCAGCTTACAGGAATGACAAGACTTAAAGGAAGAGTGAGTGACTGATTAACCATAATTTGAGTCATGGTGTCAAAGCACCCATAAGGGTTTTGAATAGATACTAAGAATAGAAGTTATTCATTTGACTTCAGTGATGCCAAACTTGTACACCATGGTGCTACCTCAACAAAGATTGTCATATTCATTCTGAGTGATATTTGGCTATTTCTGCATTCTTCTGTATAACATTCTGTAATATTTCTTTCAACCATATATAATGCTTGTCTGCAGAATCTAAAATTTCTCTATGGAACAGTAGCTATAATTCTAATCATAGATTTATCTTTTGGGTTTAGTTTAGTATTTACCTTTTAATTTAAGGTTCTTTAAAGAAGACAGTGAAAAGTTATTACCTTTTTCAGTCTCTGTTCTTCCATCAGTGATTATGCTGTAACTCATTTGGTGATTCATTCTCACTCTTATTTTTCCTTGCCTTTTTCTAAATTTTGTTTTTTCTTTAGGGCAGAGTGTTAAGGCAAAGTAATCATAAGATAAAATAAAGACTTTGCTTTCCCATCTTCTTTCAGTAAAGTTTAACAAATCTGCATTGACTGACAGAATGGATTTTTCATTGAGCACAATGTGCTGTTTCTTGAGACTACATTTATATGTTGAATATTTTTATGCTATCAGAATAATGATGACAACTGCAAGCAAGCCTCAGAATTTTGCAATAAAAGGAATACATTTAATGAGTTTACTCTCAGAAAAATATATAAAATAGTGCAATAGAATTCTTAATATGCACATTTTTAGCCAATATACTATTCCTCTAAATGTTCCCCAGATTTTAAACATATAGTTTTCCATACTTAAATTAATAAATGAGAAATACTTTGCCTAGGTATATAATAAATAATACTTTGCCTAGATATATCTTTTGTCATAATCATAACAATTTCCTACTGTACATTCACAAGAAAGATGTTAGCCCACATTCCTTTTTTTTCTGAAAGTAAGAAACAGTTCTAGCTTCTACAATGTATCAGCAGAAACACTCTTGGAAATCTAATGCACTCAAGATAAAAATTAGAAAATAAAAAAATACCATTAATTTATTATAGATTCGCCTTTAGGTCCAGATTGTCAAACAAACCGGGAGTCTCAGTAGAGTTTCATCAGTTTATTACAGCCATGGATTAAGTCTACAGTAAGATCAATGGAAAATCATACATTTAAATGGAGTAATCAACTATGCAAACAGATATGATACAACTAGATAAATCATTATTCCTAAAAGAAAAACCTAAGCGTCACTGATTCCAGTCCCTTCATAAATACAAAATGACATCCTATTTTTAATAAAGGTGAAAGGTTCCTTCTTTTCCCTCTGATTAGTAGAGTAACCAATACAATATATGCTGGAAATATATTCTACTTAGTTTTGATAAAACTTCAGAGGAGATTTTGTTGAGGTTCTGATACTGCACAGCAGAAAAGGTATGGCCTAATGATAAAACCATGGGACAAACCATAAAGTTGTTTTGAAAGAGATGATGTATGAGGAGAGAGTATGGACATTGTTTAGCTGTAGAATAGAAGCTCCAAAAGTGGTACAGAAACCACATTTAAATTACAAAATATAACCGTGAAGAGACAGAAATAAATTCCTGACCACATGAAAGATGATAGAATGGGCAAAAGATTCTAATTAACAAATAATAATCAGACAAGATATTCAGAGAAATGTCCAATATCATAGATGGTGACGCATCCAAACAGGTTGCTGGACAGGGCCATGGAGTCTGCATTATTGGAAGTCTTAGGAATGACATATCATAAACTGAAATTAATAAAAAATAGTATTCCATTTTCCTTTGTATGCATGCACTGATGCTGTACTGGGGGAAGAATATTGACTAAATAAACTTTGTATGGTCCTTCTAATCAACATTTTTTGATTATACTGAAATATATAATTGGAACAAGAAATAAGAATCAAGGGAATTTTTTATCACCATCTGTCCACAAATACTTCACATTTTTCAGGAAACATAATTCTGTGAAGTATTAAGTTATAATAGTAATGGCATATGATGCAGAATGTTTAATAGCAAGGATTTTTTCAAAGAACCTCCCAACATTTTTCTGCCTGTAGAACAGATGCAGAAAAAAAAGGTGAAAGTCTTAATTAGTTAACCTTACTATAACTCAAGATTTTAGAACATATTCTGAAGGAAAGCTCAGTGAAGGGAAGCACAGTGAAGGATGTGGTCATAAGAGGAGAATGGGATAAAATGCAACAAATGTCGGTTACAAGGGGATTTTGTCAGAACAAGTCTAATGACTACAAATTTACTGAACCTAATATATCTGTAGTCTACCTGGGAAAGTATCTGATAAGGTGATCTTGGAAAAGTATTACAGGGGAATTAGAAAAAATGTAAGATTAATTCAGTTTGCCCAACATTTTGTTGATTATATTGGCATAGGAATTATCAGTCTTTGAATTCTCCTCTGCCAAAACAAACAAACAAACAAACAAACAATCAATCAAACAGGAATAAATTCTGAATCTTGGTGTGCTACTATTTTTTTTATGTCCTGTTCATTAAAAAAAAAAGAAAATGAAGTTTGAAACCAGTTAATGAAAATTTTACAAGATCCTCTTGAAGATCATACCAACTCATTGAAGAGTTGCATTTTCAAAACCAGATAAACAGAATAAAATTTTGTCCAGTTGAGTTCTCAGTAATTTAAAGTTAGAGGGGTTCTGTATTCAGTAAATTGTGTGGGACAAGACTCTTCAGAGTACTTGAAATGGGAAAAGAGATCAGGTAATATTTAGGCATTAGAGACTTATGGTGTAAAGAAACAGCAGTAGAACTAATAAGTTAAGCTTCTACTCTGAAGATAACACGTAGAAGTGCTTATTTTTCTTGTATTTAGGGAAGCTAACCAAATGAGTTGACTGGTATGATTTTCCTACTGCATTTCACATTCTTAAAAACTTCCAAAAATGTTCTGGAGAGATGGTAGAGATGGTCTTAAAAAATAAATAAATCCATCTTTCTAAATACCAGACTTACTCATGGGGGAAATAATACATACTTCTCTGACTGGCTTTCTAACCCTAAAGAAATATTTGAGGATGAGGTCATGGACAAGATGTGAGGACAGCTGAGTAGAAAAAGAAATTAAGAAAATAGTGTTTCTGATTACCAGATGGATAGCATATAATATATAGTAAGCTTGGTTTGGGATATGTTTTCTATGAAAATTTTTTGTTCTGAATGAAAATTTTGTTTCATGAAAAGTCATTGGCCATGATTCAATCTGCCTATGAGATAAAAAAAAAAAAAAACAACAAATCAAAAGTGAGGTTAGATCAGGTTAAAGTGGGTTCTGGAGTTTCACTTACTGTAATCTGAAGAGATATCCTGCACAGGAGCTGCTTTTGCTCTCTGCTTCCTTCACCCAGCAGGTGGCTGGTGCCAGAAAATCACAATTTATTTCTCCTTCAGAAATATTTTATGCAGACTTATGTCTGTCTTCATGGAGAAGGTACTAAAGAAGCACCTTAGATTTCCTGGTTTCTAAGATGTAGGCCCTGAAGTTCCCAGAAATTTGGGCCTTTCAGGTTCCAGACTGCCACCAAGCTAGAAAGCATACCAAGGGAGCAGGTAACTACCATTCTCAGCTTCACAGTTTTTCAGCATATCTTCTGGGAACTGCTGAGTTGATTATTCCAGTTCTGTTGAGATGATCCTGTCATCTCCATGTGACTTTCCTGGCAAACTACCAAAGGCTTGCAAAGTAAAATACTCCAATATTTGGCTCCTTCGGTAAGCAAAACTCAATTACAACAAAAATTTCCATCTAGGTTTATTTAAATAATAGAGAAATCTGTTTTTCTGGGCAAGGGAGACCTTGCTCTGTGCAGAACTTCCATTTTGTTTCCTGGGCAGAGCAAAGCCATTCCACCTCTCCAAAACATTCAGTATCAGTCAGGTGGGAGAGGCTGAGAAAGAGACCTAAATGAATCAGTCTTCCACTGTGGGGACCAAGAACAGGCACACAGATGGATCTTAGAGACTCCAGGGCCATTAATAGTTTCTTGGTCTGAACCAGGGTGGACATATCATAACTGGGATACAAACAAATGAGAAAATTTTCAGATGCTGTAGCATTGGGATGGGGAAAATAAACAAACCTATTGTTGTAAATTCACACTTCTCAAAGAAAACAGAGGAGGGGAAAATAGATGTAAGAGAGTAGGGACAAGCCATTTTTAGAAGTACACTAATACTAGTACGTAATAATGCATTTCATTTCCCAGGGCTGTAGATAGAATAAATATCATACCTGTTTATGAGCACATCCAAGGGTCACAGCTCTGAAGAGTTTGTTTTGGCTGGTTTGGTATATGATTGAATATAATTTCTAGTTCAGTTTTATTTTTGGTCTGAAAAGGATCTTATAAAAAGCCAATCAAATATTTAGCTCTAATGTGCTTTCAAGTAGAATATAAATTCCTCAGTTAGCACTTCATATAGCATACACATACTTAACCACATTTCACAGACTCAAGCAAATAGAAATTGCTTGATTTACAAATTTGCACTCAGGCTCAAATACAGCAAGTATTAAATCATACGCATCGTGTACAGGTTGCTAGTAAGCAAGTAAGAGAAAAGAAAAGCTGAAGAGAAAATGAAGACTGGAATTTAATGGCATTCCACTATTCATCTCATTTCCCCTTTTTATATTAGAATGCTAGAACCAAGCCTTGACAAGCGACCCGAGCACTCTTGCTGATCCTATTTGATACCTTTCTTTTTATTAGTCTTCCTCTTTGCAGTGGTAACTGAATTTGTCACATTTCAATTCTGAAAAAATATTGCAATATTTGAACAATATTACTGGTTTCTGTTGTCATATTACTAGGAATTTTAAACCAGTGGCATAAAATAAGTTTTGATAAGTGCAACATAAATGGAGAGTTTATCAGAGAGAATGTATTCATCATCCTTTTCTTCTCTTTATTTCCCATGTTTAGATTGTGACCAAAACACCAAAGATGTTTTTAAAGTCCGTATTTTCCTCTGGGAAACAAAACCAAATGTTCTTCCTGAAGATCGTGAGCCTCTATGTCCTCTGGAGGATGTTCAGCTCCCCAGGCTGAGCTGCCATGAATGCAGACCCTGCCATGACTCTCTTTTCACCCCTTCACTGCCTGGGCATGATGCTGAGCAGCTGCTCCAAAACATCTTTTCTAAGCTCTGTAGACACCATTCCTGTCTGCAGCCCTTAGCTACCTCCCATTTCCTTTTCCACAGTCTCCTCTATCAGGTTCAACTCTTTCTATTTCACAGATATCTCCTTGCCTTAATCCAGGATTCCTCTTCTAATCCAACCACCTCATTTACCAGTTACATTTTGATCTCACTTAATACTCGTTTATGTTTTAAGATCCAGCTAATCCAGTTAATCTCAGCATTTTCCAACAAAATAGGAAAGAGTAAGTTGAAGCCATTCCTTGCTATGTTTTAACTCTCATTTGTTTATGTAGTATTAGAACACTTTTGATTTGTATACTATTTTGTGCAGCCAATGTCTTTCCAGAACAATCCAGACTTACCATAGGTCAATTGAGAGAGAGCATCTATAGGAAGAATATTCCAGAGAACCAAGCTGTCCTAAAATAGAGGTATTTTTTGGCACAATTCCCGGGCCCCTCTTGTTAAAATCTAGGGTGTGACTCACAGCTGGCAGAATGCATTAAGGCCCTTATGTTCCTGAAAGCAATCTGAATATTAAGCCAGACAAAGTTATCCTATATTTTCTTTCACATTTAGGAAGGAAAAATGAGAATTAGATTTGCACTGTGCAGATGTCTCAGACAGAAAAGCACTGACACTGTTTAAAGACATTGATTGTCTTACTATTTGCCAAAATGGTCATTAAAGCCACATGAAAAGCTACCATGTGATTCAATTTTGGAATCCATATCTTGAAAATCTGCAGTCTACCAGTGTGTTTTATTTGTCACAAAGTCTGAATAACATAATTTTAAAAAATTAAAATTCAACAGGTATTTATTTCAGTAATGCTTGTATCAGAATGGCTTTGTGTTATGACATTATCTTTAGAAAAAAAGACACACAATAATTTAATTTTAAAACTGAAATGCTCAGGGACTGAGGTTAATAAAGAGCAAGTATTATGCATGAACATTTTTCTATTCATACTTAATATTCATTATCATTATGGCTAGAAAGCGTTTTAAAACATTCTAATTTTTTAAATATTCAAATTCATAATGAGCTGTATAAAATGCATCCCCTTATACCATTAATAGTCTAATTCTCATTGACACAGTAGACCTTTCCAATCATATCCATTTTTAAATACTCAGGCTAAGATGAGAGATTTATGCAGGTCAGTCTGTCATATGCGTCTGGAATAAAAATCTGTAATCATGTACTTTTGTAGATTAAGAAAGATGGAAATACTGTATGCCAAAAACTAGGCAAGAATCTTTGGTGCAACTCTCAAATTCCTTCAGTTTTTAAAGAAATATAAGAAAGAGTGTAGTTTTTAAGAAAAGGTCTGAATTTCCACCTCTTTTACCTCTCCTCATCATTCTCTAGATTTAAAAGCCAACAGTTTGCAATATGCCTCTTCCATATCATCACACAAAACCATATTGGGTCCTTTCTAGTTTCCTAATGGAATTTTTCCTTTCTAAACTGATGTAGGTTGAGACTTTTCATCCATTCAAATATGAGAGAACTGAAAAAAAGGTTTTCTAGTTTCTTAAACTCTATCTGTATAACTGTGCAGTTATCACAAGTATATTGCTATTGACTGTATTTATACAGAAGCTATATTAAGCTCTCTATCCTTTCTCTTTTCTGTTGAGTGAAATTTGACTTACTGAGAGAAAAACTACAATCACTCTTTAAGACTCTTGTTCAAAATTCCATTTGTCAGAGGAGCTGATAGTTTCAAAGAAGATTTGAAATAGTTCTTCTGTCTCCTACAGGCTAGCATTTAGGAAACAGCAATGTACTGCATGGTTTGCCTTGGATTGTTTGACAGCACAGTAAGCTCTAAGTGTTCAGTGTTCATACTTTTATTCAGGAACAGAAAATATTAAGGGTTGGTTCTAAATTTATCTTGGCAGAGAGGTTTTCCCTAGCAGTGATGACTTCTTAAGTAAAATTGAAAGGGTATTTTTGTTTTTCAAATGTCATTGTTTCTTCAACAGCAGGTTGCCAGTGATTATTTTATTTTCATTCAGCGTCCTATGTGTTGGAAACAAGGTAAGTGCAAACTGAATGTTCTCAAAGAGATAACAGTTTGTGATACGAAGGTCTCTTTCCAGGCAGTGCTAATTGTAGTTGTTTGCAATGATCATTGAAAAAAAGCACTCATGTAGAACTCTAATAATGATTTCATGCTGCCCATAGTTTTAGTCTAATGTTCTAAAAATGAAATAGAAACAAAGTAATGGCAAAATAGGAAAACTACTGAAGGTTTAAAATGTTTAGAGAAAACTTTCTGTCCCCTGAATGATTTCAAAACAGCTTTATTTTTACACATAGGATCAGTTCAATGTAGATCAAGAGGAATTTCCTTCCCTACATTTCTGGGAAGATCAGGATTTGGCCCCATATGAAAGTTCTTTGATGAAAAATCTAAAGGCTTTTTTGCAACATTAGTAGCAAACTAATTTTATAATAATAAACTTGCAACTGTATATGCCCATTTTTAACAAGAAGTTTACCTTGATTGAGTCAAGATGCTAAAATACATGAAAGAATTGGCATGGTAGGAGAAAAGAGTTTGTGACTATAAACCCAGAGAACTATAATGATGTTAAAACTTAATGATGAAACATCTGGTCCTTTTAATGAATGACCTGTAAAAATCCTTACACCTGCAGTGACCTGTCATTACCTTTGTGTAATAATGAATACAGGCAGGCTACATATCAGAGGAAGGATACAAAAGTCACAAAAAATGCTGAATATTAAAGTACATAATATTTTCAGGTCTCAGCACAGTTTCTCTAGATTATCACTTTTCTCTATACAGTAATGCACTTTGAGCATAACTTAAATGCCTGGCAATGGGAGTACAAATTGCTTGACTGAATCTTAATGGTACATTGCTAAAATAATTTTTATAATGAGAAAAAATTACTTTCCTTAATATTAGGGAGAATGAAAGAAGAAACAGTAAAATATTTTCTATCTGTAGTTAAACTATTAAATTCATATTTAGCCACTTGAATTAAAATGCCTTTATTTTTAAAAATTCTGAGTACCTGCTCCTCAGTGGGCATCACTGAAATCACTTAATGATTGACATCTCTGGATATCAAGCCCTCTATTTAAATGCCAGGAGTGCACAGGTTTCCCAAGAGTGCATGCGAGATATAAGGTTGAAGCTTGTGACTAAGCTTGAGCTCAGACTCATGACCAGAATACTCAGTGCCAGGCCATAATTATGTTCAGGTTTGGATCATACAGTTGAACATCTGAGCTGATAGCACCATCAGGTCATGGTGTGGAAGGGAACAACTACTGTCCTGCCCTAGCCACACCTCCCTCACAGCAAAAATAAATGTCTTGTGGTAATATCATCTGGTCCACATGAGACACCAAGCAGGGTCCTTTCTAAAGCATCTTAGGTCACATAAAGCAAGAGAGAGTCTTACAAAACAACACTCTGTCCAGGCTGTCAGTGTGGATGAATGGAGAGGCGATGGAGATTCCTGCTTCAGAAGACATCGGTCCACCCCCTTGACTCAAGCAATTTATGACTGTATTGACATAACCTGGCAGTTAATTTAAGGTCCTGCATGTGGAATGTCACTTTTCATTTTAACTCCTGATTTTAATTTTGGTTTGGTAGCTCAGACTAGCAAGGGTTAGAAATACGTCAGATTCTTAGAAGTAAGCCTGATTTAAATAATCACCTTTAATGGCCATTGTCTTATGTTACTACAGTAGGCAAAATGAAAATCTAGACTTAGAAGTAGCTGAATAACATTTTCTACTTTTTGTGCATACCAATCATGAATGCAACCTGAGGAAAAATAAATAAGATTTAATAATAACGTCTGGTTTAACTGGGAGAAGTTATTCCTGTGTTGGTATTCTTAAAACATCCAGCCACAGGATTTATTTTAAGCCCTTTAAATATACCAGCAAAAAGTACTTATGTAATCTGTCAAGCAGAAGGAAAAAGGATATATTCTGTTTATAACACACTAAGTAGGCAGATGTCTCTAAAGTAGATTCCACTTCAATGCAAGACTGTGATACCAATTAGAAAGCATATGCCATATTGCCTTGACATCTTGTTACTAAATGCTGATGAAAGTTTATGATCATAAGTGAAATATGTAAAGTAGGACTGAAAATAATCTTTCAAATTAAAACTGTTAAAATATATACTGTGCAGAATGTATACCAGGTGCTCTGCAATGCAAGCTCCAGGGATGTATTTCTGTGGGGGTTTCTGGAGTACAGCAACAGATTTCAGTGCTGCCTCAAGTACTGAGACACATCAACTTCCATATTTTTCTTGTGAAAATGAACACCAATAGCAGGTGACCAAGCTACAGTAAAAGACACTGATGGGTGTAGAGGAGTTTGATAGCAAAGCTATGGTGGCACTGTGGTAAGGAGATTGATTTGGAACCAGAACCTCCCACCTAGGTTTGACTTCAGGCATGCTTTGTAGCACCCACTGCTGCCTTGATCCATGATTATCCAGATTTCTGCCAATGCTGCAGCTTTCTGCCTTCTCCTGTCAAAGGTGGGAGTCATGGGGACCTGAGGCTATTCAGGGCATATGATCACCCTGTGGCATGGATAGCAATGGCATGTACTGAAAACTTGAAACTGGGACTGTTTCAGTTCCTCAATTTAATGTATACAAAAAGGCTACCATTAAAATTCTGACTTTTGTAGGAATGGGACGATTACACTCCATGCTGTATTTTAACTGCAAGTCTTTGGTCTTGGTGCAGGGCTCATTGGGCCCTGCAGTCTCATGTTACTTGTTATTGCTGCTTTGATTAACAATGGGGATATTATTTCTGTATTTTCCTTCGTTTACTAAGCTCTCAAATTCATATTCTAAGACCAAAAATGTTTGTCAGAACTAGTTTAATGCATTTCATAACATGGACCATCAAATTTCAGATTTTTCCTTCACTGAGAGCAAAAACTGATGTGTTTAGAAGGTCTACGATTCTGAGCTGAAGACAGTCAAAGACAGAAAATTCATCTCACATGTTCTGATGTTTATTCATATTCAGTCATAAGGAAAATAATGCTATTCCATTTCCAGCATGTTTCACTAAATCCCAGCCATCTTTGTTGTTGTCTTTAAACACTGAAGGATTAATGCCTTATCCAGCAAAGCTAAGTATATGGTATGATCAAATCAACTCGTAATCTTAATTTTAGTATTCTAATTAGGTAGAACAGATAAACCTACATTTCTTTAGCCCTTAAAGTGTTCTTATGGCTTTTTCATGCACATTTCCTTTTTCCATTTCATTTTTTTCAATTCCAGCTTTTTGAAGTATAAAATGTATACATGTATACATGTATAAAGGAAGTGGTCTTCGTATTTTAGTATCTCTTTGAACAATGCTGGATCCAGAGATGCATCTTTTATCACATTCATTTTCAAATCAACATTGGTCAATTTATGTTCTTCTGTCATTGCTAACCACTCCTAGATCAGTTCAGTGAGTTTCCCCACTTTGAGAAAACAGTTGACTACTTATTAATCCATTTGCCTGAATTTTGTTGGTCTTGTATGTTTGGTTTTTTTTAATTAACACATCATGGAGCAGTAAGCTAAATGCACTAAACAGAATGGTGTTGATGTAATAGGTGTTTCTGTCCTTTCATGTCCTTTATTATTATTATTCATTATCAGCTTCTCAGTTAATCCACCTGGTATATAATAATTGATTTATAACCAACTTTGTAAGTCCACTTCCACTGTTGATAATGGCAAGAAAATTTTCAGTCTAGTAGGAATTGCAGTGAGCACTTTTTTCCCCTTCCTTTCTTCTTCCCCTCTTTCTGCTCACTGCAATTCTAAACAAAATTTTAAGAGTTATTGAGATGAATATTTCATAATTTTCCTGATTTCATCCAAGGACAGGGTAAATTTTTCACAGTAGGCATGAGGGGGCAGAGCCTGGAGCTGTGTGGGCATGGCCAGGATATTGTGTTATTCCATAATATCTTCCAAAATGGCCAGGGCTGGGGAAAAGGGTCTCTCTCTGGCTTCCTAGATGTGGGGATGTTCCTTTCCCATGGAGCAAGTGTGGTGAGCAGCCAGGAAAAAAGCATGGGCATGGAGGGTCCAGGCAGCATTATTCATTTTCTTGGGGCCACACCAGGCTGGATCAAGCGGGTGAGAAATTTCTGCATGTAAATCACCAATTTTCTGTATACTTTTTGTTATTAATATTGTTGCTGTTAATTTTCATATCTCATGACTGTTTCCAGTAAGTTTTTCTCATCTCAGTCCATAATCTCTGCCTTTTGTCTTTCTCAACAGAGGGGAGTGGGAGCGCTGGTCCTAAACCACAACAATTGTTAGTTTTCAAAAATGTCAATTTTTTTTACCACGTGAAACAAAGACAGCATGTTAAGAATTTTGAACATATTCATGCATCCCAGAAAACATCTTGGTTTTGATGAATCACACCAAGTGGTTAAATTCTTCATATTTACCAGATTAAAAATTCTCACTCTTTCAGCATACTGCAGTATTCATTGAATTAATTTTCCTTTTCATCATCATTACAAATTTTATCTCATTTATCTTATAATTGGGACAATATAATTGTAGATGTTATTACATCTATAATATGTTTGAACTCATGGATCCTGCTGGAAAACATACTCCTGATGCCTTTATTTCCTTTTTAATTTCTCCAAATAATTTTGTTCTCATTTATACAGTCTTTTGCTTCCTCCCAACACTTCACATTCCCAGTATTTATTTTGCTGTTATTGCTTTTTCTTTTTTTTACTCCAAGTTCCGGTTAAATACACTTATTCCAAACTATTTTCAGCAATTTTTTTCATATTTTTCTTCTTAATTATAGTAGAATTTCTTTGGTATTCATGAAAAGATCTAATAAAAAAAGCTTTTTATATACATTTTTTTTCCTTTACTGTTGACTTGAACAAGAAATGTACATAGAAGTTGTTGTATACTTTTAAAGAATAGTGGGTTGAGACAGACATAGTGGATTAAAGAGAAAGAACAGGAAAAAAGACCTAAAATACAGAAGCAGCATCTTATCTCATAGCAATTGCAATACAATCTAATCTTTGCATATACTGTCATTGCTTTCCATCATTCTGTGCTTACTTTCCCAAACCTCTGTAAGCCTCTTGATTTAGCTATTAAAATCTAAGGAGAAAAAATGGGTTTTTTCCAACAAATTGCATTAATCAATCAGGAGTTGCGTGGTTTTGACAGATCCTGGCCTTGTAATAGATAGAAAAAAGGAATATGGTGTCTATAGCCAAACATTAGGGTGCATTCTAAAAACATTATATTGATTATATCCATTTATGAGAATAGTGAGTTATCCAAAAGTTGTGTTGTGTATGCTCTGTATATTTAAATTTCCATCTGTCTTTGGTTCTTGTACTATCTGTAATGCAATTTGTAGCCTTTAATTGCATATAATTTGAATAAATATTTCTAAAGCATTATATATACTTTTTTGCTATCAAATTGATGTGTGTTACTTAGGTTTTCCTCTGATTACATATAAACAATAAGCATTATTAATATCTTTTTAAGTGATCTGCACGAGTAAGTAAACATTGATATTGCCCAGTGCATGTACTCATTTACATATTCCTGTAATCTGTTTTAAAGTCAGTTGATCTGAATGACTGATAACATTTTTCTATGTCTGATTTTTCATGTCATTATGAATGTATTCATTTGATATTATATCAAATATCAATATCGATATTTCTGATATAATTTTCAGAAAAAAAATGTTTATTCATATTCAAAAACACTGTTGTCTTGGGTTATATAGTTGTTTCCACTATTATTTCCCCTTCTATCTGCTTTCTACTTCTTTTGATGACAAAGATCATTTAGACTTCTCAAGTTAGTGGTGGAAGACTTGAAAAAAGCAGAAAATTAAATATGAATACTTAGTGGGATAGACTGAACTAAATAGATGAGTGGCTAGGAGGAAGGTCTACAAATATAGTTGGTGTTTTTGGTTTTAAACACATATAATGATTTCATTCAAGAGCTGTGTACTTCCATTACAATGATTTGTCAACCTTATACATTCCTAGGATTTGCAGAAAGATTTTGTGCTTTCCTGTGTTGTGATCTTATGTTTTTACTGTGAACTCTTTTCTGGCCATTATTTTAATTAGTAGTATGTTTAATCACTGTTTTCTCTCTAAAACCTACATAGTATCAGAAACATACATGAAGTTTTATGAAAGAGTTTTTAAGTCTCCTAGATTTTATGCAAGGCTGAGGTCAGTGAAGGATACAGGAGTTGAATATTGTCTTGATATTACACTGTTTGAGGAGGGATGACTAGAAGCCAAGATCCATGAGGTCTGGCATAGGCTTTCCCCCATTTGTTTCTCTTCTACCACAGTCTGGTGGCACAGATGCAGGGAGCCAGTTCTGTTGAGACAGCAGGAAAGATTTTCTTCTCGTGGAACAAAGTCTACTGGTGCCTGCTAATGGTCCGATGACAGGGTACAAATAACTGATGTTAGGCTTCTCTAAGTTTCCATGAGAATAAAACTTTAGAATACCCCCAACTGGTAGAATAAAAGGTAGACCAAAAAAAAAAGAAATATAGAATCCTACTTGAAGTTTTGAATGGATATCTAATATACCTGTTCAGTACTTTAATAACATGTTTTTAAGCAGTTGAAAAACATCTTATTAGAAAAATAACTGTGTGGTAGACTGCTGTAACACAAACTTAGATTTTCTTAATTCTGTTCAGGTAACAAAGGCTTCAGGAAGCCACAGAATACTTCAGCTAGCAAAACATTAATTACATATCAGTACATTATCAGCTATTGTATCTTAAAATTTCTGAACAAGCCTCATTGTGCCTATAAACTTCTTGCATAGTAATTTATGGCAATAGGGTCACATACAGTTTACCAATAAACTCCTAGAATTTACCCACAGTTAGTAGTCAATGAACTGCTGAGTTACTTCTTCATATTTTTCAAGTCTTAAACTATGAAGCTACACTGGTAGGCAATGGAAGAAAAAATTTACAGTATTGCTGATAAAGGCAATCAAGAAAGTTCCAAGTAGCACAGGAGGGCTTCCTTGCTTTCCTTCATATTTCACCTTTCTAGGTCCTGCCTGACTGTGCACAGAATTCTGAATCCCTTGAGCCTTTCATTCCCGTTGAAGCAAACCTATTTAGCATTTACCTAGGGAATGTGAACCATCTCATCCAAATACTTGCTGGAATAAAAGATCATTTGCTGATTGAGAGCAGAGGACTGATGGAAGATGAATCTTGGTGAGTTTGCTAAGACATTTGCTCTCTGCTCTTACTTTGAACATTGTTTTTATGGGAATATATACATCCTCAGATGCAGTTACACAGCAGTGCTTTGCATGGACTTGTTTGGTTTTGTGCCACTTGTGTGCTCTGGTGGCCACTGCTACCTCAGGGCAGTGTTGTGGGAAGACCACAAGGCATTATGGCAGAGAAGTGCACAGTATCTCAGGATGATACAGAGAGGAAGCCACAAAGGGAGGAGACACTCTTTGGGACACAATTTCAGCATTGAGAAGCCTAAATAATCTCTAAGGTGAAAGAGATAGCTTGTAATTTTTAAGATGTGAGATGAAGAGAGTGCTGAATTATGATCCTCCTGCCGGCCCAGGTCACTGAAGATCACCTGCTGCTTACTCCTGCTCCCTGCTTCTCGAAGAGTTATGGATGTAACCATACCACTCAAGGAGCTCTTTAGCTACCCAGGTTTCTTGGTATTTGTTCCATGAAGGTACAATACAGAACTTATTGACCACAACATGCATTTTCCACTTGCACATACTTTTTTCAAACAAGTAATGAAGCAGCACCATCATTACTTTTTGTCAGCAAAATAAGCTACATAAAAGATGTGGACTAAGGTCAACATAATAGTTGGTCAACATAAGGCCAGCAAAATAATATCAGTGGAAAAACACTAACTTTTGTGTTGCTTACATTTTTTTAAACTAAATTCTAGTCTTATCTTTTTTTTCATAACAGTGTTCAAGAAAACAGCAGTTGTTAATCCAAAACTCTGTCAATCATTCTACCAAATGGAACAAAACTCACAGGATATTGAGTTGCAAAGCAAAATAATAAAAACCAAAACATGGAAAATTTACAAATACACCTCTTCAAATAAATGTTTAAAAAATCCCATGAAAAATATTGTCAAACAAGACTTGCCTATAAAATAAGTCTTGTGAAATGCTGAGGCAAAGGTTATTATGATTTCTGGTATAAGTTATTCATCCTTACATCACTGGTTTACCCCTAATCTAGAAAAAAAATTTGTAAGTACTGGCTCTCTGTGTTAATTTGGTAGTAAGTTATTTCTCACTGCCTTCTTTTTCTTGTGTCCTTGTAGTCAATATATTTTGCCAAAGTCTTCTTTGAGAGAAGGGCTAGAAAAAAAATGGAAACACAGAACTAGAAATAAGCAAATACTTTTGGGCATCACCAGGAGACAAATACCTATAAAGTCAGATGTAGAAACTAGTGCATTAGTGAGTCATCATCTGGAGGGCAGAGCACATATTGGGCTCACTTTCAGGGGAAAGGTAGAAGCTATGTACATTGGATGCTACTGCAGTAATTTAGCCAGAAAGAGCTATCATTTAACATTAATTCTGTTTCATAAAACAGCTGGGGAGAAAAGCAAAATTATAGAGAAGAATAACAAGGACTGTAATGCATTAATTAATCACTTGTGAAAGCAACATCCTTCCCCCTCCAGCCCCACTTCCATCCTGGTCTAGAAGACCAGCCTGACTCCCATCTGAAAGGCTTTAATTTCTGTATTTGTTTTGTCACATATTGCTGGGCTGGAAATTCTCAAATCCAGTTGCTCCTAAATTGGAGTCTCCATGGCAACATTCACAGAGGTGCACATTGGAGCCAGCTGCCAGAAGAAGACAGTTACATAACACAAACAGGAGGCTTTCTGTTTTTCACTTTTACTGCCCTGAGATACACAGACAGGCAGACAGATAGAATGTAAATAATAGTGTAAAACTCTGGTAGAAAAGTGGATGATACCTCAAAGCTGTTTAAAATAATTTCAAGAGTTGAGAAGTTAGATTTCAAAAGGTGAAAATTTAGGTTGTATAAATTACTTACATTCTTCCTTTGTGTTGCTTTTAGTGCTTAAAAGTAGTGACTTGAACCAAGGATATGAAGCTGAGAAGGTAAAATGGGGGCAGCGTCATCTGTATGTCAGTTTACTGCCAGCTAAATCCAATCTCTGTGTCAGTCAGGTAATGCTGGTGGTAGGTCAGGACTCTCATGTCGACTATGCTGTGCAAAACACTCATAAAGAAGAGATTTTAAAGAATGACATGTTGGTTTTCCCAGAGTGACTGCAAGGAAATTAGTCTGGGAGATGAGAATGGAGACTGGGTTTGGGTGTGGAACTGAGGAGTAATTAAAAACAGAGAGACTAGAGGGACCATACTTGCCATCATATTTGGAAAGGCAGTATTATGTTCAAAATAAAAACAGGAAAATTAGCAGTAAGACCATTTAAGCAGCAGAAAATGCCTAAGTCTCCTGTGAAGCTTTCCTTTCATGCACTATGATACAAAAGAATAAGTCTTTTCCTGGACATAGAGCAGATGTTTCTATTGCATTATTGGCTACTTACTTCTCCAGGAATAATTTTGACCATTCTTTGACCACAACTGTGTATCTCCATAAAGAAACACCATTCATCTTGATGTCAGCAGAATCCCACAAAAATTTAAAAAGTTTTCCATGCCTTTTCAGGAAAGAGTGACTGAGAATGTTTAGATAATTTTATAATTAATATAAGGACAATTTTCTTTTTTTTCCCCTCAGAAATGACTGACAAATGCAACTTTACCTATGTATTATCTAAGATTTCAGACTTTATATTCTACCTAGCTTCATGTGCAAAACATGTATATTTATTTTTCACACAAAACCCCAGGCTCCAGAAAGGTTTTGATAGACAGCAATATTTTTGGGGACAACTGCACAAGCAGTTGTCCACTCTGGTATTTTGTCATTTAGATAAATGCTAATACTCAACAGCTGGATCTCAACAGTCATCCATTAAGATAAATTTTTGATTCCTCCTCATGTCAAAAGTAATGAGAAAATTGTTCAAGAAAAGCATCTTAAAATAAAATTCATCTTCTTTCTTTAGCTAGCCCTGTTTCCTCTGTTAATTATCAGAAGGGATATCTACATCTTGGTGCAATCTCATGTTACACAACAGTTTGAAGCTTAATTTCTTCTGTGCTTTAAAAATACAAGGAAAATAAAAAAAGAAAAGGTGGAAAGCTAGTGCTGTCTAAGTCTCTGCAGCTGAGATGAAACACGGGGTTTAGGTAGCATCCATCAGTCCCAGCAAAGTATGGCTAGTTTAGGGTTTGCCTGGCTGATAAAGCTTACCATGGGTATCCTTCTGTTATAACCTTGAAAAAATCCCATCTTTTCAGTTTCTTCTGACAGGTTTTCTTTGACTTCATTCCATGTCCTGTGCAGGAACAATATTTTGTAAAAACAATGAAAATGTGAAATTCAGAATCTACATTATGGACAGTTACAACCTTTAACTACAACCCTACAGGCATTACCACTTTCCTTAATTTTTTTTTTCAAGTAGAAAATGTACCAAGGCAATGGTTGACACTGGGCTTCTTAATCAGCTGATTACACATGAAATTAAAATATAGTTCTGAGGCAGAGAATTCAGATAGAAAATAGGGAGGCAAAAATACAGACTTGAAATGCAGTAGAAATTTCTGGATCACTAAAATTCTGAAATTCTGACATTTCAGTTAACTTCTTTTCCAAATTCAGTCAATAAAGGTAGAAAGCAGATGTACCAGAAATGGATAGTAATGGAGCAAACACGAATTGTAGATATCTTTGAAAATAAATAACCAACTTCCAAATGAAATCAACATAAATAAGCATCTATAAATAAAATGTGAATAAAATCAGTGATTATTAAATTCAAACTTACATTAACAAGTACTTAAACATGTTGTGCTCAATACTCTTGAGTAAAAAATGTTCACCATTAAATCATTTTGCAAATCTAGAGAAAGAAGTATCCAGAAGAGCAATATTATTCTAACTTGAAACTGAATCTAGTCAATACAAACAGTCAAAAAGAGTAGAAAATATTAGAATTATTTTTTCCCACATCTTTATTAATAAAATACTTTAACTTACTACATTTTTTCACTTACAAACATGTTTAAAGAAATTTTTATAATAAGGATAAGATCCAGGAAGATGGTTTCCCCTTTCCCTCCTTCCCTGTTTTGAAAAACAAAATCCTAAAAATTGGATAAATCCAAAACTTTTGTGTTGTCCCTAACTAACTTTTTCATATTTTTTTTTCATTTTATCTGCTAAGCTAAAAGAATCCTCTATTCCATGTTTCTTCTGGCAATATTTATAAGTAAAAGACCAGAGAATAACTGTAGGCACTTCACTGCCTGAATAGCTTTGCGATCCTTTGTGGTATTGTTCTGGAAAGGATTTCTCGTCCAAGTTAGATTTTGACATTTGAGACCCCAAGCAGGAATTCCCATGGCTGGCCAGGAAGAGAGAGGTACCCCAGGTATTTCCAGCTATGTGCTGCACAGGGTGCATGGACAGCCACAGGAGCCTTGTCCCTCCCATGGGCACCACAGGCCAAGCAGAGGGACACAGAGCCCTGCCAGCTTCTGGTGCTTTGTCCAGTCCAAACTTTTACACCCCTAGTGGAAATTGAAGCCATAAGCAGATCTGTTTTCTTTTTCTGCAGATATGAGATGTGTTCTTACCATAGTGAATGAAGAGCAGGGGAAGGGAATGAGCCTGAGAATGGCAAGATGAAGGACTTGCCCTGGTGATTTGAACTCACACATCTCCATGGTACTTCAGTGAAGCTGGCTAAGATATTGTGAGCTCTTACTGCTTTTGTTTGGTGCTCACTCATACAGAATATGCCACTAGCTTTCATCTGCAGTGAATTACAGAATCTCCAGCTTGTGTCAGCTCAGCTGACCAGTACAGGAAGTACACAACATACAGGGAAAGTATCTGCCACAGACAGCCTTTCAAGGAGCATTTTATTTTCACACCTTTATACTCCCATGTTCATACATTTGAACCACAGCATAACTAAATTGCATCTGAATGGCAACGTTTAAGCACCTTGCTGGAACTCCAAAAGTAAAATTTATGGGCTTTATGTTAATTTTGTAAAATCACGATAAACATCTCACACTGGGATAAAGATACTTAGTGGGACATCTGTCAAAGTCAGAATGGGATGCAGGGCTTCAGGCTGCCATTTTTGCCTTTGGCTGTTTCCTGCATTGAAATTCAGCACATTAAAAATTCTTTGCCTTGCATCAAAAGCACTTGATCTTTGTGCAGATTTTCTTTCCAAAGGCTACAGCTTGTACCTTCCTAAGCACCAATCCTCAAAAAGTCTCAAGTGAAGCTTTCCTTGTGAAAGCAATTTAATATTATCTAGTACAAACCAGGAACAATTTATTATGCCTTTAGCTCTTCAGTTGCCTCTCTGCCTCTCTGACTGTCAGTTGAAAAACCAAACTCAAGACTGACATACAGAGAGCAATTTTGCCAATAGCTAGTCCCAGAATTCTTCACATCTGTACCTGCATTTTTGTCTTATAGGATGGATTACCAATGCTACAGAAAGTGCAGATCCTCAGTGAGCATTCTTTTTCATTCTCATAAAAACTAAACCTTCTATTTCTTATTCCTGTATCTTGGGTGCAGATACTATTTACCACCTTCCCCTACAACTATGTGTACAATCTTTCTATATTTAGTTCATTTGAGCAGTTCCACTTTCTGGCAAGTAAAAAAAACAACATCTTGTATGGTAAGACCCCTGTTTCAGCTCTGAATTGGAATTGATCTTCTTATTTTGTCTTGTTTGTAGTGAGCAAAGCACATCTCTCTGGAGTACCCTCCTTCCAAATACTATTTTAAACAAAAAAACACTCTGTTCAAATGGAATAAACTTACTAGAATTCTTAAAAAAAACCCATTCTGTCATAGAAGGAAGAGTAAACACTAAAATCTCAATGTCTTAATGTCTTTCCATCTATATATTTATGTGTTTGACTTGCGTTTGCTGGTATAACCATGGAACAATAAGCATGAACAGAACTCCAAGCAAATTCCTGAAATATCCTTGGTTTTGCTCTTGACACACATCCTGTCTTAAAATCCCTCTCTTGAGAAAACTTGAATTAATTTGAAGCATTCTGTTTTTGAAGCATTTTGAAGCATTATAGTTTACTATAAGTCTTAGAAGGAATATCTACTTTTAGGCAAACCTTTATGGAAGACCTTCAGGGACAGAAGGGGAAACATCCATACTATCTGTAAAGAAATTGGCTTAATATTTTTCTATTTACATTTTTTCATTATATTGGAAAATTTCAATATGCCAGGAAAAAGTTCCTCATCAAAATTCACTATAGATAAATAGATAAATAAATAATACCTAAACATATTCAGCCAAAAATATATTCCTTTCAAAAATAAATGATACACCTTATGTTTATCAGGGAAATTCTCTGTAGATGTATTTCATGAAAATTTATCAGAGTAAACACAAATATGAGCTACATAATGTCACACTGCTGTAAATATAAAGTCCAATTATGTTGTTGCTTGCAGTTCAAACTAGGAGGTCAGGCAGAGGCCTGGATACTTTTTTCCCCTAAGGTTTCTCCAAGAGGAACAAGGTGCAAGTTGTAAATTATTTACTAGTGTCTGAATTTCTCCCCATAAACAGGAACTAGGCAAATACTGAAGAAACAATGCAAGGATTTGAACAGAGCTATTCTAATTATCCAGACAGAGTATTAGCTCTCTTATTCCAATATATATCATCATGTATTGTAACTGTTTTAATTAATGTAATTTAGTTGCATAACTCCACAGGCCATGGCAAAAATGTGTATTATATCAAATTCCTTTATCAACTCCAAAGTCAGTTCCTTCAAGTATGTAGCTGGCAATGTTATGTACAGTTTTCCAGAAAAAACCAAAAACACTCTCCAGGTCATGCTGGTATTCTCTTAATTTCTTGAATTGTTTCCTGAAGAAAATGGGCCCCATTATATATCCTCAGTGTAGTTTTGAATAATTTATACATTTGAGGAAGGATGAGCTGAATTGGGTCATTTCTTCATTGCTGTTTGGGTCTGTTTTCACATCTTGCTTGCTAAAAGAGTCACAGTGTATCTTGGATAGTGGCCAAAAAGAACTTAAATAGTATGAGATATACAATCTGATGGCAACTAGCATTTGCTGTACTTTGGGGTTATAGCAGCGTTAGTATCCAGTGATTGATGCAAAGTGATTGCTAATTGCTATAATGAATCAAATGTCATTCAGCACTGAGGAGCTATTGATATCATACACACACACATACAAAAGCACACATGGAAATCCTTCACCCAGGAGGGTCACAAGTTCAGAAAAATGCTATTTATTTTTATCAGTTTTTCCTTTGTTTGCTGCAATGGCAAGGTTCCATGTGTTCTGAGAACAGTAACATGACAGTGGGAAAATTTACACTTTGGTCTCCATCAACATTCCTTAATTCAAAATGTTTCCAGGGTCTTCAGCAATGCTGAGATAGAGTAACTACCCAAACTAATGGGGAATATGGCAGCCAGATATTTTTCTGCTTGAGGTAATTATTGCAAACACAAGGTCCATGATAAGGTTTTATGCAAACTGATAGCTGAGCAAACAACTTCAGTTAATATAGACAATACAAGTGAAAGTTTTATGTAAGGTCAAATCACTAATATTGTAAGTATCACAAGTAACATGAATATATGAATAATGTCAAGAAATTCTTCCTGTACTTATTCACTTGCTTTCAAGGTTGTGGATGTGTGAAATTTGTACTGAAACTAAATGCATCTTTGGTTATTAGGAGAAGACTTTTGCAGCAGCTGCAGGAAAGTGTAAACAATATTTGCTGATTTTTTTGTAAGTGTATGCTGCTTTTGCACTTGCTCTCTGAAGTCATTCAAGAGCTACCAGGAGTTTTTGAAGAATATTTAAAACTATTTCTGGATACTATGGGACTGTTCCTATACAAATAAAATAGAAATAAAAAAATCCAAACAGGAACATCTTAGATGTATTCAGGGACCAAAACCCATTCCATATGACAGATGGACACCCCTTTGATCCAAAAAGTCTAAGATTCCCTCCAGAAGTAAATTGTTGCTGTCTAATCTGCAAAGATCACAGCACTGATGGTAGGGGTCTGGTATACTGCAGAGACAAATATTTATATCAGTTAATACCACAAAGTTCAGCAGCCACCTTTGGGATTCTGTGAATGAACAGCTATAATCAGTGTGTAAGGCAGGCATGCACTGACTGTGAATAGAAACAGTAAGACAACTAGGCAATGCTAATCACTGGCTCAGGTGGAAGGAACAAGTACAAGAGAAGCAGAGCAGATGTATTGGGAGCAAGCAGCATGCATCTGCTTTTCATTTGATCTATCCAAGCCTTTGGTGGCCAAGTCCAACTAATGTCTCCCTAGATGTATATCTTTAATTTTTATTTTGTGTGACACTTGAAATATCAGTACCTTTCCTCAGGAGTTGGACTCTAATGATCCTTTTGGGTCCCTTTCAACTCGGGATATTCTGTGGTTCTATGAGAGGGGCCCTTTCCAAAGCAGATCTACACAGCTCTGGAAAAAAAAGCAAAGTCATCTGAACAGCTCCATCTTGTTTCTCTGGAAGCTTCTTTTTTGATTAGTGTCATTATCAGGTTACTTGCACTATCCCTTTACAGAAAGTAAGCTCATATAAAAACTGCTAGGGCAGGCTAGAGCTGACCAGTTTGCATTTTGTTTGGTTTGATTTTAACCATTGTCCAGAGCAAACATCTAATGTCAGTTTAATGGCAAACTGGCAAGAGCTTATTTCTTTTCTTTCTCGGCCAAAAGCAGAAAGAAACTAGCATATTTCATATAAAAAAATCCCCAATTAGCACTATAAAAATTATGCGTTTTTCATTATTATGGATTTTGAAAGACTAATATAAAGAATTGGACTCTGTTATTCTCTATTCTCCTACATAACTAAGCATTTGGGTGGAAAATAAAGTTTTGCAAACAATATTTAGTAAATATTTTCAATTATTTAATATTACATGTCAGTAAATTGTTCCAGCTTATAAATTAGTTCAAAAATACATGGTAAGGGAGATAATATACAATGTATGCCACTTACTATAGAGTGCCACTTGGACTCCTGTTTATTGTTTGAAGATGCTGTAAAACAGTAGAAGCCATTTCATTCTATCACTGGAATTCAACTTTTAATCCACCTAATATACTTGCAACATCTTAATTTCCCTATGCTGTCCCTGGTGAAAATGTTATCTGCAATACATGCTAACAATATATTGCTCCAGGGAGCATCTTCAGATGCAAGATTTTAAAGCTGCTTTCAGTTCTTTCCATCTTGTCAAGAGATGGAATTTAAAAAAACATCGTTATAAGCATTTTTAATTTTGAGAGCAAATGGCAAATAGAGATGGGCAAAGAAGATATTTAAGGGTATCATATATGTACACAGAGACACATAGCAATGCCATTTAATATGACTGCATCAGCTTTTGGGAACAGGCAATGTACTGCCAAATAGATCTGTGTAAGAGCACAATTTCCTCCAGGCATTTCATGTGCTATGTTTTTTCAGTACACATTTCAAATACAGTGTTTTCAGACTATCAGCTAAGTACCATAGCTTCCCAGTAAATCTGACCACTGAACTTGGGAATAGTGTATTTTTGGGCATGATTTTCTTTGAAATAATCAGAAATTGAGTCAATAACTTGCAATAATTTTTTCCCTTTGAAACAGATCCAAAGCAAGGGTGTGCTAAGCTGTTCAGTCTTTCTAGTTACCGCACAGGGCATGAAGGAAAAACCACTCAAGTCAGTCTCCATATTTTTATCTCACTCTCTTGTGTTTTCTGACTTAGGTAGCAATTCAAGGCTAACCTCAGCCCGAAAACTCAGTATTTGCTTCTAATCTGCATTACTGAAAATCTTTTTTGTTGCTGTGATGGGACACAACCCCACTTCCGACTCACATGTTTATCTCTGGCTCTCAGCAACCTGTTTCTTCACTGTCATCACACTGCAGAGATTTTGTGAGTATAGTTCCTCTCTCCCTGGAAGATTTCACCTGACCAGAAGCACAGAAACTAGAAAAAATGGATAGATAAACATCCTCAAATACAGACACCTTTCCTATACAAAACCCTACAGTGCACTAAGCAAATTTACAGTAACATGTGGACAAATAACTAAAATGAGTGCTCTTTCTGCCACCAAGTACCTATCTACCCTGTGTGATCCATAAAAAATAGGGCATATTCTTGAAGATCCCATGAAACATCTATTTATTTTGCAGGTCTGTGCATGCACGAGAATACATTAAAAATATTGAACATGATATTAAATAATGGAGAAGAACTGGATGAGGATGAATGTCATGTAGTCCTGGTTTGCTTAGACCCGAGGAACCTGGTAAAACACTACAGCTCACATATCTTCCATGGAAATCCATTATTCCCTAGGCTTTGGTAAGTTACCCATCCATAGTTTCATGCTCAGCAGGATATTTATATTCATTGGCTATATCAATATTCACAAAGAGCATGGTGCCATATAGGGGAAGAAATATGGGAAGGCTGACACTGAGGACTTGATATGCATTCCCTCCACAGGGGTTTCAGCAGTTCTGTCTTACCATAAGGTAGCTCTAGCAGGCTTCTGTGGATGGTAGACCTGAAGGAGCTAAGTGCTGCTTTTGGTTTTTCTCTTGTCCAAATGGCATGCTGTTTGTGCTCTCGCAAACTGCTCCATATCATGATCCAAAATTCAAAATGTGGCAACTGTGGAGGCTGAGATTTAATTAAAGATCTCACTAATAAAATGAAACAGTACTCTAATTTAATCCACTATTTTTCTTCATGATGTTCAGCAGGTCTATGTCTTCCCTGTATCTCGTTGTCAACTGACAGCATTAATTTTCTCTCAGTAGCCATGAGGATGCAGAGCCTGGAGCCATGTGGGCACCCACAGCTTGTGGGCTATATCATGCACAACACTGCTGGGAGGCAGAAGTAAGGGATTCTCACTTCCACGAAGGAAATTTTTTGTGCTTGGGAAGAAAAAGTGGCAGTGGCCACCTGGGGCCATTTTGTTCTTTGTCTCAGGGACTGAGTGGCACCGTCTCCAGCTGGTCAGATGTAGAGTATTTCTTTGCATGTAAATCACCTTCTCTTGGTATATTTTTCCTTTTTATATTGTTGCTGTTATTGTTGCTGCTGGTTTTTTTCTTACGTCATTGCTGTTTCCAGTACATTATTCATATCTCAACTCAGGATCTCTGCCTTTTGCCCCTCTCACCAGAGGTGGGCAGAGGAGGGAGCAGCTCCTGGGTTTTCTGTTTCATTTGAGCATCAATACCATTCCTAAACCATCACACTTGTATAAGAGAGAAATCTTCTAACTCTATAAAAAATAAGTTGTTTTTTTTTTTCACTTTGCACGTGAATACCAAGGCCTGAAGGATATACAGACACTCATGTTAACCATGAGGTTTCTAAAATATTTCTCTTCTTTTTAAAATTAGAAATGTCAGATAAAATCCTTCCTAAAAAAGTACAGCCCTTCATTTTACATTTCATAGTATTACAATATTTACAAATTAATTTCTTTGGTTTCTTTAAATGTTTATTTGGGTGCACTTGTATCTGTCTACCTATGCAGCAAGAGACAGAGGAGAAAGACTGAGAGACAGGGAGCTAGACCGATAATTGGATAGATAAAGGGACAATTCAATCTTGATTACTACTGATGTAAATGTGAATCACATTTACTGAAGCCAGCATGATATCTCTTGTCTGACACCTGGGGAAATGAGAGCAGAATGTTACTCTTAACATTTTGTATAAAACCATTATTGGAATTATTGCATCAATTAAATTCTCAAATATAGTATTTTTCTCCACATACCTATGAGTTCCACCATCTAGTGAACTGGTCAACTGTCATTTTAAACATCAGCCACTCAATAACTCTTTAAATTAACAGAAGTGGAGATCGTAGGATTATCATTAAAATGTGAAATCCCCAAATAATTTTGTATTTATTAACAGATTTGGAGAAAAATTTATCATACTGCTAATAGTAAAATCTATATGATTAGTCACAGCCTGAGAGACATATAAACTGTTTATGATAGTGTATTTAAACAAATTATTTAAGAAAATTTTATATATGCATGCCCAAAATGTGCATATTTGAGTGCATATCCTTTTTTTCTGACACACTAGTAGCTTATGAAGGCATGGATTCTGAAAACACAATAATTCTTAATTTTATTTAGAATACCATGGGTACCACAAATACACTGTTTTCGAGCATTCTTATATTTCATCGTGTAATACAGACACAAGACTGATTGAAACATCACTTAGCCTATTGTACAAGCTGTAATAACATAAATATAGTCAATAATAGTTTGTACTTCCTTATGTATGTGTATATAAATGTATATATCAAGTAATAATACCAGAAAAAATATTTAAATCAACAACCTGTGGTACATTATGATATTTTTTAATACTGTAATCATACTGGGAAAATCCAGGGCAGGACATTATTTTCTTCTAATTGCATTTCATAAGTGCAAGAGTTGTAACAAAACAACAGATGCTAGGCATCTCTAGAGATATGAATCTTTGATTTGTTTTTATAACTGCTCTGACATTTAGGCTGTGGGCTTTAAGAGGCGATTCCAAGGCAAATGTTTTCATCATCATCTGACTCATTTTTGCCTGAAGGAAATACCAATTAAAAAAAAAAAGAGATAAATAAGCAACAGCAGATTATTGTTAGGCAAAATTTCCTCCTGTGGTTCTGCTGTGTTTATCATGAAATGTCTGAACACTAAATTTCACTAAGCATTACACACTTTCTTACTCTCACATGCCACATTTATCTTGATTTGTGTTTGTGGTTGTACACAAAGGTTCAAATAGTCCTTATAAATAATTTCACTTGTCTAATATTGCCCTTATGGGGAAATTACATGTTCACTGGAAGACAGTAGCAACTACTAGAAGCAGCCAGCAAAGAAAATGTGCAAAAAACTCTCCAACAAATCACAAGCAAAATGTCATTGCGTTTAATTACTCTCCCTAGCAATATAAGCACATGATGGTGCCTGCATGAAGTGATGAATATAGCATGTGATTAGCACTGAATGTAAAGGCATGCACTGCCGGGGGAAACTGCTCTTCTACTATAATAAGTTCTCTACTAGATTTTGAGAGATATTATAAACCCTATACACATAGGGACCCAGAGTAAGTTCAGGACCAGCGTTTCCTTCCAGGTTACAGTTTGATTTTTTTAAAAATAATTGTCAGTTTTGGACCTTCAATACTCTCCTATGTCTGTGCTTTTCAGATCAATTTACCGAAGAGTATGAAGTGCAAAATTTTCTTCGAACATATCTTAATATATTATAATTCCATACTCAATGGTAGTAATTTATTAAATATAGCTGTGTTTTTAAATCAATTCTGAATTGGAAAAAATATTTGTAGCACCTCAGTAATAGGGTGAAAGTTAGAAATTTTCCTCTTCTTAGAGGAAGAAAGATCTGAAATGGTCTTTCTATGGAAACTGAAGTCTGTTTAAATCTAGCCCACTGACTGGGCCCAATAATTTGTGTATGACAGGGTGCTCATACATTCCTCCCTGACTGTGGCAGGATTGTTCAGATCTCCACAATCTGAACACAATTATTTAAGAGATACAAAAATACGGTCTTTTAGATGAAAAAACTACTTAATTTAGTGATCTACAGGGAGTCTTTAGGGGAGAAATGGATGTGATAACTAGTAGATCAGCTGTGTTTAATTTTTGAATTAATGTCAGTGTTTTTTCAAGTGTTACAAAACAAGAAAATAGTAAAAGAGGAGAGGAGTCTGAGTTTTGAGTAAAAAGGCTACAGAATAGTCCCATGAGATGGAGTATGAGAACTGTGGCCAGTTTATTACATGTTGTCTCTGTCACTCCTTCTTCCTCAGGAAAAGGACTCCTCAAACCTTTCCTCTGCTCCAGTGTGGGGTCCTTTCCATGGAACACAATCCTCCATGGACCTCTCCAATGTGAGTCCTTCCCATGAACTGCTGGTTTTCATGAACTGCTCCAGTGTGGGTCCCCCATGAGGTCACGGGTTCTGCCAGCAAACCTGCTCCAGTGTGGGCTCCTGTCTCCACAAACCCATAGGTCCTGCCTGGAGTGCAGGTTTCCCACAAACATCTACCTACTCCACTGTGGAGTCCTCCACAGTCTGCAAGTGGACCCCTGCTTCGCCCATGGACCTCCACGTGCTGCAGCGGCACAGCTGCCTTGCCATGGGCTGCCCCACGGGCTGCAGAGGAATCTCTTTCCATTCCTTCTACACTTAACCTTGGTGTCTGCAGAGCTGCTTCCCTCAGCCTGATTCCACTCTCCTGGCTGCAGTTGCCATTGCACAGGGTTTTTTCCCCCCTTGTTACATACATTATCTCAGAGATGCTACCACCATCACTGATGGGCTTGGCGTTGGCCAGTGGTGAGTCCCCCTTGGAGCTGGCTGGCATTGGATATGCCAGACATGGGGGAAGCTTCTGCATGGTTCTGACAGAAGCCACCCCTGTGGAAGGAGCAGAAACCTTAACAGGGCCTCCTTGGAAAGCTATCCCTTATATGAGAAATTGCTTACTTAGAATGACTAATACCAGAAATATTTCCCCCCTTCGCAAACCCCCCACTTTATCTCTCTGTGAAATAATCGGTCCACTTTTCAATCCCCTAAGCAATTGGTCCATTTTCAAGACACCCTGACCCTACAAAGTCCTTGTTAGTACCCTGTCCATTGGATTGCTGCCTTGGACCCCTTTGTGGAAGAACGTGTCTGTAGAATCTCCTTGCGGCTTTCTGGGTCTCCTTCCTCTGCTGGACAAAGGTACTTTGCAGGCAAGGCTGAAAACACACTAAGAGCTGATAGCCTGGACTCCAGGCACTGCTTGCATTGTGGCTGAAATCTGCCTGAGGCACCAGGAGAGGCTGTTCCTTGCAGGATCTCCTATCCAGGTACGTTGTGGCAGTTAGGGGCCCAACCCCAAGCCCCAAAAGCTGTACACCCCTGTAGCTCCCAAAGCCTCACCATGCAAACCCAACACACAGCTATGTAAAATATTGGCCAACTTTCTCTCCTGCTTACTTCAAGAGTAAAAAGCCAATAAGTGGTAGCTACAACTTTGAGAGTCCATATTGGTAAGAACACCTTGCAGTTAAGATTGCATGTACCAAAATGCCTATTTCATATCCTTTGGGAATTTTGACTGTGCCTTTTTGCACAGCCATGCCTTCAGTCTCTTCTCTGGGGGCTTGAAGTAGAAGCCAGAGAGGTCTACAGAATCCTTGAGCCCTTTCTCTTGTGTGTGACCTGCAAGAATGTACCTCTTAGGTATTTGTTTGGAGTTTAGAATCATTTATTTTTTGCAAATGAAGATCTTCCAAAAACAGAGCAAAAATTAGTTCAATATCCACACTGCTGTTGAATAAACAAAAGCTAAATAAAGCAGACTTCAAACGTTATCCCTTTCTTAAAATCAAAGGCACATTTGAATGGTTTTCCACATGTAAGATAATAGATATTTTGGCTGATTCAGACAAAAAAGTGCTCTAGATATTAAGGGAGGAAGTGATCTTTCATGTTGGTTTTTTAATGAGTTTTGTTTTCTTTTAACATGTTTTGTAAAGAATTTCACTTTAAAACTCAGAAGAAAACTGTATCACATAAGGATATGTAGAGCTCTTTACCTGAAAATGACATGGATTAACTTGCAGAATGAAATCTGGCCGTATATGTGTGAAATAAATGGAGTTGTATAGTGAAGTTCTTTTATGGAACTGTCGATAGCTGAGGGCACAAGCTCTTGAAGCTCTGCTGAAGACCTTCAAGAATGAATCATAACTTCAAATTCCTCTTCCTAGCATTTAAGATCTAACTTACAGGCTGGATATAATAACTGATTTCTAAAAGTTTTGCAGAAATTATTTTGAAAATAAAAAATTCTCACATCCCTTTGAAGTGTTTTCAAAATGAGTTTGAGCTCTGCTTCTCCAGAGTTGTACAAGATCTATTCCTAAAAAGGAAATAAAAACACTTCAGAAGTGCCCTATTTCTCTTTTAAAAGTTTTCTTTTATTTTAGGATTAAAATACTAATAATATGCATGTGCAGCCTGTTTGCTGTCCTGGAACTTTGAACTGTGAAATTACATGCTTATGCAAATTTGAAACGTAACCATATTTACATAGATTAGAAATGTGCCCAGATAGATAAAGAAGTAAAAATTACTGTTAGGCATTATAAAAATACTGGGGAAATAAAAGAGCTTATGAATCCTGTACAAAAAAAAAAAAATGTGATCAGGTCTAATACTCTTTTGGAGCACCAGCAATAATAGAGGTTTTCTTATTCAAATTCTTATTTGAGTTTAGTGAGATTTTACTTATGCTCTCCAGATCATTTTAATATAATGCCTCATTCGTTGTTCATTTGTTATTTCAGTGGTTTACAGTTGTGAAAAAGAGACACATATTTTCCAGAATAATAAATGTCTGAAACAGTGTGATGACAGCAGGGCACACTATAGTCTGTTTTGTTTTCCATTGTTGAGCATTTTGTAGAGTCGTTTACAAAGTGAGTTCAAATTGCATATAGACATTCTAATTTGGATTTGGTAACAATTTAGACCTGTTTGCATAGCTGTAAGTAACTTTACAACACAATAGCCAGTGAAGAAGCAAGCTCAGTACCTTCAACAGAGCCATTCATTTCTTGCTTTTATATGCATATCTATCACGTGTCCTTCAAATCAGTTTTTTCCTCATAATTTTTAAGGATGTATTTTTGTGGATATTTTCCAGAAAAATAGTTGGAGGGGTGCAGGAGGTCAGACAAGATTAATTCCTTGAAATGAGTGGAGATTTAGAAGTTTCCTGACTGTTGTGGGGGACAGCTAGCAGGCATATGTCTAGTAATATTGAAATAATAGCTGTTAAAGCAAGTGACCTGTAGAGCAATGAGAGAGGAAAAAACAGCACAATTACATGGAAGTGGGTGGATATGCCCAGACCAAAGAGTTGATGCTGCAGATATCATATCCTCCTGCAAATTTTGCATGGATTTTATTTCAGATTAGCCCTAGTTTGGTACCTTAGGCAGAGTGAATGCAGCAGGAGAATATTAGATACATTCCTGGTGCTTGTTTAGGTTCACATTAAGAAAATCCAGTGCCTTGAGACCACTCCACAATACAAACCAGCCATATTTGCTCTAAGTAGGAACGTTTGGGAGATTCACTGCAAAAGCATGAGCTGACCACAATGAAGAGCTAACATAGCTGCAGCTACAGTACCGTACATATCCTTCATAAACTCACAGCCCCACTAGCTTTCAGTATAACTACCCCACCAAGCAAACTATAAGCAAAAATGTACATTGCCCATCTGAGGCTATGTCTACCAGAAATATGTTCCAGAGGCCAAAATAAACAATGTTTATCTCACTGCACCCTTCAGCCTCCTCAAACTTGTCACTTTCCAAAAAACATAGAACATTTTCTTGGAAACTTAGTACTCAATACTGCCACTCTTTTTTCCTTTTTTTAAAGTATAATATTTTCTGTGAGGAAAGGATTGCAATAATGAAAGTATCAAATATAATTCTGCATAGCTCAGCATTAAAACATCACAAGTTATACCTCTGGAGACTGTATTAAAATTCAGATGATTAAAAAATAATTAGGGAGGGTAGAATGACAGAGATGTCACTGATCTCATTGTAATTAATTCTGTAGATTTCATGTTATGAACTTTCCCTTATTGATCTCAGAGCTAAAAATATAAAAATCTAGAAATCTTATGTAATAATAGGCTTTAAAGAAGATGGATTTTTTTTTAAACACAAATACCATTATTTTAATTATTAACTTGTGAAAAATGGACTTTTGTGTTGCTGGTGACTTATAACAGTAAACAGATGAATTTTTTAGTGTAGTCCTTAGAATAATAGTGAAGACATTAAACAGTACTGTCATACATGGCTTTTAAACCTTCAGCCATGTGAAGTATTGAGCTGTATGTGTAAAATTTCAGGTGAAAATCAGTAACTATTTTTATGTGTCTGAAAAAGTTTCACTTTTGCGAAGAGGGAAAAAGAGGGCAGTCTGTTGTGGTTAAGGGGTCTGAACAATTTGAAAAGCAGTGCTTGGAACACTGTAGTTACTGTTGCTACATGAGTTGAAAACAGAATATGAATGTCTATTTCCAAATATTTAATAAGAAAGCACAGTAAATAATTTATCACTGTCTCTTTTCAAATCCTTTGGAATTATATTTAGTAAAAATCTTTACAGCTTGCATGGTACCATCCAAAGGCTGAGTTATGTCTTCATGTAGACATCCATATTTATCCATCCTACAGGGATAAATATCCTATCAAGTTGTTTTCTGTCATTATCTTTGACTGTTTGATTCCAGGGTAGCACAATGTCATTGAGTCAGAAAAGCAGCTGTTGATTCTTGCAAATAACATGCATCAGACAACCCAACTCATGCCATGTAGACTTACCCTGGAAGTCCTTGATAGTGTCTAGACAAATCAAGAAAATAAACTCCAGTGCAAGACTTCTGTTGGATCAATTGTCACTTAATTCTATTCCTTTTGATTTCTCAGCTGCACACTGGATATACCATTCTTATGACTGGCTGACAACTGGGTATCTTATGTTTTGAATACAATCTTTCCAAATCCATGGGGCAATAACAACAGTGGCAACAAAAGTAAATGTAACCAGTCTATACTATTATTATCTTTTTTCTGTTCCACTCTACCCCAAGAAACAATAGATCACCCAATCTTCTTTAACCCCAGCTGACAGCTAAGCCCCACGCAGCTGCTCACTCACTATACCCTGATGGAATAGTAGAGAGAATCCAAAGGGTGAAAGTGAGAAAACTTGTATGTTGAGTAAAAACAGTTTAATAGGAGAAACAAAAGCCATGCATGCAAGCATGGCAAAGCAAGGAGTTCATTCACCACTTCTCTTGGGCAGGAATCTCTAGGAAAAGCCAAACTCCATCATGTGTAACAGCTACTGGGGTAGACAAATGCCAGCATTTTTAATATTCTCCCATTCCTACTTTTTTGGCCAGGTCTATATGCTAAGCACAACACCATAAGGTGTGGAATATCCCTTGGCCAGTTGGGGGTCAGCTGCCTTGGCTGTGTTTCTCCCCCACCCCCCCCCACCAAAACTTGTGCACCCTCAGTCTCCTTGCTGGTGGTGTAGGGTGAGGAGCAGGAAAGGTCTTGTTTCTGTGTAAGCACTTCTCAGAAGGAATGAAAAGCATCCCAACAACACCAAAGAAATCCCAAAACGTAGTTCCATACCAGGTAACATGAAGAAAGTTAACTCTATTCCAGCCAAAACCATCACATGCATCACAGCTTCAGCAAACTTTGCTTCTGTCTTCAATTGCAAAATACATTTGGGGATCTTATGCTAAATCAGCCTGCATGGGTTTTCTCCCCTCAAATACTTGTTTATTTTGGGATGCAGAACAATGGGATCACTTCTTCCTGAGACATCACCAGTAATAAATTACCAGTCCATTACCTTATATTTTTCAGCTCACCACAGCTGGCCAGCTCTAGGCACATGATGTGACTCTTGGGGCTGTCCTATATAGGAGTTGGACTTCAGTGATCATTGTTGGACCCTTCCAACTCAGGATATTCTATGATTCTACTGCCTATCTGTCCAAGAAGTTTAAAGCTAGTTTCCTCCAGATTCTTTTAAAATGCCCAGAATGTTGTCAGTGCTCTTCATCAAAACAAAAAATTTTAAATCTTGAGTCAAAACTACAAGAATTTGAGAATGAAATCACAATTTTCAGTGAACTCACTAGAGTTAGCCAGGATGTAAGTACCTGAATGTGTGGTATCCTGACTATGTTAGTCTTATGTTCCCAAAAATTAAGCAGATTAGGCATTAATTATATGCATGTATGAACAATCGGGATGATGAGTTCTAGAAGGAAGGATAATATTTATTCCTAATTTTAATATTTAAGTTACAAGATAATCAGCATTAGTTTACAAAACTTAGAATTATTTTAATATACTTTAATTATTTTAATTTATTTTTCAAGTCCAGATTAGAAGTGTGAGATAAAGGAAAAAATACAGACTTGCTAGGGTTAGAACCCACTACCACATGTTTTTGTGGGTGTTGCTGTAGATATGCAACTTGATTATAATGAGATATAAAGAATTAACATATACATTTTCAAACCTATTTATAGGAACATAGATAAATCTTGGAGGTATTTATAATGATATTCATGCTCACTGTTCAAAATGTTCAAAAGAATGTAATGATTTAAGTCCAGCTGGAAATTAAATACTACACAGCTGCTCAGCCAACCCTCCACTCCAACCCAAAACCCCATGGAATGGGGAAGAGAATCAAAGTAAAGCCTGTAGGTTGAGATAGAAAGAGTTTAATAATCAAAAATAAAGTAAAAAAACACAGTAGTAGTGGAAAATTATAATAATAATTATTAAGTAGAAAAAATCAGGTGATGCACAATATAATTGCTCACCACCCACTGACCAATGACACACCCTCCTTCCAAACCCAGACCACTCTCCTTACAGGTAACTCCCCCATTTTATATACTTGACATGACATTCTGTGGTGTGGAATATCCCTTTGGTCATTTCTGGCTGTCCCAACTCTGCTCCCTCCCACTTTCTTTGGTTTATGTGTTCGCTGGCAAAGCATGTGAGGAAAAAAGAAGTCCTCAACTTAGAATAAATATGACTTAGCAGAAACCCAAATCATCACTGTGTTAGCAAAACCATTCTCATTCTGAGTCCAAAACCACAACATTGTAACAGCTACTCAGCAGAAATTAACTCTAATTAGCTGAAACCAGGACAAGGCATTATGGTCTGGTGCTGAGTGCAATTATACTCAAATGCCATGAAGAAAGATGTATGAAATAAAAGTTTAAAATAAACATGGTAACAAATAAAATGTTGCAAAGTTATATACCCAAATACCCCAAAGGTCAGCAGTGTTAAGTGTAATATATCACCTTTACCCAGAGACTTTTAAATTCAGTACTCTCCAATTTCTGCTCTAAAGAGAATGTTTATTGTTAATCCAGTGGGAATAAGTGGCTGGTTTAGGACAAGAAATAGGATTCAACAGTATACGTTCATCTCTTTATTTTCAAAATTAAATTGGACATAATGAAAATTATGTTTTCTGTTATTATTGTGCAACTCTTTGCTCTAAATTTTAGGGCATTTGGGGAAAACATGGTGGCAAGGAAACCCGGCAAAAACACAAAACTAGTTTTCTGCTTTGCTCTCCTAATCCATCCATGGATGCTAACAATTAGGGCATCAAGAAAGTTCTTCTTTTGGTATTCCTTCTGCTATTCTGAACACAACCTATCTAATATACAATATTTTATTTATTGTATTTATTTATTGTATGTTATTGTGTTGATGAATATGCACGTATCATAATCTACTGAAATGCAAAACATTCTGAAACTTTCAATTAATTAATAAATTAGTCTGAGATGTAACAATTCAAAAAATTCCTCATTACTGTATTTTCACCATCTAATGTGTAAGACCAGCCTCTTCAACTCTGTATTTATGTGCATACTTTTTTTATTGTATGTGAGTGATAACAAATTCCAAGGCTGATATTGCTACTTTCACCAACTCATTTCTCCAGCAGGACAAATAGGAGAACAAGTAGGAAAATATATACATTTTTCTACTTCACACTTGTTAGCATCCTAATGATGTGAAGTTGTCAGAGCTACCAGCATCTCATCTTACTAATGATTTCTTGTACCTTAGCCGGGACAAAAGGGATAAGGAGACAAGCTGAAACTCCAGTATCCAAGGAGACCATTCTGGAAACATGTAAGAAATATTTAAGTAGCTACAATATGTCTCCAAGAACTTGAGATTTTTTTTCCTCACACAGTGACATTTATAAGCCATGTTTAAGAGGAATCTGTGCCCTCCAGACTCCATTCTGAAGCTGAGGTCTTGTGAGTTAGTATGGCTTGCCATCAAAATGGCTTGCACAGGAGAATGACGAGTTTCCTGGATTCCAGTAATGTTTCAGATGGTTATCAGTCACAGGCACTGAACAGAACTGTGTTCTCTGCACCCTTACCTATCGTCCAACTCTCTGTCTAGCTGTGTGTTAATTTCGCTGTTTTTATTTATGGCCACAAGAAAGCACGTCTTCTTCATTTAAATCTCAGTAAGACATTCTGTGCTAAGATATCCTGTGCATGAAAATAGAACCAAAATGTAGAGGGATGATGGAAAAGTACTTGATGTTACTTGAGGAAACCAGACCTTAGGATTATCTTTCCTCAACACAAAATGTTGCACATAAGGAGGTTTTTTTTAGAGTACTAGATACTGCTTTTTCATTCATATGTTGTCATGAACATCTGTTGTTTCCTGCTAGACTACTTTACAGCTGATGTTGCAAAACATGTAGCTCTGTAATGAAAACTTCCTCAACTCTCCCATGCCAATGCTTTTTCCAATTTTTCCATGCTCAAGGGAGACATAAAGAGGAGGAGAGAAAATTTCCTTCTAATTATTCAGGGAATATGGAAAGAATAAATGGTGAAGGAGTGATACGCCTGTCTCTACTAGACCCCTCCAGATTTTTTTTCATTTTTCATTCTGGATGCTGAAAACAACTGGGGTTAAACCACAACAGCTGGCAACTAAGGACCAAACAGCCACTTGCTCACTGCTTCCTGGTGGGATGGGGAGAGAACTGAAAAAAAAGGTAAGACCTAATGGTCTTTCATAAAAATAGTTTATTAATTGAAACTAAGTGAAATCTACTACTAAAAATAATTATAATTATTATAATTATAACTATAATAATAATTAATAATAGTAGTAGTAATGACAAGGAGAGAAAGAATACCAAACCCCAAGAAACTCAAGTGATACACAATGCAATTTCTCACCACCTGCCAATTGATGTCCAGCCTCTCCCTGATAAGTGACTGCATCTTCCAGCCAATCTCCACCAAATTATATATTGAGTGTCATGTTGTATGTTATGGAATATCCCTTTGGCCTGTTTGGATCAGCTGTCCTGGCCATGCTATGAATGGCTTCTTCTGCACCTGCTCACTGCAGACCATGGGAAACTAAAACATCCTTGACTTAGACTAAGCACTATTTAGCAAAAACTATAACATTAGTTTTATTTTATTAGTTTATAACATATTCTCTTATTAAATCCAAAACACAACCCTGTTCTGGTTACTAATAAGAAAATAAAATCTGTCAGCTGAGATCAGGACAACAACGAAAAGGTTCTAACAGAAAAAAATCAACAACAAAAATCAAATCCAGGAAATGCCACTGATCAAAGAAAATCTCATTGAAGAAACAGGAAAAAAGACTGTATACTGTTAAAATCTATTCATTCCACAGAGCAACACTCAGAAAGAAAACTCCTACTTCCTAATTACCATCACTGTATGAGAGGAAATATCTCCTTTTGCAGTAGATATATTATTTAAAAGATTCGTTATGGCAATTGAAGCAGTGTTTAATTTTGATACTTTTCAAATGTAAGGGTGGATAGGATGACATTTAAAGATTATTGTGTTTAATAAGTGAGAGACTCAATTTTAGCAAAATACAATATCAAACAGTTCATTAGGCTTTTAGTTGGTCGTGTTTGTTAGGGTTTTCTGGGAAATGGAAGACCAGCTCCACAAAGGAAGAAAACAAAAAAGGAGGACCTTAAAACTGGGAGTTGCAGGAGCTCAGTTATTCATGAATAAGAGTTGCAATAGTAAAATCATAGTTAAAATACCTATGATTTCTCACAAAAAAAGTACTAACTCATGCGTTTCTTTGAATCACACAAGAATTATAAAAAAGTTTTATTAGGTTTTATAATGAGGAAATGCTGCACAGTATCTTATCCAGCTAGCATAAATCTTTCTTAGTTTTTTTAAACATAATAAATTAATATAGAAAATACTTTCCTAATTAAAGTGTCACTGATGGCGAGATTCAGTTTGCAAATGAGCCTATTTTTAGGCTCCCCTTTATGGGGTTGATATCCCTTGCTGCATTCCCTGTGGTCACTAGACATAAAATGCTTCATTTAGCTGTTTGCCTAACTGCTTTTCACCACATTTGGAGAAGTCTTGCCTTTCAGCTGAGGCTCCAGGAGGGCCGATGTCTCCCAGAGATTGTGTCCTACATGATAGTGCCATAGAAATATCTCATATACCTTTTAGATAACCCTAGATCTTGAATGAATGGTGTCAAGGAGCACTGAATGGAGCAGCCACCTGGGAACAGGATTCAGTTGCTTAAGCACAGGTATCACTTGAAGTGCCCTATAATAGATCAAAAGTGTGCACAGGGATGGCATTTGGGATATATGAGACATGATGTATAGAAAAAAATTGTATCCTGGACTAGCCGTGACAGGCCAAAGTGGGCAGTGTAAGATATCCAAAATGGTATCTGAACAGTTGAATTCTTCTCCAGGTTAGGTGAATAGCTCTCCTTGCTCTCCCAAATGTTTTGCTTATATATAATTTGACTATCACAAGAACTTGGACTCAAATGTAATTTTGATTGAATCCCTCCTTCAATGCTGAATCTCACTTTAAGATCTAAAACAAGAGTTGCTAACATATTAACAGTCATTCTTCAGCTTGTATTACTTTCCAAGAAAATGTTGGAAAAGGAAAAAAGATGCTTTTCTAATGCTTAAAATAAACATGACTGATTGGAAACATCAGTTTACTGTAGAAAAGTTCAAAGAAAAAGTAGGATGCCAAAAACAAAATTCTAAAATGCTAAGGTAATTATGCTGAGTAGTAGTCCAAAGCTTATATGAAAATAACAACAGTAACAATAACAATTATAATTATAATTAAATAATAATAATGAGAAGTAGGACTTAGGGAAGCTAAACAAGACTACATGTTAAGTAGTGAATAGGATGAAGGCTCTCAGCAATTTCAAACATGAATATTGAAGTCAGAGAGATAGCTACAGCTAAATGCTGATTAAATAAATTGCAAAAAGTGACTAAGTATAAAGGTTTTAGAGATAGTTGTCTGAATTTAGAAGAATGTAGGAAGACACATTCACTCCACCTGATGCAGATAGAATTTGCCAGTTTTGGCAAAGGAGAAAGTGAGGGAAAGTATGTTAAAAATAAACATATTTCAGATCACTGGGCTCACAGTTCTTCCAAATCATAACATTAAATAAACTAGCTGCACTAGTAGCACCAATAATTGTGTTAATGTTTGGCAAACATTGAAAAAAATATAAAGGGCTGAAAGACTAAAATGGAAACAAAGAGTGACACAAAAAGGAGTCATCTAAGAGAGAAAAAAATAATTACTCAAGCTGTATAAGTAAAGGAGTGGATAAAAAGCTACAGGAAAGTTTTATGAAAGTAGGGCCCTGTCCAATACAATAGTTTTCTTAATTTAAATGAGATCACATTTTTTGAATAAAACATATTTGTGCGTGCTGACATAGAACTTAGGTTTCTCCAAGACATTTTGCTGTAGGGACATGTAGCATGCATTCTTAAGTAGACTGTCTTTTATATGAGGAATTAAGTGGTAATTTAAGCCTTTTCTTGTTAATCTTGCATATTTCAAAGGCTGATTTTTTATAAAGGCAAAGGTAAGAGGTTATTATAAAATGATCAAAATTACCTTGCTGTATGGTCTCAGTTCACTAAAAAAAGTGGTTTCATACATTCAGAGGCAAGGTAATAGTTCAGAGTTTCAGTGATAAAAAATATATCAGCAGGAGGCAAATTCTCTCTTTGAAAGTAAAGATCTGAAAAAAGAAATTGGTATCAACATTTATGACTAGCAGAAGAAAAATTCTGTAATGGCAAAAATATTTCTGTGACAATTCAGTACAGATGAAGATAACAGAATAGGCAGATCCTTACTTTACACAACATTAGTAAAATATACTTGTATGGCTATTTCAAACCCAGATACAGGGGAAAAAAACTCAAGGCAAGTTAACAAATGAACCAGGTAGCAGAAATAAATAAATAAATAAACAAAACAACAAAAAAAATCACATTAAAAGAGAAGGTTGGGACATTACTTGATCTCTGTGCTTTGAAAGGCACTTAAACATGGTGGAGGCAGATTACTCAAAGCCTTAAAAATGCATTAAAAAAAAAAAAAAAGGTGGCTAGAGAGTGAAGTTAAATAAGTGCAGTTTTAAAAACAAGTGCAGTTTCCTGGCAGTGTTGACAATTGCTATGTGGATAGAGAAAGAAGTATTCACCTTGAAGTAATTGCTTTTAAATTAAGTATGGTATTGGCAAAAAAAGATCTGTTTTAGCACAGTTTCAAAAAGAAAAGTTAGTGCCCTGTGCATGTGGTTTGAGCTGGATAAACATGGAGATGGCAGCAAACCTTAAAATTTGTGAGGTTCGAAAATCTTATGTTCAGTTTTTTCCTTCTTTATCATGGGATGAAGAAAATTACCTGTAGTGTCATCCCTACAATGATGAACCTGGAGTCTCCTGATCAAGGTATTCACTGCAAGTGAACCTCCTCTCTCAGGATCTCAGCTGATCAATTTCAATAATTAAGTAGATTTTTTTTTTCCCTAGGCACAGCTGATCATACATGTTTCTGTTCATTCAGGGTTTTTATTTCTATTGAGCATCAAAAATAATTTAGCCATAGCTGGTGATGGTACAGGGAACAGTTAGGCCAAGTATGTGTCTTGCCCACATCATTGAGGGTTTAAGAGCTGTTGCATTCAGGCTTGGCACATTTTCCTGCTAAGTAGGCTGAATTTTTTTGCCTATACATTGACCTATTGAATAGGACATAGTTCCTTTGCAAGAATTATCACAACAGCTCTTTATCATTGCAGGAGTTAAGACAGTGACATCTTAGTCATTACTGTTCCCTGCCAAATCAGAATTAGGTCACCTAAGGACTGGTACAGTTTGCTGTAAGTACAGTCATTTGGTATCCATAAGGGGATCTCCATGAAATCTGATATCCTATGAAAAATCAGAACAAATGGTCTATTCAATATTTGTGGCCTTCTCTTTCATTAGGAAAAAAAATTTAAAAAGGAAGAGTATACATATAAGAGAACACAGAAAAATTGAAATACTTGGTATAAGAATTATTTATGTGTAGGATGATTACTATTTTTCCACTTTGCAACAGTGCTCAAATAACTGTGATAAACACTTTTCAGTTTTATTATTTATGGGGTTTCCTGTACTTAGAAGAGATATGCAGTACCAAAACATATTTAATTCTTTCTAATAACAAAGTCATAATAAGATCTAGTGACTGAAAAGTAAAATATATCATCTTCCATCTTGAAATTAAGGGGAAGTTCCTAGCAGTAAAGTTAATTAATCATTTAACTAATTTATGAATATAGGTAATAGAGTCATCAATGTTTGCTGTTGTTCAAAAATGACATTAGATAAATTTCTAAATGCCACATTTTTAAGTCTGCTGGAGAGGGCTGTGGTCACGGTTTTTCTTCTCTGTCCCTGGTATCTCTGAGGTTTTTGCCATGCCTCGTCCATTTTCCCCCTTCAAAAGCAGGTGAAGGCAGAGGTGGAGAGGGTGGAAGAACTGACAGTATTGTCAATCCTTCTATTTGTGAAGAGGCAAAGGATACATTGCGAATGTGTTCATGACTGAGTACTGATACAACATTAAGATCCTACTTATCAGGTATATTTTAGCTATAGGGTAGGATTTTCTCCTGCTGATTTTGGAATTTAAATAGACAGGCAAAGACTTGGGAGAGGTTACAGATTAGTGAAGTGAATATCTGAATGCACCATTTTAAAGCTACCAAATACTGATTGAGAGTCTTGATATTTCAGTTAAGAATTCTGTAGTCAGAGGATTTGCTAAGGCAAGAAAAGAAAATATCAGACCTAATCACAGAAATGGAAAAGAGGATGAGGATGTGAAGAGGATGCTAGACAAAACTATGGAAGACTTTTAAATGAATGCTGCAGAAAGTGGTTTGAGGGCAGACTATCTAGGTGGAGTGTCACTGGTTTTATTGGTTTAAACTTCTGTCATCCTGAATGAAGTATGTTTCTGTCTGAACTCATACAAGTGGTACTGATTAGGCCTGGAATCCCTGAAGTGGGTAAAGCTCTGCAGTGTGAGGAAAGGAGATGTGATCCTCCTCAGCTCTCTGTTTGCTTTCTCCAGCCACAGGACAAGCTTGAGGGTCTTTCTAATAATTGTCCTCACTCTTTGAATTGGAAAAATTGTTAAGTTCTGCAGACATGCTGCTTGCAACTGAAAGTGACTTTGCTTATTCAATACCATAAACTGTGTTCAGGACATTTTACCTTTATTTGTAGCAGAGTTTCTGGAAACTGCGTTGCCATGGAAATGTGATTTGCTAATCTCTTCTGAGTGTGTGCTTAGGGAGAGCTAGTGATCTGTGACTTTATCTCTGACTAACAAATAGTTAGTCAAACATAGTAGAGTATATATAGTATAGATGAAGCTACCAAAAAGTCCTTAATTGTTATTCTGAAATCAGTTTCACTGAGGAAAGTGATTGGAGTCAGGGTGGTTGGTTTCCAGACCATGACTGGAATCCTCTACATCACTTGGGAATCCAGCAGGAACTGAAGGTCCCTATTCCCTTTCAAAGATAATTACTCAGATACAGGAGTAGCATGAGCTCATCATTAGAAGCCTGAGTCTTTTTTCACCACTGCAGCAAACAAACTATTTTGAGGAAACCTGTGTGTACACAGACAGATACATTCAAGCATAAATGGCAAATACTGATGACACTTCCTTTGAGAGCCTGTGTGGAAGCATCCTTTGGGGCCTGTGAAAAAGGGAAAGGTTTGATCCTGTTAGTGTTTTGAAAAACCAGACCTCTATTCATAAATTATGCAGGAGTATTTTCATATGGGGCATGTAGGATTCCTCCACAAATAGTCTGCCTTCTTCCATTTAACCAGTTAACAAAATCATCTAAGATGCTAAGGCAAATCCATAAAAATATTCTAAATAATCTCTGCAAACTCTTCCAAAAACACTTCAGTCTTTTGCCAGGGATGCAAACTTTTATTTTGCAGAAGAATTATTTTCATTCTTTCAGATAACTACTTAGTAGACATTGTGAAATATATACTGCATAATGCAATAGTTATCAGGTCTGTTGGTGCTGTTAGACAGCTGAGCTTGTGCTTGGAGCTTCCTTCCTCATCTTTTGGTTCCTCTAAAATCTCTCATTTTAAATCCTTGACCTTTCCAATTTGCAAGAGTTCATCTTTTATTTAGCTTTAAATCCTTTTTACTGCAATGTGAGCAGAACATCACAGTATACTTCCTTACTGGGAATCTCTCAGACCCTTTCTAAAAGTCTAAATTTAGATGGTGTGACTGTTGGGGATATCCTGTGCAGGGCAGGGAACTGGACTCACAGCACATTTTGTGATTCTGTGAAATTATTATTTTTTTCTCCTTCACAGACTTTGGGAATTCTATTGGCAGACATAGAACACAGCATGATGCACAGCCATGTAAAATAAAAAATCCATGTTTTCCATAACTATTCTGCTTATGTTTTTCTTGTTTCTTAAATTGATTTGTATTTTTACAAAATTCAATTTTTACATGTCATGATTCATGCTGGCTTTTGAATACCTTTTTGTAATAAAGGTCTTTAAAGATGTAAAATAATTTTCTTCAGTTTGCAGTACTTCTCTTTTTCTTTTTAATAGGAGGACTACGTCTGTTTTTCAAACATCTGTATTAATGTTATTGTCATTATCTCACCTGTATCTCTAGGTTAAAACTACAGAGTGTTAAATCAGCTGGTGGGAAGCTATTTAGTAATTCAGGGATATAAGCCTCATGCACAAAGAAACTGATAAGCAGCGCACTCAGCTGCCCATTTATTCTGCAGATTGTAGACCTCAAGGTACAGTTTTACTTGGAAAAGTGAGAGCAAAAATTAGTGGGAAAATCTTCATGCTGGTTGTATTTTTCTTTGACCAGTAACTCCTGCAGGCCACACCAGATTTCTCCATATTCCTGATCAATAGTGCATGCACCATATGGCACTTGCAGTGATCAGGGAAAGCCCTCTCTGTGGCGTGAGGTATGTGCATTCACAGATGCTCCTCATTTCTTCTACCTTGATTGATGAGAAAGCCAAAAGTTTATCTGAATTGGGTGATGCAAATGAGTAATTAATATGACTCTAGGCATTATGCCTAGAATAAGTCATTCTGCTGTGCATCAGCAGAAAAATGAAACAAAGGTGTGAATTTGGTAACCATTTTTTCTCTGTCTTTTCTGAAAGAAAGATGACATCTTGAATGTGCCTTGTATAAGATACAGAACATGGATTAGAAGTACAGTTTATTCAGAAGTTCACAGATTATTTCTATACTCTTTACCTAGAGGCATGGACACAGCTGTTACTAAAACTGTAACAGTTGCTTGAGTGAAAGCCCACACTAGCTATATGCCAACTTCAAAGCATCTATAAAGATTCAGAGATTCAGAAATGTCAGTCAGCTTTCCCAGTGTACACTGTCAGAGAAGCTCATTTACTCAAACACAGGCTTTGCCTTAAGAGTATGGTAAAAATTAAATCAGAGCATTGACCAGTGTTGCTTATTCTTTTCAATCTGACACTTTTCCTCCGGCTTTTTCTGGGGCCAGACCATCAAATTTCATCATTTCTACTTCTTGAGGTGTCCTGGTTTTGGCTCACCAGAGGAATAAATATTCCATACCATATGACATAAAGCTCAGGGAGAACCTGAGCATAAAGTACCAGGGAGAACATTGGTGGGAGGTACACTGCCAAGGGACTGACTGGGCTTTTGTAGGCTGCTGTTGATCAATTCCTTTATTTTGCATCACTTGCCTTTCTTGGATTTAATTTCTCTATCTTCTTTATCTTTTAATTACAAGTTAGATTTGCTGTGGTTTTTATCGTTATATTATTTTTATTTCATTACAAATTTTAAGCTTTTTATCTCAGTCCATTAACTCTTTCCAATTCTCTTCCCTAACCTGCTGAAAAGAGAGTGACTGAGTGTTTGTGTGGTGCTTAGCTGCTGACTAGGTTTAAAACACAGCAGAAGGAAAAAAAGATGAACTTAAAGAGAGCAGGGAAGTTCTTAAAGAAAATATGTTAAGGTGAGAGTTATAGCTTCCCAAGTGGAGTAGCTGATAACACATTATTTGATTATGGACCAGAGCTAATTCTGGCACTGGTCCTAGCATTCCTATACCCAAAGCTGCCAGCTTATGGCAATACATTATTTAGCAACCGTACATAATGACAGGGATGTAAAAGAGTACATCGTGTTGACTCGAAATGATTTGGAGTGTGAGAAAATTCCTCAGTCAGCTCTAAGGCACTCCAAAGGCAAACAGAAAGGATGCAAGAGGAATATGAAAGATGACTTGCATTCTAGGGCTTCCCCAGCATACAAAAAGTAGATTATAGCTGACATTTCTACACTTTTCTGCAAGTCCATTTACAATAAATATTTAAAAGCAAGAAAAAAGTATTCAAGAAACAAACCCTGAAGGAAAGAGGTGGATTCATAATTCATCATAGGACTGTATCTTGCACACACAAGATATGTGCTCTGAATGTGAATTGACAGTAGTATCTTGCCAAATATAATGCACATTTGAAGAAGGGTGACACCGAAAAACATTTTGTGTTTTGCATTTAGAAGACAAGCATTGTTTCTTTTAATGAACAGTAAAATTCATGGTGTTTCTTTAATTTTTTTCTTTTTTACTTCCTGGGTACACAAAAATGGTTGCCTCTCTTGTCAAAGATATCAGAATGTTCTAAGACTGAGTAGGCTGTCCTATTCAAAATAGAGAAAATGCTTTACTGGTAGGCAAGTTACACAACATATGATCAAAACAATACTTCTTCAAATATTTGCTAATTCACAAGGTAATTTCTCTTCCATTTCCTTTTAAAGAGGATTTTGTTTTCTTGCTTAAGGGATTGTGCTTTGCAATTTAGCAATCAATAACTGCCAGATACTAGCTTTTAAGTTAAAGCTAATTTCCATGATTGACAACACGGGGTGGTTTTCTGCTTGGTTAAGTACAGAATCTAATGTAACCTGTAATCTAAACTAAACCATCAAAATCAGCTAGAAGAAAAAGGCCCTGAGATAGTCTTTGGACTTATGCTTATTAGTGATTACACATTCAGGGAAAACACCAGCACTTTAGACGAGATAGTTTTTTCTATCAATGTTCAGAGCAGGAAAACCTGGGGAGGTTCCCATGCTGTATTTTGGGATTAATGGAGGATCAACCTGATTAATGAAAGATCCACTGAAACGATATAAGTAGGTGATCATAGTAAATAGTAGAATAAAAATAGCAAATGACAAATGCTAGGTGGTATTCACCCACAAGCCTCACCAGTACTCAAGGATGAAATGGTACAAATATAGAACTACTATGTATCTCATCTACTCCTGGCATCTGAAGATTTGACAGTGGCAAATAATGTGACAATCTTTGAAAATAAATTTTTTAGAGGAATCTAGGGAAATACAGACCTGTAAGTCTGCAGGGAAATGAATAAAGTATTAACACTGACTGAGACCTGCATAAATGGAAGCTACCTGAGAAGAACCCGTGCAATTTCCACAAATGGAAGTCCATTATTACAAACCTTTCAAATTCTTTTAAGAGGTCAAAACCCTGTGGGTAAGGATAATATACTTGGCATGTACTGCTTGGATTTCTGAATGGCTTTTCATAAGATCTTGTGCAATGCACTTGTGGAGAAAGCAAACAGAAATGGCAGGTCCCAGCATCAGTAAATAGTTAAAATTAAGAAAGAAAAAAAGTTAAAAGAAATAATTAAATGTTACATACAGGAGAGCTCCCAGTGGTTTTCCACAGTGGTTGGAACTTATACCTGGAAAAGATAGTGAGAAGTTACATGACCATGTTTGCACACAATAAAGGAATTCATGGGTCAAAGTGTGAGGACTTAGCACAATTTTCTGTCTCAAACACTGCTGCCACATGAAAGGTCTTTGCCATGAGATAAGCACACGATGGAGTGACAGGATGGCACTGACTCCAGGCCTGGTGGAGGAAGATCTGGTTAGCACATCCTGGGTAACGCATCTGGAAAAGAAATCCCGCTGTGGCAAATGCTGTAAAGAAGCAACTGCTCATATGCAGATCACCCCAAGGTGTGGAACAGATGGAATCTGCAGCTACCAAAGCCCCTCCCCTGAATAAGCCTCGGTGGATACCTGGAGCTTGGACTGTAAGTGAAGATGCCACAGAGGTAACTTGAGGTAAAATAAAGGTGATACTCTTGTCCAGATGCTATCTCAGACTGAGAGGGAGGTAAACAAAGCTGAAGGAGATTAATGTATAACTGATAAAGGACAAGGAAAGCCAACACAGCAACTGTGCTAAAATAAGCTCAGACTGAATAAAAGGTAATTTTGGGAGGGGGAAGATCACAGTCCACCTACTGAGGGAATCCACTGACTCAAAAGAAGAGAAAACTAAGCATGGAACTAACTAGCAATAGAAGTGAGGTAATCATTTGACCAATAGAATAAGAAAATAAACATTAATTCCTTTATTTACAAGCGTGTAGAGTGAAAAGTTTTGAATGACCTCAGGAATTTGAACTGCCACTACCAAGAAGCCTAGGCTGAAGAAAGACCAGCGACACACCACTGGATCCAAGGGTGGTGATTATCTTCTGCTTGATCTCTCTCACTATCTCTCTCCTCCTGACCCTCTTTATTTTTTTCTATCTCTCTACCTCACATTTACTTGTAAATAAAAGTTGTATTATTCATTTGGCATGTGGTCTCATCTGTACCTTAATTTGGGAAGAGGCATCTCCCACTGCCATCTTTACACAAGGCATAAGTATGAGGGCTGACTGAAGAAATGCAGCCTATTCTGAAAAAAATACTGACTGATAAAATAGCAGATGAAATTTTGAAAAAGAGCTTGTTCTTTTTGTATGTAGGGTAAAACAAACCTAGCTTCACACATAAAATTATAGGGTCTGTGCTGTCTGTTGCCATTGGAGTAAGCCTTTGTGTTTGTGAGAGATGAAAATATCAGCTCAGTGCTTGCAAGGAGTGGAAAAATGAATCATATATTTGACTTTATGAGGAAACGAATAAAGAAAAAAAAAGAGCATCATTATGCCACTGTACAAAATCACAATTCATGCACACTCCCTGGTAATGTGCACGGCTCTCATCTCCTTAAAAATGACACAGAAAAGTTCACAAAAATTCACAGAGGCACCCATAATATGGAATAATTTTCTTAGAAGGGCTGAGAAATTACTTTGAAGGTAAAGATAAAAATCATGTCTTATGTAGAGACTGTAGGTAGGGATTTACTGCTTACCATTGCTTCTTATACAAAAAATAGGACCACTACATGAACTCAACAGAGGTCAGCCTCAGAATGAACAAGAGGTGTTTCACACTGGGGTGCCAGGGGGGACAGACCTGTGGAATGATTTGCCAGTGGAATTTTGGAGGCAAAATGTTTACTTATGTTCAGAGTATACTGGACAAATATTTTGATGGGATATCCAGTAAATGTTAGTAGGGAAACATATAGCTTCAGACTCAGAAAATCCTCTGAGCTGGAAATATGCAGAAGCTAGGGGAAAGTGTCATATATGTTCTTAACCTGCCATCCATTTACAGGCATGTGTTCACACATGCTTCTAATATGAACCATAAGACACCATTTAGAGGAGGGCAAGATTAGACACAGCTTGAAGCTATTGGCATAAAAATACTACAGGCTTTTTTTCTCAATCAAAATCAAGCATCGACATACTTCAGATATGGTTTGTGTACCTGACTGTAACAGCATTTGGTAGGAAACATCAGACAGCTTTGAAAAACCTCATTGTTGTACACTTTTGTGGCTCCACTTTGCTGCATGCATTCAATTATGGCAGGCTGAACTCATCTCACTTATCTGCAGCAATCTGGAAGTGTTTATTCTGAACTGACACCCAGATTCTACGGGTGAGAAAATGGGAACTCCAGAGTATGAGTCATTCCATCTTAAAATAGATGTTGAAGAACTCATAAGAAAGTGTCTTATTAAGTTAAAAAAACCTGAAAACACCAAAACAAAAAATACCTTAAACAACTACATTTCTATACTACTCTAGCTAATGATAATTCTGATTAGAGAATTCATTGTTAGATACACTGCCTAGAGACATATAATCACCATATATCACCTGAAAGAAACAATGAAAAAAAAAACCATTTTCTGGCTGCCAAGAATTTGTTCATCTGGCTTGAAAAGTCTGTCTCTGTGTGTGTATATGAGGAATCTAAGTGACAGCCGCAAGAAAGCTGTTCTTGGTGTCTGTAGCTAACAATAGCTAGTCAAGAGTGAAATTCTATTTCTACAAGTGTTCACAATCATGGCAGAGATCTTCAAATCTAAACTAGATTTTCAATACATTTGAAAATTTTATTTTGGCAAGTGAAACAGTTATTTCAGCATACATTTAAGTCCCAGTGAACCTGAACTGAGTAAGAAAGCAAAGTGTGTTGCTTATGTGTCTTAAGATTCCAGGGATATAACACAAAGTGAGAACATAAACTCAGTATTACCACTCATTTAATTGCTCACAAATAGAGTGCAATAACATTGATAGTGTACTGCATTTATACTAGGATATTTATACCATTGTAGCTAAATACTTCTTTTACCTAAAAAAGCATTCTTTCCAAGAGGTTACAGTCCATTTCTGAAATTTCATCTCCATTTACAGCCTGGCACCCAAGGATTTGGAAGCAAGGACTAATATATAAAGACACTGCTTGTGTTTTCTTCACTTATTTCTAAGCTTTAAGTGTAGCATATCCAGTTGTATATTATTACAATTTTCCTGCAAGCTTAAATATCTAAAGGATGATTTAGATATCTAAGAATGGACATAAATCATTAGATACCTTGCAGTTTCCCAGTTGAATTCTAAGAATAAATTTAGGATACCAATACCTCACTAGATATGTGCTATTGCTGTGTAGATGTCTGCTCCAACACAAAAAAATCTTACATAGCACTTGATGCCCAGGTCACCATGCAAGATGTTCCTGGTATTTGTTGAAACCTTTTGTACTGGCATGAAGTACACACACAAAACCTTCTGTTGAGCCAGTGAACAGCAACCAGTAGGCAAGTTACTGCTCTATTCTTTTCAGACAGGCAATCCAGAACCAAAGGAAAGAGGAGTTTGGACAAAGACGATTGGGTTAGAGAATACACCGGCAAGCTTGACATCTGAATCTCCAAGAGGCCTTGAACAGATGTGACCACAAGTGCTGAGAGACACCTGGCTGACACCACAGATAGGCTGCTCATAGTCATCTCTGAAAGGTCATGATGATCAGGAGAGGTGCCTGAGAACTGGAACAATGCAAATGTCACCTCAGTCTTCAATAAGGGCAAGAAGGAGGACCCAGGGAACTATTGACCTATCACCCTCACCTCAGTCCCTGGGAAGGTGATGGAGTGCCTCATGCTAAAGGCCATTTCTATCCCCATGGATGACAAGAATATGAACAGGAATGGTCAGCATGGATTCACTAAAGGTAAGTCATACTTGAGCAATGTGATTGCTTTCTACATTATCTATACTAGTGAAACAACTATCTGGATGGATGAGAAGAGGGCAGTGGATATTGTCTACCTCAGCTTCAGCAAAGCTTTCAACACTGTGTCTCACAACATCCTCGTAGGCAAATTCAGGAGATGTGGACTGGATGACTGGGCAGAGAGGTCAATTGAGAATTGGCTGGATGGCAGGTCCCAGAGGATTCTAACCAGTCACACAGGGTCTAGTTGAAAGCCTGACACTAGTGGGGTTCCCCCAAGGTTCAATACTGGGAAAAGTATGGTTTAACTTCTCCATCAAGGACTTGGATGAAAGGACAGATACCTCCTCAGCGAGTTCACTGATGACACAAAATCTGGGAGGAGCAGCCAATACCCCAGAGTGCTGTGAGCCCTTCAGAAGGGCCTCAACAGGCTGGAAAGATGGGCAGAAAAACTGGTTTGAAATTCAACAAGGGCAGGTGCAGGGTCCTGCAGCTGGGGAGGAATAACCCTGGGCACCAGCACAGCCTGGGGCTGACCTGCTGGGGAGCAGCTCTGTGGAGAAGGTTCTGGGGGTCCTGGTGGACAGCAAGCTGTCCATGAGCCAGCAGTGTGTCCTGGCAGAGAAGGCCCAGGTGTCTGGGGTGCATTAGAAATTGCACTACCAGCAGGTCAAGGGAGGTGATCTTGCCCCTCTATTCAGCCCTGGTCTATTCAGACCACATCTGGAGTGCTGTGTCCAGCTCTAAGCTCCTCAGGACAAGAGAGACACAAGCTCCTGGAGCAAGTCAAGTGGAAGGCAACAAACATGGTTGAGGAACTGGAGCATTTTTTCCATGGAAAGGCTCAGGGAACTGGGCCTGTTCAGCCTTGAGAAGAGATGGTTGAGAGAGGCTCTCATCAATGCCTGTAAGTATCTGAAGGAGGGTTCCAAGAGGATGGAACCAGGCTCTTTTCAGCGGTGCCAAGCAATAGGACAAGAGGCAGTGGGCAGAAAATGATGCACAGGAATTTCCATATGAATATGAGGAAGAACTTTATTTTCTGTGCAGATGACTGAGCACAGGAACATCAGCCCAGAGATGGCATGTAGTCTCCCTCATTGGAACCATCTGGACACAACCCTGTGCAATGTGTTCCAGGATGACCCTGAGAAGGGAGTTTGGACCAGATGACCCAGCATACTCCCTTCAAACCTGATCCATTCTGTGATTCTCTAACAGTCAAAAAAGTGAAATTTTCACAGTAGCTGCCTGATGTGTCTGAAAATCAATTAAGAGAAATGTATAAAAATTTTAATTTGGCTCTTCTGTGAAGAAATAACATTTATTTTCAAATATAGCTAATACACAAAAAGAAATTCAGTGTTCAGCCCTCAAAGGGCCAACAGGCCAAGAAAAGTCTAAAAATATATTATTTTTGGATGTCAATATCAATCAGCAGATTCTTGAATTTATGTGTTTCTAGCCTCTTAGCAGTCAGTGCTTACACAGATTTTTATGAAATATTGGTACAGCTATCACAGATAACAAAACAAATCAATTGAGAATAGAAAGCAATCGTCAAAACACTAATGAAAGATTCTGTAGTCTGTAGTCCTAACTGTTTATGTAAGATTTAATTCTTAATATTTATGCAAGCAGCATCAAATACAAATTGAAAGAGAGCAAGTTCCACAGATGCAAAGCTGACTGCAAAGGCCTGTAGCATCCAGTGCTGCTGAAAAGATACACACTGCTTTTAAAAAGTCAGCAACAAAACCTGACACATGGAAAATCCATGTGACTCAACATTTGCTCAGAAAAGAGAACCACACATGGCAGCTAGTTTCCCAGGCAACTCTGAATCTCTGGGACTATATCCTAAAGAATTATGCTTCTCAAAGTCTTTCACAAGAGAAACTATTGTTAGGCAATGGTAAGTCACAGAATTATTTTCTGTTTGAGTTTAATTAGATAATTACCACAGTTGTCCCAAATGCTTTCCAGACAATTTAGGTGGGAATTATTTCCTTGTGGGTTTCTCAGGTTCTTCCAACTTTTCCAAGTTTTTTTAGCAGATTTTTGTTTCATTTTGTCTAGTTTTGGTAGGATGAGATTGCCCTCCACCCATTCTCTCTCCTCTTTTATTTACTTTTTTCACTTCCCCAGAAAACATGCATTGCAGAAATCTCTGATGGTGATGATACTGTATGAGTCACACTTCTGTTTGAACCTGATTTAAAAGATCCTCTGAGAATATTGTGTCTCATAGCTCCAGTGTGGCCGTGCTTTTCCCAAAGGAAAATATATGAATAAGCACTGTAAAAAATAAAATCACTAAAAGAAACTGTCCTTGCTGCTTAACAGGGAGGAGAGTGCTCTGGCAGACAAGAATACATGCTTTTAAAGTTTACTTTTCTAGGCAAAATTTTGCTTGAAGGCTGTCCTGTCATTGGCAAACAACAATGCTTATAAACCAGTTTCTCAGTTGGAAACTGAGGTGGATGTACACGTACACACACAGAGTACTACTCCAATATTGTCCAAATGCACTGAATCTGACTTGTGTCCAGAAGACCTGGTCAGCAACACCCCATATGTATCTGAGAACACTTGTTCTAGACAATAATGCCATCAGAAATGGAATGCAGGTTGTTCATCCAGAATGAGAGAATGTTTCTGATGAAAACACTGGAGTTGTAGGTTAACACTGGTGGGCAAAAAAACACCACACACTCACTTGGTCACTTCCCTCACCACCTCTGTTGCAACAGGGGAAATAAAGGACCTTGGTGCTGTGCAAACACTGGTCACCAAAAACTAGAACATCAGTGGTTACAGCACTTTCTTGGTCAAAAACCTAAAACACATCATGTAAGCTGCTATGAAGAAAACCAAATAGTAAAAAAAAATTTTTAAAAAAGTAGCAGAAAGCTAAGGAGTAGCCAGGACCACTACAATGAATGGTGAATAGATCATTCATTAGTAGAAATCTTATTTAACCAAAAAAGAACAGCATATATCCCACTCCCAGGATATCTGCTTCTGTAGTCATATCAGCTATTCTGTATTTGTATGGCTCAAAATTAACTGGTTTGGGGGGTTTTAACAGGTGTAGGTTGGCAGGACATCTATAAGTATTTTTAAATGAGCTTATTTTTGTCTATGAAAGACACTCTACTATGGTGATTGGAAAGAATGTTTGTGGAAAATTTGATTAAGGACACATTGGTTTGATAAAAATCTAGGTTATTTTTCCATTACAGAAAATAGCTCTTGGTTTTGAGATTTATCTAATCAAAGGCATAGAAGTAAATAAAATAGGTATAATTTTGAGTAGTCAAAATAAATCCTTGGAAGCTAGCAAATGGATAATGATCCCTCTCTTGAACTATATGTAGACATTGCTGTAAAGAATTAATAATTTGAAAAATAAAAGGGAACAGCAATCTTTTGCATTTTGTGAGGGATAAATAAACATTTTTATGGTGGTGTATGTCTTCTACATGGAATTCTCTAAAGAGACCAAAGTAAGTTTCTTAGTACAGTAAAATTAAAGGGTAGTTGCTTTCTTTTCTGTTAAAAGCAAACAAAATAAATGAAAAATAGCTTTTATTTTCTGCTTAAATGCATTATCATTTTACCATAGCCTATCCAGATAGAATACTGCACAAGTAGCATCATGTTTGTAAAGACAGAATCATGGCTACTTGCTCTCCAGATCTGATAATTCTCTGAGGAAATCTCTACCTTTAAATAATATAACAATGTTTGCTGTGTCAACAAAGATATGTATGAGGAGTAGATACTTACATGGGCTTTTTCAAGAAAATGCATTTTTAAAGTACATCAATAAATTATTCAGAATGTCTTTTGCCTCTGTAGTTTGGTTATGGTTTTGTTTTGGGGTTTTTTTTTTTAATTTTTCACAAAATAATGGTATCATTAAATCAGCAATCTTTCTATTCAGGTTACTATAGTGTTATAGTGCCCAGGAATCAAATATGGAGGAAGTAAACTAATCCTAAATCTCACCTGGCACCCATCTAACCTCACAGAAAAATTAAATTTTAAATGCTGTAACTATAACATTTGTTTTCTTAATCTCTTTAGAGTAAATGCCAGCTTTAATTGTGTCACACAAGATAAATCAAACTTGGATTTTAGGATATATGTACCCCTGCGGCTGCTGTAGGTATAATAAACCCTGAAACTGAGTAAGTGGGCAGCAAGGTCCCCAGAAAGCAATGTGGGCACTGACTAAATCAGTTCTGGAAGCTGTGAGTCCCATTTTCAATGCACCCTATCAGATCTAATATCCCTGCACTTTGTTGCAGCCTCATTAAACTCACACCTTTATCTGAGCATGTGCAGGTAAGTGCTCACCTGTTCTGCATGGGCTTATCCCAGGAACCTCTGCAGGTTGAAAAATTCAACAGAACATTAGTTTTCTCCGTGCAGACATTTTAATATTCTTCTTAATAGTTTCTACATTTCTCATATCACTGTCATGGTCTTTCTCAGCATCTAAATATAATTTGGACTCACTTTACCCAAATGTCAGTGACAACAGAGGGCACTGCATACCATTTAAGGACTTGTTTTTGTGATATTCAGTTTAAGTAAGGTGTTTCTATTCTTTTTAATATTGCATATTGGAGGCGTTATCTGTATAAAATAGCTTAATTTTGAAAATTTCATTTGCTACATAACTCTGCTAGATTATCCATATTTCATAAAAGCAGAGATATTGCAATGGCATTTGAAGAAAATATCGTGATGGGTGGTAAGCAAGGGGTTTTTGTATTTTATATTGGCCTTCTCTGATGAGCATATAAGAATTCTCACAGACTTCAAATATGAAATTTGACAAGATTACCGAACAGCATTGCACATTATTATGCCCTAGTTGTCTGATATATGAAACAAACAAGCAAATAAACAAAAGTTTCAGTTTCTGTTGAAAAAAATGTTTTAATTTACTCTTTCCAGGATGCAAATTCCTTTTTGACAAGCATTTTTCAAATTTCAACTCTCCTCAGGAATAATGTATGTTTACATAGATATATGCTATGTTTGTCTTGTGACTTAAAAGTATGTTTGGTAGGTAGATCTGAGATGTAAGAATAAAAGATGATATTTCAAAAATCCATTTGTTTTAAAGGTTGATAATTATTAAATAAATATAAAATTATTAACTACAGTCATACTTTCCTGAAACACAAACTGGATTTGATGGCAACTGAATAATTTCATGATCAAACTTTATATCAAGGATAGATTTCTAAATAGTTCTTTGAGATTGTAAGAGAAGGTCAAAAGCTGTCTATTTAAGCAGTTCATTATTAGACTTGAAAAGATGAGTTACTTTCAAGCCACAGTCAGATTTCAAGCCAAAGTAAGATTAGGGGTCACATGTATTGTCTGTAAAATCCATGTAAAATCAGCTATAGTAAATAATTAGTAAGTCATTAACAAATGCATAAAATAGCTTGTCACATATTGCATAATCTGCTCATGTACATTTATTTTTCAATTTAATTGTATAAATCATCTAAACATAGTGTTCTGCAACAGACTCGGGTTACATATATTTTACAGGTACAGGACATATATGGAATCATTGGAGGAAAAACATGTTTGAGGTAATTGCCCAATAGTATAGGAGTTTGAATTTCTTGCTTTAATAAATCAGATCTGGGCAGCTCTGCTTTGCTTTATAGTAATAGTTCCAGTATTACTAGCTTTTGGTATAGAAACAAATATACAAGGTGTCAATAGGTTTAAGTACTCAGGTTTGTTGTTTCAACTTGTAAATACAGAGAAGCTCAAACAGAATAAAAAATGATATGCCTGATAACCTGCCTTAAGCATGACATCACTGCCTAATATTAGGTTGTTATTTCCAGTGGCAATGCTTATGCTCAAAGTCAGTACAACAATTGCTCTAGTGAGGCCCTGGCTATGCTGTTTGCAGAAACTTGCAAAATTCCCATAAAGTGCAGAGGTTTTTAAAACCCCTAAGACATAATGATCACATATAGTCTTTCTGAGAGAACCATCCTTCAGGCTATGATTTTGTTATGAGTAAAAGAATCAAGGTTGTTCTAGTCAGATGGATGGCATAATGCTCCGCACTAAGAGTTGCTATCAGATGTACAGATAGACTTTTCCATACAAAATACTCTTTGATCTCACATCCAAGAAAAACAAAATGATTCCTAGTTCAGCTATGACATTTTAAAGCACTTGGCAAAACTAATCATAATAGAGGCTTTTTCTGTGCAAAGAATAAGCATAAGGAGAAGGAAACATACAAAACCTAATTTTTTTCCCTAACATGCACCAGTTACATTCAAGTACTTAAACCAAGGTCAAGACTTTTATGTATGTCCACAGCTGATGAAGGTAAACTGCTCAGATTTCATTATGCATATTAATTTCCTCCTGAAGAAAACATCAGCTTTGTTGTTTATCACTTACATGGTTACTGCTGACTGGTGAAATCATACTCCATCCATACTTCATTCTTGGAAGCATTTTCTTTAACTAGCTGTCCCCAGGAATGGTTTAGAAGAAGCCATAATACAGGTATCATTGGCTGCATGTAAAGGAACACATACTAGAAAGGACCAGATAGCTCCCATTAAAAAGGCAGATGACTTTGAAAAGGAGAGAAAAGATGTGGACCTGTTGGGTGATACAGGGAGGGGCCATGAAGATGCTCAGAGGTTAGAGCACCCCTCCTGTAAGGATGGGCTGAGGGAGCTGGCACTGTTTAGCCTCAGGAAGAGAAGGCTTCTGCGAGACCTTAGAGTGGCTTTTCAGTAGCTAAACAGGGCCTAAAAAAACAGGAAAATTACTTTTTAGCAGAACCTGTTGTTATGCAAGGGGTAAGAGCTTTTAACTAAAGAGGTTTGATTTAGGTAAGATACAGAAACAAGTGTTTTACAGTGAGAGTAGTGAGACACTGGACCAGATTGCCCAGAGAGGCGTGAGCACTTTCCCTCCCTGGAAGTGTTCAAGGTCAAGTTAAACAGCGCTCTGAGACACTGGATCTAGTTGAAGATATTCCTGCTCATTGTAGGGAGATTGGAGTAGATGACCTTTAAATTTCCCTTCCAATCAAAACTATTCTATGATTCTACAATTTTCCAGCTTATATTTACTAAATGTCAAAATTAATTAGAAATACTGAGACCACTCCATCCCCCAGTGTAAGAGAACTTTTACTTTAAAAATATGAAAGAGCTACTGTTGAAAGCAAATCTGTCAGGCACTTCACACTCTAATCACACAGGACCCCCACATTTTTTAGAATTAAAAATAAAATTCCAGAAAGATACTGCTCAGAGATGAATTTGCAAAATATGCCATTTATCCTGGAAAAGTTGTCACTTGTGACACATCAGAAACACACAGAGACCGTTGTGTGCTATAGGAATGGTCCCGTAATTAGTTTTGTCATTAAAATTTATTTAAAACCATTTTGTTCTTGATATTTCTTAATTATCCCAATGACACATTCAGTTGCCTCCAGATGGCTTGGAGCAGGATAAATAGCACTGAGAAACTTCCCTAATAGAATCCTACTTTGATTGTTAATATCATTCATGGAATTTCAAGCTTCTCTATATTAACTTCAACATAATTAAGTAATAAAAGTCAAGAAATTCCTTTCGTGATGTTTTGGGTTTGGAAGAAGTACCTTCAACTGCAAAGATGTGCAGTCTGAAAAATCAGCAATATCAAAGTCTGAATAGAGAACAAAATTTTCTACTGGGATATTTGGAAGAAGCTTCCAATACATGCAGACAGCTTGATTACTTATTTCCATTCTCACACTGGAAATTTTAAAGTGATATGATACTATTTTTCTTTCAAATAAAGTTTTCAGCCAACATGCCCAGTAACAATTGTATTGAAATGCTGAACCAGATTAGGCCCATTAGTTTCTCAGCACTTACCTTAAGAAAGTTGCATCTTCATTTCAATAAAATGAAAAACACAGATGAAAAATGTCAAGATCACAGAGCTGAGGCACTGTAGCTACCCATAAGAGAAAAACCACTACTATTTTTAGGATATTGGAACCAAGTGTATCATCAGTTTCTCATGGGAAGAGTATTCTCTATTTCCTTCTTTAAATTTAAAAGTATTTTGGATTAACTATGATAGTATTTAAAAATTCCTATATGACAAAAATATAAGCCTCTGTTAGGCAGGCAGACTTACTTGGTCACCAATCTTTGATATGCACTCAGGTATTTGGACTAAGGTAACCAACAAAAGATAGATTTAAAATGTTCATGCATTGTTAACCAAACTGCCTTTCTCTCAAATTCTTTCACATCTATCATTGTGTTTTTACTCTGTTCCAAGATTTTCTGTGAGACAGGAATTTTCTCAGAGTATTGAGAAATGCAGTGATTTACTCATTCTTGAAAAAAGCTAGAAGAGAGGTTGAGCTACAATTTTCTTATCTGTTTCCCAGATGCTTCAAGAAATGAGTCATCTATAAGAGGACCAGATTCTGTGTCTTCCTCAAAGAAAGAAAACAGTGACCTCAAGTATCACTCTATTTGAAAGCTTTCTGGCTGAACAATTCCAATAGTCCAGCATCATTTGTTGCCGAAGCACAGAAGAGGACTTTTGAAGAGGACTACAATTCTGTGATTCTGTCACTTCTGCTCTAAGCACCTCATAAAATGATGAATTTGGGAGCAGTTTCTAAGAAATCACAGCTTGAAGAAAGAGAGGCAATATAAGGAAATACACAAAAAAAAAGCAAATATGTTTTTTTATCTCATTTCCAGCATTACACTTTGTCATTAAGACCTGTCCTGTGCATTATCTAATTTTCTTTACAACTCAACAACCTAATATTTAACTCAACACTTTCCAGGAGCTCTAACACCTCATTCTAGGAAAGGTCCCTTTTGCCGATGATGTCAACACACACCCAATCTTCAGTTTCTGAGACATGGTTCATCTGAAATTCTCAAGCACCATCCTTTTCAGTTTGAGCAAGCGCCTAGTATCCTGTAGGCACTTAGTTGTGATGCATTTTCCAACTGTTTTTCATGTCTCCTTAGTACAGAATCACAGAATTATTTAGGTTGGAAAAGACCTCTAAGGCTGAGTCCAGATTTTGACCGATCACTACCTTGTCAATTAGAAAATAGCACCAAGTGCCACATGCAGTCATTTGTTGAACACCTCCAGGATGATGACTCCACCTTCTTCCTGGGCAGACCATTTCAGTGCCTAACAACCCCTTCCATGAAGAAACTCTTCCTAATGCCCAACATGAACTTCTCATCCTGCTGTTGGATGTCTTGGAGAAGAAGTCAATCCCCACATGTCTATAACCTCCTTCCAGGCAGTTGTAGAGAGTGACAAGTTCTCCCCTGAGCCTCCTTTACTCCAGATTAAACACCCCCAGCTCCCTCATCCATTCCTCACAGGACTTGTGCTCCCAAACATTCACCAGTTCCATTGCCCTTCTCTCACTCCAGCACCTCAGTGCCTTTCTTGCAGTGAGGGATCCAGAAGTGGGCACAGGAATTGAGGTGTGACTTCACCAGTGCTAAGTATAGGGAAGATCCATGTTTCTTATCCTGCTGGCCACATTATTACTGATACAGGCCAGGATGCCATTTGCCTTCTTGGCCACCTGGGCACACACTGGCTCATGTTCAGCTGCTGATGACCAGCATCCCCAAGTCCCTTTCCACTGGGCAGCTTTCCAGCCACTCTGCCCCCAGCCTATAGTGCTGCATGGGGTTGTTGTGACCCAAGTACAGGTCCCAGTACTTGTCCTTGTCGAACCTCATATTCCCAGCCTTGGTACTTCAATCCAGCCTGTCCAGATCCCTCTGCAGGGCCTTTCTACCCTCCAGGAGACCAATGCTTCCACTCAGCTTAATGTCATCCACAAATATAGGGAGGGTGAACTTCATCCTTGAATCAAGATCATCAGTAAGGATATAAAACAGGACTGACCCCAATACTGACCCATGGGAAACACCACTAATGACCTCCTGGCAACTGGATGTGACACCAATTACCACCACTCTCTGGGCCCGGCCATCTAGCAAGTTTTTAACCCAGCAAAGAGTGCACCCATCGAAGCCATCAGCTGCCTACTTTTCCCAGAGGATGCCAAGGGCGACAGTATCAAAGGCTTTGCTGAAGTCCAGGTAGATTATATCCACAGCCTTTCTCATCCACCACGTGGGTCACAGGGTCAATAAAGGGAGATCAGGTTGGCCAGGCAGAACCTGCCCTTCCTAAACCTGGCTGGCTGGGCCTGATCCCTGGTTGTCCTGTATGTGCCTTGCGATCACACTCAACATGATCTGTTCCATATAGATACATACTTTCAAATCTGAATTCAAATGCACACTTAAAAATTAGGATGTTGAAGAATTTACCTAAGTGTTGCATGTGGTGGCACAAATCTCAGGGACTGTATCCAAGGAATCTGGTTTTCATGAGTCTCATACATATAAAATTCAGCATAAAAGGGATCCCTCAGATGCCTGAGAAGGATCACAGAATGTGACTAAGGATGGAGAAAGACTTCAACTGAATTTTAGGGAAGTACAAAAAGGAGAGGAAAACCAGAAAAGTAGACACATACACAGTTTCATTGCAGATCTCCTATTAAAGTTCAATATGGATTCGTATTGTCCCTGTAAAAATCTCATATTCTACATTGGAGTAAATTAAAAAGTGAAGACTACTGAAGACACACATACACACAAGAATAAGATATTACCTGCAATAATTTTTTTTATTATCAAAAGAGGTTAAAAGTGTAAAGTTATAAGCATATATGGTTTAAGTATGCAGAAAGAAAAGGTAATAATTGTAAGAAAGCTAATTTGAATTAGTGGAAGTAGAAATAAGGGAATTTTGAAATGGTGAGTAAAGTGAGTTTAGTGAAAAATGCCAAAGACTGGTAGATATTGTAATGAAAATAGTATATCAGCTCTGAATCTAATATGTTATAAAGATGATAGTGTTAATACTGGGAGAGTTATTCTAACCTATGCAAACATTTCGTGTTCTGGATGATAGCTGTTTAGGGCACAGACCCATTTTTTACTTTTTTTTCAAGAATGTAATAAATAAAATAAAAATACAATACAAGTCTTCTGGAAAAATAGAAGAATAGAGATAGAAATGGCAGGTCTCAGTAATTTTAATGACCAGATGAAATAAAACACCTGATGTGGAACAAGAAGCATATTAAATAGAGGAAAAAAAATTGTCCTTTTTATTAAATGGAGCTAGGGGGCCAAAGCTACATTTTCAGTTTCACAATAATAGTAAAATCTGTCTCAGCAAAAAAGAAAAATGAAGGAGGAAATTAATCAGTGGTGGGAGGCACAGAACATAGTGAACATACAGTTAACACCTGTCTGATTGCCTACATCTTTGAGGTCATCCTGACCAGCTCTCAACCCAAGGCAGAACTATGCTGTGCTCTTCTCTGTGGGGTCAGGAAGCCTCCGAGGAATCCACAGGCAAAGAGTTCTCTATATTCTCTTCTTCAAAACATTTAGGAATTCATCTGGTATTAAGTCAAAGAGTGAATCAGAGGTAGAACATACTCCTCTAAGAAGTTTTAGGTAGTGACTTTTCACAGAAAGTCTTAGAATAAAATAACTGGACATTTCAGACTGGGTTTTGTATTTATTATTTCACACACAGGCTTCAGGATATGATGACTGTCCTACCATGCAAATAATAGATCTTATTTAAAAATCTTAAGCTCTGACACACAGCTACTGATTCTACTATCTAAACCGGAATTTTTTAAACAAAGATGATCTATTCTTTTTTCAGCAAGAACAACTGTGACACAAATTTCCTCAGAATTAATGGCAAATTAGTCAGATGCAGCACCTAAATTCTGGAGCCTTTTATATCTTACAAGATATTGATGTCCTCGGAGCAATGCTGAAAAAGTTACTCCATTCAAGTATCATCTAAAATTTTGTCACTCTTCCTCTAGACATCAAGTATCACAGCAAACAGAACATTTGCTTGAGCAATGGAAGATAAAAAATGGCCCCTCATCTATCTGGAACAAAACATTATACCTGGGAAGGAAGACAAACAGGGTAACAGGTATTTGAAATAAACATGTGGCAATCCATTCAACCTTTCCAAAACTGAGCATTTTTTCTCAGAAGGCCACTATCATCCTCTTGACTTCAAAGTATATGAAATCTACTGCAAAGCAGAAGTGCTAGAGCCACATGAAAAGCCTAGAAATCTGTAAAGAGGATAGATTCTTATTTTTCAGGAGGGAAAAAAGGGGTATGAAACCCAAAGAAAATTACTTGGGCTTTTTTGTAGCTAGTTATTTTGAAAACTAAAAATCTGATTTTTTTTTTTTTTGTGAGATGTAATGGTTCAGTAATAATAGAGAGTCAATGTGGCCCAGTCAACCATATAAACCATGCCTCAGCTTCTCACATGCTCAGTAGACACAATAATTATAAGAAAGGGCACCTAATTAATCAAAGGTAATTCTGACAATCAGTTGCTAATGTAGCTATGCAGGCCAAGGTTTGTTAACCACTCTGTCTCCCAAAAACTTATTATGCCAGTAAAGGAAATCAAAGAGAACAGATACTTCTATTTTTTTTTTTTTATGCCTCGTTTTCCTTTCGTCTTTTAAACTTGTAAATATTGCAGACTTCAAGAGCTCTACTTAAGCAGAGTTGGTGAGGAGAGGATCACAAACAAAATAACGCTAAGCTCAGGGTTATTTTAAAGGCATCTTTTGGAAACCACTACCTCGCTTTTGCTGCTCTGACTTGTGTTTCCATGGAAGCAGGGCTACACACGGACACAGCCACTAGCAGAGGAGCCAATTTCAACTGCCAGTTTCTGGTTCTCAGCTCTGTTTCCATGACAACCAGTGCTGGCGCCCTGAAAAAGAGGTGAGGTATTTAAAACACTACAGTACTTTTAATAAATATCTGCTGCTGTACACACACAACACAGACACCTTACATGTCCAACTACAAAAACGCTGCTCTAAGTAGCACTGAAAATACATCTTGATACCAACCACTACTATTTCCCTGGGCAGGTTTCAAGGAGAAAGAATGGTGGTTTCTGAGAGCTGATTCCATCCTGACATCAGGAGCCAGGTGGACATAGACAAAGATGCTGTGCTGAATATATACTATTGTTTCACAAGGAAAACACATTTTTCTATATTTGGTGTCACTTTGCTATAAAGAATTAAGCAAAGCCTTCTTGAAAAAGTGTCAGTGTGGCAGATGTGGGATTGAACAACTTAAGATAGTTCTCAGGGAGCGCAGAAATTTTTGGGAAGCAACTGCCCTTTTCTTTGGTTAATTTTTTCACACTTTTTGAATAGCTACATACGCCTTTGGTCTCGGGAAGAGATAGGTGCAGTCAAGGGCCATCTTCTTCTTCTGCACTCTTTGGACAAAGGGTGCTGAGGCATTAGTTCTTCTGCCAGCAGGCACATGTCACAAGAAACAGCTGTAAACCAATTCTCATTCTAATCCTAGCTGCAGTTTGAATCTGCTCCCTTCCCTTAAACAAAGCACACGAGCTAGAAAGAATTAAAAAAGAGAGACAAAAGCCATGTTTATTTATCTTGTAACAGAAACTTTAATATGACACCTCTGGGAATATGGGGAGGTGGATTTGTGTGTGTGAATTGCTATATGAAAACAATAATACATTTTGTGTAAAGGTCGTGATGTCCTGTCTCAAACTGAGAACCCAAAGTGTCCATACCATTTCTGGTGCAACTTTCAGGAAAATAAAAAAGAAGGGATAGCATGTTGAATAAATGTCACCTGTAATACAAGCCTGTAATATTTTAGTAAAAACATTGTCACTACTATATATTGCATATACCAAGAGAAAATGCTAGAGGCTTTCTCTCAGCAGTGAAGCAGAGAATAAGTAGACAACCAATAAAATTGGAATAAAAAGCCTTAAAGCAAGTATTAAAACCTGATTATCAAAAGGCAGCACAAAATTTGATACTAGAATTAAGAGCAAAGCTGTATTTGTGCTCCTCTGTCTTCCAGAGGTGCCTAATTGTCATACAAGAGTGATGTAGGCTAGTCAAATTATGTTTGTCAGCATTCTCTCACATTGTGAAAACTTCAGATTCAGATTTCCATGATATAAATCAAACCTACCAGTGACTCCTACGTGATGAAAACTGATCAGATAGGTTCACAAATTATTAAACTCATTTATAGAAATGCACAAAATATACAGTAGTCTTTATGAAACCAATTACATTTTAACAAAGGAGTTTTTGAAGATAATTGTGTGTTCAGTCAAGTTAATAAAAATACTTGCTTTTTTGGGAAAATATGAACAATTGGAAATACATGCATAACGTGTTATTCAAAGAAATGGACATGTACAAGAAAAATTGAGGTTGAGAATGGACTTCCTTTATTCCTGCTTGAAAATTGCCATTAGTGCACTTATAGCTGTCTGGCTGCTGCACCTACCACATAAGGCTGTAGTGGTAAGAAAACCTATGAAGGATTCTGAAAACACACCAATTCAAGAACATCAAAGTATCAGGAGCATTATCAACCTTAAGAATGTATTACTTGATTTGCTCAAAAAATAAGTCATTGGTTGTGGTTTTGCATATCTGTACAAAGGACCGTCCTGCCCCTTGCCAGTCTCTGACACAATTTTCAGAAGGCTTCACACATTTGAATTCCCATGCCATACCCTTGAAATATTCCAACAAAACTGAATAAAGATAACAAAAAAAAAGACGTGATTTTTTTCTTTATGGTATTTTTAACGTTGCAGAAATTATGTTTAAGATTATCAGCCCAAGCTACAACCGCTTTCCATCACATGAAAAGAAGATTTTTGATAGTTAGGAAAGAATTATGCAGAGAGGAAAAGTCAGAACAAAACATAAATTTTTTAGAGAATAAAAAAAAAATTACAGGTTAGGAGCCAGGTCCTTAAGTATGACAAGACTGCAGTGGAGCCAGAATTACATTGAATAGTGCTCCCTATTAATGTTTTAAACTGTACTAGCACAAAGCCTGACAATCTTTGCATTTGCCATTGAACTTGTACATGTGCAGGCAAGAACTGCATCCACAAAGAAAAGGTCAGTGCCTGTAACCTGGAAATAACACTCCTAGCCTTGCCTTAAGGCACAAGCAAGCTGAAAAAAAGTCTTAAATCACACTGCAAGGAAGCCATTGCTGAGTATACTGAGCAAAAAAATCAAATGCAATTGAGAATTCAGTGGTGAAGTCAAGACTACTTGGCAATGTCATTTAGGGTTAGGAGCATAGAGCATGACTTTATTACAACACAGAAAGATTTGTGGAACAGGAGGCACAATCCATCACCATGAACAGCTTTACAGCTTTGACAGAAAGCTCCAGGAAATACAGAAAAGGCACTGACCAGTTTTATGAGTGCAACTAGAAGGAATGAAACAGTTCTTGCTCTAGTTTTTGCCAGGTCTCCAAACATGACAGTCAAAAAAGGTTTCCCACATGCTAAACTAAAGATAAGCTGTGTATGACAGTTAGCTAAATTGTTTATATGGGATCGGACAGAAATCTCAGAAGCCTGAAGTGCTGCATTTGTCACATCTGCCTCTAGAAGCAGGTCCATGGAGGGCACATGAGGATGAGTCAAGCTTGAACATAAAGTAATTCAGTACCTGCTCTGAGGCAGGCAGAAGGGAGATTACACAAGAGCAAGAATTTAATATTTTACTTTTTATCTAGGTCAGAAGAGAAAAATTTGCTGCTACTTACAGTAGATTATGCTCTTATCCACAATTGATTACTTCTTCAACTTCTGAAAGGTACACCATGGGAGAGAAATTTAAATCAGTTGAAGGAATATGGGCAAGAATTTCTCTCTGTAAAATCAGAAGAGCAAAGTGGTACCAGAGCTGATGTCAACTAAGCCACAGACAAATTAAATCAAATAGGAAATTATTCTGGCCATGTTGGATCACTTCAGAGTATTTTTCCATGGGCCAGCTAACAAGAAACATGTGCAAAAGGGCAGGAGACCTATATTTCTCTTTCCCATAAATCCCTGGCAGCCTAGTGAAGAAATGCCATTCTGAACAAACAGGTTGTCACTGCTAACATAGAGCTACAACTAAATCACCAAGTAGTTACATGAGACAGAAAAAAAGATGGTCACAGGTCACAAAAGATAACTGCAGGTGAATCTAAGTTGCAGAATGGAGTCAAAATTCTGGGAAGACATACTCCATTAATTTTAAGTTAGTCTTGCTCAAAAATATGTGACTAAAAGAGGTGGAAAGCAAATGGAAAACCAGCTGATTCTCTAAATTGAAAAAGTGGAAGACAATAAACATAAGGAAGAGAAATGAAAATCAAAAAAAAGAAGGGAAGCTATATTTGGGGTTATTGATTATCACTGCAGTTAGAGTTAAATCAAAAGTATTTCAGTTCAGTTCTGAGTCCAAGGTCGATAGAACCACAATTAAAAGGGGTAGCAATAATAAAAATTATGGTCAAACTCCTATTATGGGCTTTATTGTTATGCATAATTAAGAATATAATTTTTTTGACTCATATGTTGTAAGTAAGCACAGTTTCAGGGATCAAAGGACACAATTTTTTTTAGCATGACTGCTGTTAGCCAAATGACTGTATAAGTTTCAATATTTCATTTGTCCATTATTTTTTTAAATAACATTTTAAAATTCATACACTCCAATTTTGCATTCTCTCCACATAAATAGAGGAACAAGGCATTAAAACTACAGTTTTTCCCAAAAGAAATGATAGAATTTTAGAGTTTTCTCTTTGCTGTCATGATTGAAAGAAAATGAGCAGTTCTCACGATCCCAGACAACAAGAAAAAGCTTAGTCCCTTTATTAAGCCAGATATGTGAAATTCTATGAGTTAAAATCAACAAATTCATTCAGTAGATCTTTCGTTTCAGTAGTTCCTTGTCACAAATCAGAAATCAAGCTGCCAGGAAAGATATGTTTCTGTAAAGCTTCAACTTTATGTCTCAATAAAGTCCCATTTCAGTCTTACAGGCTGTCAGTATTTGTGGTGGTATCATACTGAAAGGATTACTGAATATTAGTCATCCAAAGAGAGCTTTAGGCCTCTTTCCTATGTAGCAATATCTAGAAGTAGGAGCTGAGTCATGCAGCCATGTCTTCCTGCAAGGTCACCAAGTCCTGCAACTTATGTTGAGTGCCTGGAAGCCTGTGGCAAAAGAAATAGACTTCCTTATCAGGAAAAACAGTGGATTTGAAATTTATTCTTTTCTGTCCTAATCCAAAGTAGTAGACTTAGCTGGTTATGCTGGGAAGAAAAATGCTTTCCTCAAAAAAGCTTCCATACTTTCAGTCATGTATATGTCTCCCCACATCAAAATATCCTTCTTTTTATGGCAGTTTCAAGGCAACCTCAGACATTGCTATGCTTTATGACAGGAAAACTTCCTGTAACAACATTTCTAGAAAAAAAATAATTTTCAGTAAAAAATATATATTTCTCAGCATCCACATATTCAATTTCTATATTTGAAATACTTAAAATTTCAGAATATTCATAGCTAGTATTTTTACTTTCTGCTTTAGAGATGATTGCACTTTGCTTCACATATTCCTATAATTTTATAATTTATTTTATAAACATTATCTTCAAAATTATTTTCTTTTTGTTTTCAGTATTTTATAGTACTTTACTTACTTTTATCAGTTTTCCAGTTTCCTTGGAACCTTCAATTATTTTGTTTTCATTCTTAACCATCATGAACAACTTTATTTTTAAAGATAAGAGCTTACAGTGAACAGAGTCAATCTTTTTTGTCCATCAGTAATTTGTTCTGTCATTCCTGTTTGCTAGTGCAGCTTTTCAAAGAGAAATTTGAGAAGATGGCCTGAGAAAGTGTCCATCCTTAAAATACTGTTAAGTGTCCTGTCATTATTCTTATTTACCTTTGATCTTTTGCAGTCAGTTTTCTAAAGAGAAATTTTCCGCCATGGTAATTGACAAGCAATTAAATGGAGTGTTAGACCTGCCTCTGTTTTAAATTTCTGATTTATATATGTACAAATCAACATTACATTACCTAAAGTTCTGAAAAATTATTATGGATACTTTGCAGAGCAGTTGAAGATATTGTTTCATTCAAACATTTAGACCTCTACAGTTGATTATTCAAGATATCCAGAACTGATATTCATTCCATGCTAACTATGCAGCAATATTTTTTTCCTTTAAATTTTCATGGGATAAAACAAAATACTCCACCCCAGTGGTTTTAAAATATTCATGTAGTGGACACAAGAGAAAATCCCTGTCATGTCCATTTCAAAAGAAAAAATTGCCCACTTTGTCATAATGCCTGGCATTTTCCAAATCCATAACTGCTTCACTGTTTTGTACAATAGACTAGATCTAATGAGAACAATTGCTAATAAAGACTATGCATTTATACATTGAAAACCAGGTTCAAGATTCCTGCTCAGCCTAAGGGAAGACTTCAGCCAGAATGTTACTGGTAGACAGATAAAGACCTTTTCTCACACTTCTGGCATCTATTTTTGATTTTGCTCTATAACTCCATCCTACACTTCTCTTGCTACAGATTTTTTTTTTTTATGTTATGCATTTTCTTTGCTATCACATTCTTTCTGAAACAAAACATGAAAAGGAGAAAGAAAAGTAAAACAGTAAAAACCAAAAGAAGCAGTGGCTTTAGTACACCTAAAGCCAAATTACTCAACATAAGGAGGTCATCTAACTTATGCTGCAATTAATCAGACTTTCATTATTTAATAACAGAAATTCAGAGCAAAATGCTTCATTTATTATTGCCAGGCTATACAATATTCACTGCTTTCATTTTATTTTATGAAAATAAAATCTATTTTGAATAACTTATTAAAATATGTAAAATGGATATTCTTTGTATGCAATATGCCATAGTAAGTCAACAAAAATAGGAAAAAACCTAATCATACAACTACAAGGAAATTATGATCCTCAACATTTCATCCACTTATAAGCATAAACTGAAACATCATAAGCATTTATGACTGAACTTTTGTAGACTGCATAAACCAGAAGGAACAAAAGAAATTGAATATAGGTTTGAATAAATATGTAATTATTTAAAATTTTCTTGTAATTAAAATTGATTGTTTTTCATTGACATTAGCAGCATCACTTGAAACACAGTAATACTACTTCTGTCTTGAGAACATTTTAGAAATTTCCGTGGGAGAGAAAAGAACTCAGACAAAGAGGTTTCTGGGTCACTGACTTCAATTCTAGTTGTTGTAAGTACCTATAGATTATAATAAGCTTTATAAAGATGAAGGTTTCATCTAAAAATGTGTTACTTCTTTTATTACATCAGATCCTTCTTAATTGCACCATGCCCTCTATGATTTAATGACTTTCTTTTAATTTCCAAACCTACATCTATTAAGGGAATTTATATCTATTTCTCTCTGTGTTATTACAATTTTTACCTAAAAAGATATTCTATCTATATGGTGCTTATCTTTCTGGTGTATCTAGTAAACACTGGGAAGAGAATCAGTGCATTTTAGAATACTTAATTCTATGGCTATAAGATTGAATGCCATATACCAGTAAACCAGTATTAGGAGATCTTGAGTGTTTCTAAATCACTTGGTTGTAGAAAATTCTAAGTACTCTTAACTCCTATTAAAAAGAATCAGGATGAGAAACGCCTGCCCTCCTGCATAATCAAACCCTCTGAGAGTACTAAACATGGAGTTGAACTGCAATATTACATCCAGGAGGGAATTATACTGAAATGCTTCCAAGTTAATAAAACATTTGCATATGATATTCCAACAGTACTCTATTCTCATTTGTATAAAAAAGCATTTACAGTTCTGTAGGAAACATAATTTGTCTTGAAAAATGTTTTTAGAATTAATTCACAGATGTTTATGTGGTTTTCATGGATGTTTCCAGCTCACCACAGAACATTCTTCTGTGGTTTCATGGTTACATACTGAAAGGCACATCAGCTCTTTCACAGGAATTGCATTGCACAGGTTGTAATTGCCAGTGAAGAAGTGCAGGTGCCTGATGCTCATTCCCTACCTACATCGTCCTACTTCTGGCTACACTCAATTCTTCTCTGGGATGAACAATGTTGTTGGCCTACTGCAGCTGTATGGAGGGACCTATGGTGTTTGTCCAAGGGTCCAGCCATAAATCCTAGCACATGGCAGTCAGACTTGCAGCAGTTCAGGGAGAATGTGGAGAGGAGCAGATTGTTTTCTGATCAATATAGTAGAGACATGCTCTGCTCTTCCAAATGTAATACTTCCTGCCAACCTTTGCAAACACTGCACTTTTGTAAAAACAGCAACATGTTGCAATTTCAATGCAGGGTATGGGTTTAGAATATACGAGAAAGAAAATTGCTTTTTCAGTAGTCAGGAAACACTTAGGAAACAGGAAATACATCAACAATTAATGTTTTTATCCCCAAAGAAACTGGTACCATCTTCGAAAAAAATAATGCTGCCACTGTGAAAAACAGTTCTTCATACAAAGCAGGCTGTCTATCTCAATGCTTTTTGTCACTGTAAATTCAGATACAAATGAACATCTCTTTTCAAGGCTGTCTTTTCTGCAAAGCTCATGAATCTGACATACCAGACCCAGTATCCTTACAGAAAGTTTCCCAGTTCCAGCTCATTCTCTGGCAGTCTCCAAAGGAATCATTCAAACACTGTGCTTGCAGAAACATCCTTTTCATACAAATCAATTATATGTATTGAAACAGCAGTTTGTCCCTATGTTTTTGCATATTCTGTGCAATGTAACTAGGTAAGAAATTATCAGCAAAGTGCAGAGCAATATCTTCATAAAAAGCCCCTAGTTAAAAAGTCTGATATGAAATTTCTACTGACAATTACCATTCTCCTGAGAATCCAAATAAGTCTCTGTTTTCATTTGCAAGTTTATAAACTACAAATGTACTGTTTCTTCTGTTTTGTTTTTATTTTTTTTTTCCTACAGATATTTTTTAGGGAATTATTTTGTAAGTGGATTACAGCTACAAAAAATATTTTATTCTGCAGTGTTGTTTGCTTTTGGCTTTTGACAAACAAAGAAGGCAAGAAATCCTTCAAAATGTAGTAGAGGATGCATATCGTTGCAAGCAGTAAGCACAGCAGAGAAACTTACATAGGGGTGTCTACCAGTTTTGCAAATTCCAGGTGCTTTCTGTTGTGTATTCAAAATGTATCAGAAACTTGATAAATTTTCAAAAACAAATTAAAATCCAAAGAAATTCTGGCAGATGACACCCATTATATGAGAACCAAGCCAGTCAGAATTCAAGGCAGTTCAAAGGACATACACAGGAGAGGTGTCTTGATTCTGGAGAGGATCAGAAAAAAGACAAAAATATCTGTGTGATCAGAAGAGGATCTGCTTGAATGATATATTCTACTCTGGGATCAATACTAGTTAAGGGAAAGGCCACAAATTAAAAATAGCTTGTCCACCATAATGTGTTCTGGGGAGAGTTTCAGGAAAGTCAAAGGGAGTGTCTCACATTCTATTCAATCTAAGACATGTACATACCTGCCAGGAAAATTCACAGAAACAAACCCCCTTAAGAAAGAGTAAGGCAGAATGGAGTGACTATGCCACTTCAATTGATACTTTGAAGGCAGTGGCCTAAAAGTGCTCCTTTAAGGAGCGGCAGACAAGTCTATATCCATGGTTTGCATCAGGCATCTCACTAACTATTTTGGAAAGAACTGAAGTTCTGTGGTATGCCCCAGTCTTTGACAACCTCTACCATACAAACCGTATCATGTAGCAAAGCTACATAATCTCAGAAATAAAGTCAGAAAAATATTATGTAACCTGAAGCATCGAAATGTTGGCATTACCAGTACAGAGTGACTAAAAGGAAGTGGAGGTAGAAGGCTTAATAAATATTTGTATTACAGATAGGACATTTGGCATGTGTAGTCAACTCTAGGACATTATGTAACTGTCACTCTTTAATCTCAAATAAATCTGGCTATTAAGAAATTCGCTGTAGATTTATATACAATAAACAATATGCTACAAGCAATATATTCGGAATATACCAATTTTTATGCTCCATTTCACCAGAAAATTTACACCTGTGCAGATTTCACAGCCATCGTGTGCCACTGTGCTTCCTGTCACACCAGCTATGCAGGTGGCCTTGCAGATTTTCTCATGGAAATCTAATTCTTCTAATCTTTAATTATCCCAGAGTATTTACATCCAATGCCAAATCTAACTTCTGTATTCATTCACTGCATCTGCCTAACTTCTGTATTTATTCATCGAATCTTATTATTGGTTTTCTTCAAGGTTGAAAAGTACCTCTCTATGTTGCTAATAGAGTGTTAATAAATTGAGTTTTGTCCTTAAGAACAGAATTGAACTTTCTAACTTGTGAGACTTGTCCTCTAGCCTTTGTTTTAGCTTTATGGCCTGACAAGACTGTTGATACAGATTTTAATTAAAACAAACCAAAGAAAATCTGTTAGAACTATGTCCCACTAGAGAATGTTTAGCCACTTACTTTACAAGGTCTCTCAGAGCAATTTTTCTGTTTGATATATAGTTTATTCCTTATAATGCAAGGTCTCAAATCTAAATACCATGTGATAAAGAATTGAAGTATGCACTATGATCTTAGCAGCCTTTATTAAGCGGAACTAAAATTTTGTTTTAAAAAAGGTAACATATTTAAAAAGACCTCTTTTCCGTGAAACCATGGTGATTGGCACTGGCTATATTTTTAGCAACAAAGTCTTTGGTAAGCCAATGTGCCTGGAAATAGAAGCTTAATAGAGTTGAACAGATGATTACCTCAACATCCTCCTCCTTTACACAGAAATAACCATTCTATAACACTTCAAACACTGTATAATTCACAGCATTTCACAGGTCAGTTTTCCCAATATTGAAAGTGTTCAACTTCATTAGAGATGGAAAACCTGTGACAGAAATGCATAAGGCCTGCACTGATGAAGGTTAAAGGTTGTCTTGCCAGGAAAGTTCCTAAAGATATGCTGTTTAAAACTGTAGAGATATGTTCAGTAATTTCAGGGTGCCATAACTCAGATCCAGGAATCTTTCAAAAATTTCTGTGAAATTACTGAATCCACACACTGCATTGAAATCTTTAGCCAATGTGAAGAACAACTGATCTTGCTCTGTAAAAGAAACTATTTTTCTTACAAGTCCGTAGGCTCAGTTTTGCTTACAATTTCTCTAGGAATTTCAATAAAATAGACACTTTGGTCAAGAAATTGGGCCTAGTTCCTTTTGCACTATCTGGCACTTGGAACAGGGACAGCTTCCTTCTATGTCTATGAAAAGATGTTGAAGGCAAAGGGAAGAAGGAAAAGTGCTTTCTTACTTCAATACTTTATTAGAAGGTTGGAACTGTTAAAGTCAGAATGACAGGAATTCCTTCTTTATGATTGACCAATCTTTTTCATGAACTTGAAAGCATAAGACTGGCTGTTTCTAAGAAGTAAAAGTAATTCTATTTGGCTTTGGTTTTAAGGCTTCAGAAAGTTATCACTTTCCAATCCACAAAGAACTACTTAGTGAATGATGTTATATAGAAACACAATGATCAAAATCATTCTGCTCCTCTACACTGCTCTGGTGATACCCCACCTTGACTACTGTGTTCAGCTCTGGGGTCCCCAGCACTGGAAGGACATTGATCTATTGGAGTAAGTCCAGAGGGGGCCATCAAAATGGTTAGAGGGCATGAAGAAAGGCTGAGAGGGTTGGGGTTGTTCAGCCTGGAGAAGAGAAGGCTTTGGGAGTGACCTAATTGTGGCACTCTAGTACCTGAAATGAGCCTACAAAAACAATGGGGTAAGGCTGTTTACAAGGGCATGTAGTGAAAGGACAAGAGGGGATGGTTTGAGAAGTGAGAATTGGAAGACAATATGTTTAGATTAGAGATTAGGAAGAAATTTTTACTGTGAGGTTGGTGAAGCACTCCAACATGTTGCCCAGAGAAGCTGTGGATGCCCCATCCCTGGAAGTGTTCAAAGCCAGGTTAGATGTGGCTCTGAGCAGCCTGGTCTAGTGAAAGGTATCTCTGCCTATGGCAGGGGTGTTGGAACAAATTATTTTAAAGGTTCCTTACTACTCAGGGCATTGCATGATTAGCAGGAAGGAGAGAATTAAGAGTAGTACTTTGTTTAGGAATCTCACCAGTGCCCATACATCATCAGATTGGCTCCTCTGAATTTCTCATCACTCTGTGATGTCAATAGCTAAAACACCAACTGAACAGGTCACCACAGGTCATTACTATGGATTAACCATTTTAAAGAAGCTTTTCTCAGTTAAAGTAAACATTTTTTGCATTTTCAAGTCTGTTCATGAAACTATTTTTTACTCAGCATTATCTCATTATTGAATACTACTAGCAATATGGCAAGTATAACAGCGCAGTGTATGACATCTATCCACCAAAGCAACTAAATTTTTTAAAATCTGTAAGGCAGAGAAGGACAAATATTTGGGGGGGGGGGGGGGGGGGGCCTACTCAACGATTG
>VXBI01008969.1:534916-607357 GCA_013397375.1 Toxostoma redivivum
TTTCTGCTTAGCCGTTCTTTTTCTAAATTTTAAAAAAATGTTAGAAAGAAAGGAAAAAAAAAAAAACCAAAAAAAAAAAAAAAACCAAAACCAGAATAACGTGCTTATTCCCAAATGGAATAATATGCTAGGAATAGTAAAGGCAAGTTTGAATGCAGTATCATGAATAGATGATGAAACCTAAGATTATGTTCTTGAATGTTCTTTATATTGATATTCTTCAGTTTCTTCAAGTGATAACTTGCAGTGAGCCATTACAGACACAATAAATTATCATTTTAAGAAATTATTTTTCTAAGTATTACATAAAAAGGTCTTTTTTTCTATTATATTTAAGTTAACTAACCTTTAGTAACTAAGGACATAAAGAAATTACAAACTGTATATCAATGAGATTAACATCAACATTATAATCTGGAACCGATGTCAACAAATTTTTATTTGTGCAGGTTATGAATAATAAATACATCAGTGTTGCTATTCCACAACAACCATTTCCACTAAAACAGAAAAAAGTCTCCTTCAATGATCAATGTTGTAGAAGAAAAATACATAACCAGATACATATGACCAGAATAATATCAACTAAAGTAATGTTTAACTAAATCACAGTCCACAAGGCTTTTTAAAAATTATTTTTTGGCCTTCTGGACTGCCTTGAATGGCATAACATGACATTTAGTCTTCCTAAGACTTTCTCTGACTTTTAAGTCATATGGTTCCTCTTAATATCCCTCCATTGTCCTGCAAAAGTTCTTGTAGCTCATACTTTGCACTTCTATTCTAGACCTTTAAGTTACACCAGAACTATAAAATTACCTATAATTTAAACAGAAAAGAACCTTCAGGTCATCTAATCCTTCTCCTTGCTCAAAACAGATGTGTACAAGATGAAGTTGTTAAAGACTTGAATGTCTCCAAGGATGGAAACTTCATCACCTCTGTGAGCAACTTGTTCCAGTATTTAACCACCATTAAAACCCTGTGAGACTTTAAATTTGTTGTCCTGAAATTCTGTTAGAATCTGTAGTGACAGTACCCTAGAGAGCCATTTAAGAAAATTCCTTTATATGGTATTGGTTCAGCTGCTGTAACCTGAAGAGATGTAAGTGTTTACTAACTGATTTTTTAAAAAACACTGGAATGCCATCATTTTAAATAGGTTACTTATTTATTATGAAAATCCATTTTTTGAGGCTTGGTTATGAAAAGCAGCCAATAAAGAAATTTTTTTTATGTATCTGAAAATAAAGTCTGTTATATCTGCCAAATACATTCCTCAGAGCAACACAAGGAAAACATATATTTATTTAGATTTTTATCTTGTGAGGATACTTCCTTAGTTTTATTAATACAGAACATTTTCTATCTATTTTCTGCTGAAGTAAATCCAGACATAATTTTACCAATGAATTAGACCTAAGAAATATGTGTGAAATGCTAACTATTCCCCATCAATTCTTACTACAGTATGACCATTAATAGCAGGGAAAATAAAAACAGGAATTAGACCAAGCATGGCTTGATTAGCAGTAAATCACCTTTTCAGAACTCAGAAGACTTTATTCATTCTCTATATCCTCTCCTCTCACTGCACTGCTACTGGATGAGTGGCACCAATATACTTACACCAACATAAAGATGTCACGGAATCAATAAAATGGAAACTTGTAAATTCATTTTATAGTGTCTGAAACTTACTGAAGCCAGGGGGAAGGTCAGGCCCTGTGTTAGCATATAGAAGAATAAATTGATTTAAATGGTATAAGGTTAAAAATCAACATTGGATTCCACAGGCTTTACAATGGTCAAGACACTTGACAGTAATTGATCCCTTCATTATTCTTTTCACCTTAGCCAAGGTACTTTAGCTAATGCAAATTATCTTCTGTTCATTCCAAACTACTTTTCAGCATCCATTTGCATTTTGTTTTTATTTTATTTCTTCAGCTAGGATGCCCTCCCATAGAAGAAATAGATGATTTTAAAATTTTTTTACTACCACCTTTCTTGCAATGCTACAACACATTTCCAGATTTATTGCAATGTCAAGTAAATCTTTAAATGGATAAATCAGCGAATGTCTCTGCTATATAGAAAAGGCTTCACGACAGGGCATTAACTTGTTTCCCACAACTCCACATACTGCAAGTAATATAGAAAGCTATTAATTCAGTCATTTTCAACTGCTAGAAATCATTTTTAGCTTTGATCACATCAATCATTAGCATCAATGATATGATCACTATGATCTCTATATTAATGCAGATTGATATATATATATTCCTACTTTAATATATTCTATTCTTATTTGTCTAAAGTAAAAGAATATTTAAATTTGCACACACTCTTTGTAGGGCCAATTTTAGACACCTGCATATTTAAAGGAACTGAAGAAATAACCATTATTATTTCAGTTTCTTACCACATTGATTTTCCGCTCAGATAATAAGGCATAATTTATAACCACTACATAATACTTTTTCTATCACAAACTAAAATAGGTCTGACATTTTAAAAGGATTTAACTTTGCAGTCATGCTATGTGTTATTAAATCCAAGTTGTTGTGTGCTTAAAAATCCCAGTGCTTTACCCAAAGTTGCTGTGTAATCCATGGTCATTTGACTCAGGCATGGATAAGTCTGAAAGAGTTTACCACTTATTTCAGGGCATTGTTGATGACTCAGGAGCTCTGATTTATTCTGTACTCTCATGTTGCTCTGGTGTCATTTTTTGTTCCTCTTCTATCTTGTTTGTTTCTGGCTCTAAAAAATATCTTAGATTTACAAGGACAATGCCCAAAGCAAGAAGTGAATCAGGGACCAGATTCACTGGCACCTGAGAGCATACCTGCACATTCAGACTTGGATTGATGGTACTAATAAATTTATGTCACAGTTCCAGGCTTGGAGTTGTTTTATGTCAGGTATTTTTCCAGATAATTTCTTGATGCAGCTTGAAGGTTATTGTGGGCCAGGACACTAGGAGATCCATTCATGTATGGCCTTTTCACTTTGCTTGTTTTGAAAGGGGGAAAAATTGAATACTTCCAGTTTTCCTTAATGCTGGAGAAAAGTGTTAGCAATTGTATCGAAGTGTTTGCAACTGGTATTGAATTGTTTGTAGCTGGAAAGACTTAAATCGTTTCACTTTGGTGCAATTTAAATATCTATACTGTGTGAAAAAAAAATCTCTCTTTTTTTGTAGTAGTTAGATGCTGAACAACCCTAAATGCCTACAGCCCAAGATAATTTAGATAACTGCCTGATATGACAGGAAATACTTTCCTTTTTACAGTAGCTTCATACTACTTGACATCCTGACAAGAATAAAGAAGACATGGACATGTCTTCCTCATCACAAAAATTCACTGCTTTTTCCCTCTCAGAAAATTGCCATTACCACTGATATTTCAATACCTGTAAGGAGAATCCCAGCATTGCTCCACATGCTATCCTGGAAGGTAAAGAAATGTTGGTTTGGACTCCCTCCTTGTGAGAAAGGAATTTAACACAGCTCTGATTTGGAGCGCAAAGGGAAACAACGTGGTCAGCTCCCTGCTCAGCCCACCACAAGAACCTCTACCCAGGAAGGCCACTGGGACTGAAACCTCAGATTCATGCACCAGTTTTTCACAGGTGCAAGAGGTAAAGAGAATCTGTCAGGCATTCTTGCCTGCCCCAAGTATTGCCAAACACAGACTCTTCAGTCCTAGGAACTGAAGATTTATAGATGGTGAATTTTCCCCTGTTTTACTCAGGAAAGGAAAGCAACTAGCTCAGTTTCATGAATTCCCTTCCCGAAGACAGTGCCACAATACTCAAAAGGATAAAGCCTAAATACTTTGTAAATGTGAGCCTAAATTCTCAGCAAGTATTGGGAATCCTGAAGTATGGAATTGCTTATGTTGACCTATAAATTAGGTATGAATAATGCTTGTGGCCTGTGAGGTAAAAATCATGGAAAACATAATAGCAACCCAGAGAAAATCAGTGGTGCAAGTACAACCTGGTCAGAGGTTGAGCAGTTCTCACTGTGTCTACCATCAGCATTGAAACATGTTACAATAAATCTGTTTAAGTTTAAAATGTGAATGTCAGGATAATTTGATCTGAGCAGTAGGCTAAAATGTACTTTTAAATAAAATTGTTATGTCCTTAAACAGTTGAAGTCTTCAGACAGCTACAAGGCTGAAAAGCAGGGGAACAGGGAATTACAAATATCAATGGCACTGAATACCGAACTTCAGCAGCTAATGAGACTTTTAGGTGCTATCAGTTTTGCCCCTGCTTCCAAGGACAAATTTTTATTTCTGACAAGTAATTCAACAATGAGGATCTGGTCATGTACAAAAAGCACATAAAAATTAATTTTGTCACTGTATTTGCAATTGCTGCAATGACACAAATGTCTATGCAATTCTGATAGATAGCTTTGAAATGCTTTCATTCCTCAGCAACAAAATTCCGGTACAATGGTTTTGAAGATATTCTATCTATATGAAGTTATTGGGAAAAATATTTATGTCAATAGGTTTCTTTTCCCAATTCAAACCAGTTATTGACAAAATGTTTGATAAATATCTGAATCGTATAATTAAGCATTTGTTAATTGTAATAGTTATATGTGGCTGAAACATTTCTTCCCTGTTTGTCTATACATAAGACATTTTGTATCAAAGAATAAATATTACACAGATAGTAGTAGAAAAACTATTACAGATTTCAGTACAGAAATTCAAGTTTTTAGATTTACCTTTTGTAGATAATTAAAATCATGAGCCTACACTATGAACGACACATGTAAAATTATTATTATCTACCACTGAGTTGTTATATTATTGAGAAAACAAAAGTTAGCATGAAGCCACTCTGACTGAACAGCTTTCTAAACCAAATCACAGTGTCTTTAACCACATTTTTCAGTTATATTATCTTTTTGAAGTTTTCAATTGAATCAGTCATGTTCTGTTATGCTGATTCCTAACATGATGTGATGGAGGAACAAAATGACACAAGACATTTGCAGTAGATCAGTCAGAAAATCAAATACAAGGAAAACACCAATAGGAAAATAATTCATAATGAGTCTTTTTTATAGCCTTTTGATTGGGGAAAATGAATTTTTATTCTCTATAAATCTAAATTTTTAGGAGTACCTTACAAACTGATATCCAGAATGGGAATATATTTTATAACATACTTTGTAGAGGAGACATCTCTTTACTAACTCTGGATGTTTTTCATATGTAACAGAAAGTGCATGTTAACTCTGGTTTAAGAAAGCCCATATATGCAAGTTGCATTCTGTGTGACATAAAGCAATTTTGAGATATGTTTTTCTAAGCATTTAAATCCATTTGAAAATGTGTTCTGACCTAGAACTGAATATTATAGGTGTGGGCCTCTATATGCTCTTCAAATATTTAAAATTCATTTTCACTGGTTGATAATAGGAACTTGAACAATAATTTTCTGTTTTTTCTTAAAAAACTTTATAAATGAAATTAATTGCATTTGAAAGTTAGGATAGAAAAATCAGGAAAATTTTGGCCCTGGTAGGAAGAACAGATTAGATGGCTGATTGTAAAGGTAATAAAGGAAAAACACAACTTTGATTAATAGCCTCTCCTGTAACTATGTAAAAAATTATGTTATAAAAGAAAAAGCTCTGGTTTCGTTGTATTTTTGTCATTATAAAATTTTACTGAATAATGAATTAAAAATTAGTTTATCATAATTATTAATAACTAATTTTTTACAAATACAAAAATAATTTCAAAAAATACATCTCTTAAAGGTTCTATTTTTTCTTTTTAGATGCTCTGTGTAGGACATAAATACATGGTACATCTCATTCAGACTGTACTCTTCAGAAGTGTCTAAGCACTTAAAGATATTGAACAGTCCAGGACTTACTCAGAAGCTCCTTCTCACAGTAATCACCTGCCTGTCCAGTGGTGCCTTTCCTATGCACCTCAGTTCCTTAGCAGTTTTTCCTTTTTGCATCCTCTGTTCTTAGTCAAATGTCGACAAAACCACAGTGGTGCTGGGTGGTAATTATCTTATTTTCTCATAGTGGATTCCTGCTTGTCTAAGTGGAATAACTATTTATTGTAGCTAAGATCAAGGCATAGAAACAGCTTATCAGGTAGATTATGGTTGTTCCAGGTATTCACCTCCTATTCCACTGCCTCTTCTCTGTATCATGCATAATGGGCAAATGTCATGCAGGCAGTCTGGCACGAGTAGCTGTAATGGCAGTGGAAGGCACGGAAGGCTTTTATGTATGTCCATAGTACATTATACTACTTAAATTGTTTAAAGTTATCTTTTGTTCCCATTTTTGTTATGGAAAAAAAGCAGTATATAAACTCCCTCTTCTGCGCTATAGCTGATGTGCAAAATTCACAGTCCCTCTTGTTGCTTGCCTAAAGCATTTAGTCTTGCATTCCTAGGCAACAATAAGGCTGATAAAATACACAAGTACCTAGGCTACTTCATGGTGCTCCCTGGAAAAAGAGAATTATGGATTAAATCTCTTTCTCCCCTCATACTGGAGAGTATTTGGAATCTTTTTGTGTGAGTTCTCCAACTCAGACTCTCTAACCCATTGATGTCCTAGAGAGAATATAAGTATTTCCAGTGAGAACTAGGTGAGTTGGAACTTAATGTAATAGGGACATACATTATTTCCTCTTAATTCGATGTACACTCAGAGGTAGATAGATTCATCATCCTTATCTTCTAGTGTTACTGAAGCAAGAGAGAAATACCTCCAGACAGTGTTCCATCTCATTTTATGACCCCTGTCTCACCCTCCAGAAATACTTATTACACATGTGATATATTGTGTCATAGGTAGGTAGAAACATAGAAAAATGAATGTTATATACCAAGATTTGGGCAACTAAAGTTTGTGGAAAAGAATTCACATCCTAAATAAAGCAGATGGAGGCACTCTGGAGATACCTCAGACACTGACCACCTTAGTGAAGGAAGAAGCACCCAGTTAAAGAGATTAGTTCCTCCTCCTCCTCCTACAAAACTCAAGAGAAAGAGAGCTTCAGCCATTATCCTAAATCACCTGGGTTACTCCTGTTCCTTGTCTCATTTGTTCTTCCACTCTCCCCAAGGCCAGGGCAATAGCTGAGAAAAATTGGAGTGGCCCTAAATTTGAGTAACTAAAGAACAGATCGATTCTTAGTAATAAAAGATTTGTTTCTGTTCTGCTTTTGCTATTCACATGTAGGTACCAAAAATGCTGGCCAAGAGTTCCATCACAGTAGAATTACTGAAAAGACTGATAGTGTCATCTAAAACAGGTTCATGGACAACTTAAGTAGCTTATTGTGCTCATAGCACAGAAAGGTTTTATCATGGGCACATAGGTCTGTATGCTCAGGCCTGGGCAGCCTGAGCAATCCTCTTCCTTGATGGGGCTGGTCAAGAGCAATTCTGCTGAAGGCAGCAAGGGAAAATGTGTACAGTTGTCATTACTAAGGAACAGTGCCTTTATTTAGTGTTTATTTTGAAATGTCTTGCTGGGACTTGTCCATTTAACCAGGACTGCTGGTAAATGGCTGAAGGTGGACTGGTAAGCTCTTTCACCCTCTCATGGGCATCCCAACTGGGGCCACAGACTTGTGGGCATCTAATTGGAATAAAAGGTCACTAACTATTTCCTCCTGGATTATGGGGGCTTTATTCAGCTCACCACCCCAACTTCCACCACTGGGAACTGGATATTCCAGGACAACTGATTTTGGCATTAGAGGAAAAGAAGGCACCTCAGCCTTGTTTTCATTCCCTGATGTTGAGCTACATTCTGCACCCAGCAAAGGGTGGAGATTCTCCTTAGCCCTGCTTTTGCTGTCCATGTCCTTATAGAAATTTTTCTTGTTTTCTTTGAATACAGTGGCCAAATTAAGTTCCAGTTTGGCTTTGATCCTTCTAATTTTCTCCCTACATAACCTCACAAATACCTGCGGTCCTCCTGAGCTGCCTTCACTCCTTCCAAGGTGAAACACTCTTTTTTGTTTTTCCCCTTGGTTCCAGCAGAAGTTCTCTTTTAAATCAGGCTGGTCTCTTTTCCCACCAGTTTGTGTTACAGCACAAGGGGGCAGGCATCTCCTGTATGAATAAGATTTCCTTGTTAAAGTATATCTGGCCTTCCTGGACTCATTTTTCCTTCAGGACTGACTTCCAAAGGACTCTGTCAATCAATATCTTAAACAGGTGAAATTCTGCCTACTGCAAGATGAAGGTGGCAGTTCTGGTGGTACCCCTCCTTACTTTGGTGAGGCTGGGAAAAGACAGGGAGAAAGATATTGGTTTTTTTTTTTTTCCAATTATTTATTTATTTATTTATAATGTTTTCTGGTTTTGGTTTGGTTTGGTTGGTTTTTTGGGGTTGTTTTTCTGTTTGTTTGTTTGTTTGTTGTTTTTTGTTTTTTGGGTTTTTTTTGTCTTGGTTTCTTACTAGCCAAATCTATTTTAACTGGTAATAAATTAAATTAATTGTGACTCTTTCCCCCCAAGAGCTTTTCCATTATGTTTTCTATCCCACTCTGAATGACTGAGTATCTGGAAGGGAGTTTGTCCCCTTAGCCAAGGTCAACCCACCACAGCAAGGAAGACATTCTTTCATATTACCTATGCGTCAAGTAGCTTTGAAAGTCACTGAAAAGGGTACAATTTTCTTTTTATACTTGGTCAAAGGAATTATTCTGAATTTTTTTTTTGCATTAGTTTAAACCATTGTCACTATGAATTTCCAGGAGGATGCAATAGCTATGAGGGTGAGTGGAAAAAAGAAAATCTATAAAAAGTCTGCTAAAAAAAGCCTAAGACAAACCAAGTTATCTGCACGGTCGTGTTCTTGAAATACAATTCCATCAGTCTAAGTTAATGGTTCTTAATAAATGTGGCTAACAGCTAAAAATGGAATTGGGTGTTCATTTCTTCAACATTATAAGCAGTCATTGCAGACAGTAATAAAAATAGAAAGAATGACTTCAGGTTTTTTTTCCCTTTGAATTGAGTTGTCACCTATTAACGTTTAAAGAATAGTTCATTAATACACTGTCATTGATGTGTGATCCCATTATAAAAGTTCTTCAAAGATGTAAATTTTCCAATGTAAGCTGTCCATCTTTCTAAAACCTAGGAAAGGAACTCTGAATCCACCAAACATTCAGCTTTATAATGCTGTCACATTAGTTTATTTTGTTTCATTTATGCCTCTACCATTTAACTTTCAGGTTCACAAAAGTGTATTTAGCCGCACCTAGATTGTAATACTTGAATTAGAAAAAGAGCAACAGCCAGGGGTCAAATTATGTAAAGTTGGTATTTTCTTATCTGAGGTGCCTCTTGTAATTTACATCATATTTCAACTGTTGAACTGGAAAGAGTACAGCAAGAAAGAGGGCAATATAACTCAGAAAATATAAAGAGATAACACTGAATACATCTGACAATAATTATAGCAACTAGCAATTCACATGTATTGCCATCCTCTATAAACAGGCAACTCAACAGGCAAGAGCTGTAAGGCATAAGATATTCACAGGAATAACCATGCCATTAGGCTGCATCACAAATGGAAGTACATCAGATGGAGCAGTGCATCACAAATGCAGCACAGCAACTTTAAATAAGGTAATTCTGGTAGCTGCAGTAGACTGCAGCTGCATGTAAGTCCATTTTCTCTCTTGAGAAGTCAAAGAACTAACATATATTACTATAAGCTGACTATTTCTTCTTTTGGCATGATCTTGAGCCTTTGGATGATGCCACATAGAGTAGTGAGAAGAACGAGTGCTCAGCTGCAAGTTTTAAAAAGCAAGACGTTCCATTAAAACACCTGTGAAACACACTTCAGCACTTCAGCAAGCAACTACTCAGTAAATTGTTTAATATCAGCAGTGGTATTTCCAGCTGTATTTGGTCCATATAAGCACAATAAAGATGGGACATTAATTATCTGCTAACTTTAAAAAAATTAAAGAATGCTTTACTTATGAATGTAAGTTGGGATTGTTTATAAATAGTAGAAATTTTCTTTGGATGAACTCTTTAATTAAATTAATTGAACATTAGATTATTAGTCATACTCTACTTCTAGTTGCACAGGTTTGTGCTACATTAAATTTTGAGCTGTGCTTTTGTGTCAAAAAGTCACCATTGTTAATTAAAGAATGCATCATATTATTTATTATTCATAGCCTCACTTACAAGGAGCAAGATTTACAGGATTTTTGTTTTTTATCATCTACCCATCATTGTCTACACATAAGAGCTTCTGCAGTTACACAGAGTAGAAATCTCATGTTGGGGCATAAAAAGAATTGAAGAAAAGTCATCCCCATCACCTAGTTCTTGAGAGGAAAAAGAATTATCTTAGAGTTACTTTTGCATTTTACTTTAAGTAAGGGACACATCAAACCTCCCAAAACAGTGGTGAGGCCCTATATCCTGATAATGAAGACACCATTGCTCCCACATGTCTGATATTAAGAGAAGCAGGTACTGGCTAGGAATAAATATGTTCCGTTCCAGCATGTTTCATTTTCTCAGTATTTATATATTATAAATTATATTGTATTATATCTATTAGCTATTAGCTATTATATTCTAGAAATGAATCCATGAAAAACTGGAAAATAATTTTCAAAAGGCCCTAAAATGTTGCAGAACATTTTCTCTTAGAGAGTTTTTTGGTTTCCTACTCACATAACCTTTTTTCATTCTTGAAAATCAGCTGCATCATATGGAAATTATAAAATGTGAAGATCCGACTACTTTTTAATGCCATTCACATGTTTAAAGAATTTAGGCTGTAACTAGGACTAGACACAGAGTTAGGGAGAATTTTGTGCAAAAGTATTTAATCCAATCCACCATTTAAGTAAAATGAAAGTTTTGGGGAAGAAATTTCTAGGTTTCAAGAAAATTGAGATGAGGCAGTCAGTCCTTTTCAGTTCAAAACAGAAATTCTATGCAAGGTGACAGAACATATTTTAAAAAAAAAGTAAAAACATAACAATAAAATATAATGAGAAGAATTAGATTTCCAGCTAAGTTATAGGGGGAGCATACGGGGATGGAGGGCTGGGTCTACCATAACAGATTTTCCCATGTATGCATGAAGGGGATATATTTATATAAAAATGGTACTATAAAGTACTAAAACTATTAATAAAATTAATAAATCTATATTGCAAAAAAATTTACATGGAATATAAAACTATCTATCAAGTGAATCCAGTCTTTCCTTGAGATAAAAAGAATCAGCTCCCCTATATTTTATTGCAGAAGTTATAGGAAAAGGAATTTTAGTTGTTGAAAATAGGAAATCTCTGGGAAGATCAAGAGAATGCAGCAGCAAGAAGAGGCCTCTTCTTCCAATATCCAAAGGTAAAAAGGAAAAAGATAAACACATATTATATGTGGTTACTAATTGTATGTATTAAAATATCATCCAGCTGTTCTCCTTACTGGCATCTTCATATTTGGCTTTTGAATTTTAAGCTGATACTCATAGTGGCAATCCTTGCTTCAGTGTACAAGTTGGCATTTGCTCCTTTATTCGCCTGGATATACAGAATAATCGACTTTGTCTAAAATGCTCGTCAGAAGCACAATGTAAGACATGATTCTAAGTTTGGTAACATAGAAAAAATAGAAAATAGAAATCAGATAGTTCTGCTTTCTGTCATTTGAATGAGCCAACCCATTAAAAACATTTTTGCTTCAAAGCAAAGAGTAACACCAAAGAATTCTAACATCCTATACAAGCCTGTATCCCAGGAAGTTATAAGCAATTTTTAATATATTTCTGAATATGAATCAACATAAGATTAAAAGTGAAGACAATTACTTATACCTGAATAGGCTCCAAAGTAAGTCAAACAGGTGCTAACCTAGTTCTCTTCTCTTTATGTAAGCCAATTTCAGAGGTGAGGCACCCATGTTCAGCTATGCGAAAGGAATATGTGGGAACTATTGCTAAAATTGTGGGATGCTAGACACCCTGGAGGATTAGGATTGATCTAGGAGACAGAGTCAAGAAAAGCTGTACTGTGCTGTCTGCTTCACTGGGGCAGTGAACTGCAAGTGAAATTTGTCTTGGCTAGACAGTAATTCTCTGCCTTGCCTGACTGCTAAGTTGCCACTTCTTACAATGTCACCACAGAAGTTGCCTATGCTGTAGCTGTTAATGATAAACAAAACTGGGTTGTTGAATGGTTTAAAAATGTGCTTTTGCTTCTGGTTAGAAAATACATGGTGTATTTGTTAGAAGTGCATAACATTTTTGAGAAACATGTTTGCTTGCATGAGAATAAACCACAGGCAGCCAGTATCACACAGGCTGAGATTATTTGAAAGAGATTCAAGGCAGGAATAATTTGCTGGCTATGTCTTTAACAGCCTAAACCATAACTACATTACAGATGCAGAGAAAGGGAGTTTAAGGTCCTAACCACCATGAATTCTGATGGAAGAACAACTGCTTGAAAAACCACCAGTAAAATCCAGCAACTACACACATTTACATATGTGAGATCACCATCTCTGACAAGGGTATCTTCAAGAACAGGGAGTTCATAGTTAAATATGCAGTGGGTTCATAAACCTCTACACTGAGTCCTCTAACACTTTGCTTAAGTACTTGTCTCTTGGAATCAAATGTTGAGGTTCTGAGCATTAGCTAGGCTCTTCAGAGGCGAGAGATATTGAGGAGCCTAATACAGGGGACTGCCAATTGAGTAAGAAACTTATTAGGGAGATCAGTGGACCCAAAACCAATTTTTCCTAGACCTGCTCCAAGAGACAGCATTTCCCATATCCAACATCTGTATTACTGTTATGTGTTGGGGTCAGACCTGTATCATGTGATCTGAATTAAATGCTTGGATCTGAGTTGAATTAATGGAAATTCCCAATAATGTCATTGCCACATAGTCACACAACAAAACACTTGCTGTTCACTCTCACATGCATCTGTTGGTGAATTTAGGCAAATCATGGCTACTTGAAAATACATTCCTTCATGTGTGGCTGAAACTCCAGGAAAATGAACCTAAATGAAATTTTTAAAAATTAATTTGGAAGTAGATTTTATGCAATCACAGCATATACACATTAAAGGCTTCAAATTCCCTACTTATCTGCTGTTTACTTTGCATTCTTTTCTATACATGAATGTCAATGTTTCTACTTGAATTTTATTGTCTTACTTTAAGGAATGAGTAGCATGGATTTCAGGGGGCCTAATCTAGCAAGTCTGTTCTAATTAAAACCAAAAACCATTGTCATTTTTCTCAAGTTATTGGCTAACCTGCACCCTGGCATTTTGATTTGGTTCTTTCCTTTTTCCCCCAAAATCTGCTGTTGTGGGGATTAAACAGTTCAAATTGTATACAGACATGGTATTTTTTTATTTGAATAAGAATATGGATATTAATTTTTTTTTTCAAATATTATTTTTATTTTTCCTGCTTGGAAGGTTGTTGGGGTTTTTTTTTAAGAGTTCCTTCATATTGATCAACTGAATGCTACAGAGAGGAACATTTGGAAAATGCAAATTTACTTTAAACATCATGGTTTTCCATGTAATTAGAATGTAAATGTCACTGTATTATTTTAGTTGGGATAATTCACTTAACAGACATTGAATGTATCTTGGTTGAATTCTGTGACTTAAAAATTCCTGAGCTAAACTATTCCGGCATATTTGGGACCTTTCAAGATGTGAAAGTAATTCTGAGAATAGATGTAAGCCAGACAGGTGAAAGCTACCCCTTGATTCTAGGTGTTACAAAGATATCCCTAAAATACTACTGTCCTGTGATTTAGAGCCCTACTTTGGATGAGAAAAAAATTAGATTCAGTTCTCAGCTTTGCCACAGACATCCTATATGACCTTGGACACTGTGCCAGAGGCACCTAGCCAATTGGAAACACAAGACTTTGAGATTTAGCTGGCATTCAAATTGTCTGAATCTGGGCTTTAGCCTCTCTGTGCCTCAGGTCCCTGTCTGTAAAAAGAAGATAAATTGACTTCCCTGCTTCACAGTAATATTGGAAGACAAATTCATCTGAGACTGTGAGGTACTATTGTGAGGTTTGTGTAAGTATCTTTATAAAAATGTATTTTTACTTTTTGCTAGTCTCCAGCACACAGTGGAGAACACAAGAACTGGAGTTATGATTTTGTCCCTTGATACGGCAAAAACTCTGAGCCATAAAATCCTGATTTCTATTTCCACTTATCGTCCAACAACTAATAGACATTGGTTTTTGATAATAATATATGTGTGTGACTTACACTGGATATGTATGTGTATTTTATCTTATACAGGCATATACACCTCTATTTCTGCTGCATTATGTGGATGTGTTGCTAATGTATGAACATTTATGACATTTGCTAATTAAAAATGTTTCTCAAATTCTTTCTAACACACTTAAAGTTTATATATAATACTTAAACTAAAAAATATGCCTATATGCATATCTCTAGTAGGGCCTAAATAGCCTGGGTTCATCCCTCCTGATGTGTGAGACCAGAGAATGGGAGACTGAGATCAGAATGAAGTTGATTGGCATTCACTAATCCTAAGTCAAGTATAGAGACCTACAGTTTTCAAATACCAGATACAAAGCAAAGTAGTCCCCTTAGAATTTCTTATTGTAAGAATAGATTAAATAACAAACTGAAGGTCCCCTTACAATTTCATGTTTAGTGAAGAAATTTCTTGAATTTCAAAAATTAAATATTCTTCCTATCAGGAAAAATCTGTTTTCTTCAGAATTTGATATAGAAACAATAAAATTATAGAAATGTGATTTTGAGCCAGACTCCCACTCTCTATATACTAAACCAGTATTTTAAGAGAAAAAAACAACAACAAACAAAAACAACAAAAAAAGAGAAAAGCAGCTCTTCAAAGTTAGAAGAATATCAAGCCACATTAAAATATAAGTCAAGTCCCATAGAGGTACTACTATTAAGCTGAAATTACTCAGGTTACTGACAGATGCAACTACATATATAACTACATATTTATGTGCATAATTATCCATATAAAAATATTTTGCATTTATATTAAAAAACTGTATTTTGGTTAAGGTAATTCTAACTAAATGTGTTTCAAGTAAAACAGGGAAAACCCATAACAGATTAAGTAACTTACAAATTCCTCTTATTAAAATTATTGCTCCCTTTCATAGACACATGTGGTCATTATTAAACATTCTCAACTTTAGATAATGCTTGCTGGCATTTTATTTCAGTATTCATCAAAAAAACCAGGACTATTTGCTTCTCTTTTCTGTTTTCTGCTGTAAGGTCTTTATTTATTTACCATCTTCTCTATGGGCATTTGAGGATGATTTTTAACATTTCTGCCTATACACACACAGCTCTAGGAAAAATACTACTGTGCTGCATGCAATTTTCCAGCTGTGACACAGTTATTCATAGGTCCTTCCTGGTATAGTAGATTAAGAACAATTAGCTGCCTGCCTGAAAATTGTGTAGACACAGATTTACATTAATTGCTGTCATAGAGGTTGTGTAAAAAAAACAAACAAAAAAACCAAACCAAAACAAAAACAAACAAACAAACAAACAAACAAAACCAAAAAAAACAAACAAAAACAACAACAACAACAAAAACCCCAAAAAAACAACCAAACAAAAAAATTTAAATCCTAAAATCATAGAATCGTAGAATCTTTTGGGTTGGAAAAGATCTCTGAGTCCAATTGCCAGCTGCCGAGTCCACCAATAAACCAAGTCCCTAGGCACCAAGCATTATGATTATACAATAACTGAATTGTAAATCCTTGCAGAGGATTGCAGTAACTTCAGCAAAGGAATATAACACAATTCATTGAATTTTGTTCTTGTTTTTGTCTAGGATATATTTTGGAACTGTGAGCAAACCAGTCTTGAACACAGGATATTTCCTCTGATGCTGAACAGTGCTTACATAGCGTCAAAGCATTTTTGTTTTTTCATGTTTCTCTGACAGTCAGTGGACTTGGGCTGCACGCAAGGTTTGAAGGTAACACAAACAGGAAAGCTGAATCCAAATGCCACAAAATATATCATTGTGCTCAGTAATAAAATATGGAGGGAAGAAAATGGGAGTTTTGGACTTTGTCTTCCCAAACAACCATTGCATGTGAAGAAGCTCTTCTTTCCTGGAAATGGTTAAACCTCTTCCTGCCAACAGAAAGAAAATAAACAAATTTCTTTGCTTGTGTGTGTGGCTTTTGCTTTGCCTATGCTTTTGCCTGTCTGTAAATTAACCCACAAGTTTTCTCACTTTACCCTTATTAATCTCTCCCCCTCTCTGCACTGGGAGGATTGAGAGAGCAGCTATGTGGGGCTGAGCTGCCTTACAGGTTTAAACGTTGACAATTCTAAATGGAGCTCCCTAAATTAATATTGATTTGAAATCAGTGACCTTTCGCATAGTGCTGAAACAAGATGGTAAATCCTCTATACATCAGTCTATACAAAAAAATTATTGTTTCAGAATATCAGAATTCAATTAATTTTAACAAGGCAAAATTCAGAATGTAGTGTGGGAAGACAGCACATAATCTTTAAGCAATGGAAGCTGCAATAATTTCTAACTTTAAAGACAATGCTAATTCTTAATTAGCTGTATGCTCAACTGACAAAGTGCTAGATATTGTTTTTTTATACTAGCTTCTAAGCTTAATGAGGAATAATTAATTTATCTGATTAAGTATTTGCTTCCTAGAATTTCTGAGTTTGTTCCAGACTTACCTTATTTCATACATTATGGGTAGCAGTTAGCATTTCTTCAAAGTATAGAACACCATAATGGGAACTTCATAAATGGAAATTGTTTACTGGATCCTACAGTGCACATGCAGGGAAAATTCTCCCTGAAGTTACCTTTTGCTCTTTCATCATAATTGATTGATTCTGAAAACTTCATCAATTTCAACACTTTTTAGAGTTATTCCAATAAGTATAAAAAAAAATCTTGATGGGATTTAACGTTAAATGTGCAAGTACATTCCAGGAAAAAATGACAGATATTGTGTATTTTAAGTGTTGAGTCTCACTTCCTTATCTTAGATGTAAGCAGCATGCCAAAAATCATATGTGAAAGGGTAAATTATAGCACATAATATCTGATTAATCTATGGCAAACTGATTTATTTGGCTGACACTAAAGCTTCTTGTCTTCTAGAGGGGAACAATCCAGCTTCATATAGGATATTTGAAATTACAATGAACTATATAGGATTTCACTCTACTGGTTACTAGATTACCAACTGGAAAGCAACTAACAGATTTTAGTATGAATTAAAACTAGACCCTTAAATGCAGCAGTGTTGCATCACTATGCAACACAGACTGATGATTTTCTACAAATGCTACAGAAATAATGGAATGTAAAACTAAACCTCCTGGCTGCATTTACACAGCAAATACACTTCTTTCTGCTTGCTTTATTTGCTTTTGGAACACCAGGATAGACAGCATAATAGAATTTTCTGTCAAACTACACTTCATAGTCTCAGATGATATTTTATAAATAGATAGAAAAGGGTAAATATCAAATAGGTAGTTCTTTAATTTGCTAAACCAACTAGATGAAATCAGTTTTACTTAAAATATCAGGTATACTTAAAAATTAATTAATTGATATTGAGAAAATTGCAATTTTCATTTTGCTTAAACGAAAGAAAACACTTTTGCTTTCAGAAAATTAATTAATTTTGGCACTACACTTGAATTTATAGACACTATACAAAGCCAAGAATTTCAAACATATACATATCTATAATTTTACTGCTTTGGAAATGAATACTGGTTACATGGTTGCCAAAAATACTGTGCCTATTCATATTGTGTTGTGCAAGTTCTTTGATGTCTTCTCTCTAAGTCTACACACAGGAACATTTATTAATATCACAGTGGCTGCCAGAAAGGAATGCATGAGAATGACTTTGTCTGAACCTAATAATACTCTTCACAAGTTCAAAGTTGAATATGCATGCCTTCACAGAGTTGAGATCTAAAACAAAATTTCACTGTTTAAATAGGTTGAAAAACAGCTATATGGAGATTCTGACATGAAAATGTTTTCTTTTGTGACTTTGGCTCCTTGAAGCAAGGAAAAATGATAACTCTGGAATATTTATTGACTTTCCTAAAAGAAAAATCCCAGAATCGTAGCTGTACCTGATACTTTGAGGAGCCAAGAAGGTTAACACAGTCATGCTCCATCAGAAGAGAGAGAGTTTCACTTAATGTTCAATGTAATCTAAATTCTTGCAATTTTTTTTTTTTTGAAATTATGAAATTGAAAGTCCTATAGTAAAACCAGGGTAGGGGCTATGGAACAACACAAATGGCTGAGATATCTTGCTATTAAAGGCACAAAAGGGTTTATAACCTCTGTTGTGTATTTACTGCCTGCTATTGTGAAGAACTCAACTTCTGACTTCTAGGCATAACTGTAATACTAAACTTTTAAAATTCCTGTAGCTATCATGCCATTACTTGCAAAAATACTTTTGCAAGTATTGTATATGCACAAGTGTATAAGTCTCCAGATATATTAGGAGGGATCTATTAAAAAATAAGAGCAAGAGAACACATAGGAGACTCAAAAAAAATGCATACATCAAAAAAACTCTCAAATGCAGTAGCTGGATTCTCAGACGTGAAGAGAAGATTTCTCAACATGATTAGAGAAACAGTCATTCAAAAGGTCTGCCATGCAGAAAAATAAACCTAAAATGATTGGTTTGCTACAAGTAGGTGATACTTTGATCCTCAAGAAATCACAGAGCTCAACTTGAACTCGTATCTTAATCATGATTGACTTGAAGGGGATAACAAGCCTAAGAAATACAATATGCAACAATGTTTTCATAATTTGTCCAGAATCTTATGTATTTTCTTTGAAATTACCTCAAAAAGTATTACATTCCATGGACAAAAGCCAGTTTAGTGGTACTATGCATTATTATTATTATTCATAGCTGCCAGAAGGAAACCCATTAACAACTCAGATAATTAAATTGGCTGGCCAAAATTCATAGAAATAACCATGAAATGGATGGATATTGGATAGATAGATCAACTGGAAGAAAGGGCATGGCCTTGCTGCTCAGTAGGCAGTGCTCTTGAGAAGCTTGTAAGGTCTTGTAAGCAGTACTAACTTTACAATAAAGCATATAATGTCACTATATTTAAATATGATTTCAAGAAAGGATTTCTTAAAATCCATGTTACATTTTCAGGTGATAGCTCTATGCAGTCCTGGTCAGTGTCAGAAAACTTCCTTCCTCAGAGGTAGTAACTTTATGCCTGAAGAGTCTAACATGTAGACTGGAGGCTTTAAACAGCAAGCACCAGAATAAAAGCTGTGGCTTCTCAGCCTTCCACCTCCTGCAGAATGGGATCAAATTGGCAAAATTATTGTCACTACTATTCCTCATCAAGCCACTTCTGGCTCTTTAGTTATCTTTTTCTCTGCAGGTATAGTTAACAACTTCTTATATGTGAAGTTTTGGCAGAAATGTTCTCATTATGTACCACAAATCTTTAGGTACTTGATAAGGAATGAGTGGAAAACAGCAAGGAGAGAATTTTCCTTTGGTATGTCTTCCTGGGTTATGTTTTCCCTCAGTTTTTGACATGAGCTAGAGGCTTTATTCAAAGGATCATATTTCATAGCTGTTTAATGCCTGATGGATCCTGCCTATGGGTTTGTTCAATCCCTTTTTGAGTTCATATTTCTGAGCTTCACAACATTCTCTGGCAAAAAAGTTTAAATGACACATCAGGTGAAAAATGCTTCATCTTATTACTGGTTTAAGCTTGATACATAATAATTTGATTTTGAACTCACTGGTTCTCGAGCTATCAGAGTTATTAATCACCCTGCCTTCTCCTTGCCATTTGTGATTCACATATTCTCCACGCACACACTTGCTTTTTCTTTTCTTTACCAGATTCAAGTACCTAAGTCTATCTAACCTTTCTATCCTGTCTATGTGTATAAAACATTTAGTGCTCTCAACCAATTTTTCTGATATTTTCAGTCTTTCAATTACTTTAGATAACTTAGTGTAATTTTGCATTAACATTTAGAAAGCTACACAGGGTGATCTATGTATCTTTTTCTTGTACATGATGGCTATGTAGAGTCATCATCTCTCGTATAGTTTCAGTTGGTTTATATCCATAATTTGGGTACTTTCAGATCAGAGAGAAATGAAGCTGTGTGAAGGGTCTGGACCACAAGACTCACAAGGAGTGTCTGGGGGACCTGTGGTTGTTTAGCCTGGAGAAAAGGAGGCAGCAATAAGGAAGCATCCTATAAAACAATCTTGGGAAAATTTACTATTCAAGTATGCATGCATTCTGCATTCCAGAAGGCAAGGTCCTATAAAAAGGGATAAACTATGGCATTTATCTGTTTTCAAGCAAAAGTGACTTTCAAGAGAACCCATTTGCAAAGGGATCCACAGTGAACACAGCATGAGGACATCTTTCTAATATTATTCAGTAAGCACATCTTAAATCAGCAAATAAGATTGTATCTTTTTCTATAATTGTATGAAAATCCAGGACTGTTGCTGCAGAGCAGAAAACAAAAGCAAGTGGTGCTTAACCAAAAAACAAGTTCCACTCATTAGTTGCACAGGACCTCAACCTAAATGTAAAATACAGACAGAGAGCAGAGTTTACAGAATTGTTTAGCTAACTTAGAACTCTAAATTTATAATATTTCAAAATAATGTTAAATTTCTATGGTCACTATCTTTAAATAAGAGAAAAATATACAAAAAACTGCACTGATGTAAAAAAATTTGCAGCAAGCTCTCCTTGTACAGCTTTTCTATCTGATCTAGGACAATGAGCTCAGCATCACTAAGTAATGTCAAAAGGCTTCAACTTTCAAAAAGAAATAAACTCTGAAGAAGACACTATGATATGATTTAAACATATATGTTGATCTGCTAGGCAAAACATAGCTCCCCTGCACACTAAAAAAAAGGATAACTACTTCAAATTTGTTCTTCCCTTCTTTTCTCTCTATGTGTTGGGGAGGACAGAGAAATTCAATCCTTGAAAACAAAGTAATTCTGTATCTCTGCCATTCACAGAAAAATTGTGCTATAAACAGGTTAAACCTTCTGCTGACTATAACCTACACAGCTTCACTTCTAAGGGACAGAATAGAGGAGAATTATTAATTTAAATGACGCCTTACATTTTTCCAGTCTCTTTATGTTTATTAATATTACTGAAGCTTGCACTGCTGCCTCTAGACATGAAAATTATGACACCAAAGTCAGCATCTTCATTTCAGCAACAGTACTCTTCACAGTGATTGCAACAGGGTTAATAATACATGATTCTGAGCTATAAAACATCTAACAGCACAGAATCAACACTGATAATATAAACCAAATACAATTCAAACATAATTAATTAAACTATCTTTTTTTAACAGTAGAACACAGTTCAATTTACTTAATTTAGTCACACAAAATCTCAGATCATAATTAAATTTAGTTCATTTCAAAATTAACTTATGACTAAATATGCGAAGTAAACAAGACAGAAAGCTCTTACCGAATCCCAAGGAAAAAAATGCAAAATATGGATTTATTCAACTATTTGCTTCTTTTTATAATAGCATGATCAATGTTAAACTCTACAAGGCTGACTCTTTAGAAACAATATTCTGAATTTTTATTTTTACACTAAGTGACTTAAATATCAAATTCATAACATTATTTGTTAATTGATCCCTCTTAGGTCATCTCCTCCATTCAGGAATTCCATATGGAATTCATTCACACCAATCCTAGTGAATACTTAGCACATTCTTTGTTTTAAGCTTTTAAAAGTCAGTCTCAGCATTTCCTTCTTACATGCTTTCATAAGTGGTAGAAAGGTCTGCAGAGCCAAGTGTTTGCTTTCCCTCTGCACTCCACTGTCTCTTGTACCAGCATAGTCTCAAAAGAGAAGGTGAGCTACCTCTGAATTTGATCAGATGTAGGATGGACCCGAAATGAAAATAATGTGGTTTTAACAGAAGATATTTTTTTAAAATATAGATATTTAACCAAAAATGTGTTTAATAAACCATTTAGGTGTCTATGCTATTACACAGTACATTACAAATACACTTTTTCACTAAGAGCTGCAACTCAAAAACAATTATCTGCATTCTCTATGTACTACAATAACCAGCAGAAGTGTATTTTTGATTGAAGCTCCCATAGACGCCTGGGGTTTGGTTCTCCCCAGCCTGCTCCCTCTGCTTTGCCTTTTTGTATTTTCCCTGTAGTGTGCAGAACCAAAATCAAGAAAGGTTAATTCCTACAAAAAACTTAAGTGCTACCAATCTACTCTTGGCTGGAAAACCAGTATAAGAGTTCATACACTGCATCAGCTTACTTGGCAGAAATAATGAGAATATCTGGCACTTATTAAATGTTAAGAATAGGTCAACTTCCTTCTTAAAACAAAAAGCATTGACCCTAAAAACACTGCAAGAACCATGGAGCTGATGGACAGCCTGGAAACCTTTACAATCTTTTCATTTCATCTCTCTCTCTTAAGAACCAGCAGATATAGCACATTAAATTCATACTGCTAAATTCTTACATTTTAGAGAGGATTTAGACCACAAGACTTGCTGTTTAGAGTCAGAAACTGCCTCTAGGGAGTATGATAGATCTCTTGACTACTCACAATGACTGACTTCTGCTCACTTATTAAGCACTACAAATGCTTACCTTGTAAGAATGATAGCTAAGATCTTTAGAGGTAGCAGTTTAAAAAGTACCTTAAAAGCTACTTATATCAGGTACACACACCAATTTCCCAAGTTGTCGATAGCAACTCATTTTAGTAACACAAAATTATATTAAAAAGGTGAATAAAAATATTGTTATTTGAAATGAAAATATGTTCTAGGTTTTTTTAATCTCATTTTCAAAGAATAAAATACAGTACAGCTTCAATATTCATAATTACATTTCTATATCTTTTTTGAAAGGGAAGATTTTTGTTGCACTGAAGTCAGCTGGGTGTTTTGTTAACTTGAATTCCAGCAGAATCAGAAGAACTCCAAACCCTGCCTCTCCTTCTCTCCCCCTTCCAGTTCCATTTATTCTGCAAGAACTTTCTGCTTCATACATAATATTTTGCATGTATGAAAAATTGCCTCTTAATTCTTTTAACCAAAAAAAAATTTAAAAACCCCATTTCTGAGATAAGAATAAAGCAACTTTCATTCATGTGCTAACAGGTCAAGTAAGAATCAGCACAAACCAGTAGTGAACACCAAATCCTAGATAATGATTAAATAATTAGATTAAATTAGATACCCTTGAATTGGTACTGGTCTAAAATGATGCTTTTATGAACAATTTTGGGCCATGTTTTCTTACAGAAATTCTCTATCGTGTATAACTTGGACATACTTCAGGAAATGCATGCCTATATATCTCAACAAGTCCTAAGGCTTCCCTGCCTGACTGAGAAACTTGTTTCTGTCAATGCTGACAATACTCAAAACAATATTTTCTAACAGTCTTGACTAGAAGATTACATGTTTTTTTTTTTTTACAAAACCCCTAACGTTAACTTTTTGTATCATTACCATGTCCATTTTTAAAAGCCTTCCAATGCCTGGCCAAGAACAATAATATTCTTGTCAATGTTACTAGATATTCAGAAATACAGAAGATTATTCACATTCCTTTAGATCCCACGGTCTTCTACTTTAGGCAGCTGGAAGATCTCCTCACACTGCCTTATGCAGGGGTCAATGCAGTGTCTGAGCTGATGTGCACAATGGATCCAGACCCCACCTCACACAACAGTACCTCTCTCCCAAAAGTCTACTCTTCCACCCTTTCACACTCCATCCTCCCCTTTGTTAGGTTTTGGCCTCTGGATAGCATATGTGAGGTTTTGGAACCTCTGGGCGCTCTAGAGCACCCACGCTGTTGGGTTAATTTCTTCTTTAAAAAGCCAAGCAGCTAATAGTTGCTAAAAAGTTATTTATTGTAGAAGCACATCAGTCTCAAAGGCAAACACAAAGCAAAGCAATAACAAAAGTACATGGCATAAAAGCAAGTGGCAAAAGCAATGGCAAAATGCAATGGCATAAAGCCATGGCATAGAGCCCCAGCATAGAGCCCCAGCTCTCCCTAATGCATGTTCTTTTATAGAAACTTACAAGGAAGCTAAGATGCAAACTCTGACCACTACTTCTTAACCTATTAGAATTCTAGTTTTTTATCATGCCAGGCCACATATAGACTACGTACATGGCCTATCTTGTCCTAACTGAAAAATGTAAGCAATATTCTTAACTTTATTATGTCTGAAGCTAGGTTCTTGGAGCCTCTAAGGAAACACTAGCATGTTTTTCAACCTTCACTGTACTACAGAACATGTACTACTTCTGAGGCATCTAAGACCTTTTACTTACTAAAAGCACTTAAAACTTATTGCATTTACCTACTCTTACCCTCATGTTACAACCTAAACCTTTGCCTCTGCCTTATGTGTGAGAGGCCTAACATACTTCAATCCCTGCACTCTGATCTCTGAAGGATTCAGAGAGACCCCTGGCTTACTGACTCCAACACCCCTTCTCCTTGAAATCTTTGAATTTTACTTCATTTATATTCAGTGCTATCCCTATTTGTCTTTTTATCAGGAAGATTTTATGATCTCTAGAGAATGGAGATCTCTAGAGACTTTTCAACTTTACATTAACACAGTAGCAAGAAATCCATCAAGAAGCTTCCAGCAACACAGATCCCAGCTGTCATTTGCCCTCGTGAGATCGCACTTGGAGTACTGCATCCAGCTCTGCCCTTCTCAGCACAAGAACGATGAGGACCTTTTAGAGCAGGTGCAGAGGAGCCCATGAAGATAATCAGAGGGCTGGGACACTTCTCCTATGAAGGTAGGCTGAGAGAACTGAAGGAGAGTTATTCAGCCTGGAGAAGAGAAGGCCTCGGTGAGACCTCATTGAGGCCTTCTAATACCTTAAGGGGTTTTATAAAAAGAAGAGAAAGGGACATTTTATATAAGCAGGTAGTGACAGGATAAGGAGAAATGGTTTAAAACTGAAAGAGGACAGGATTGGATTAGATTAGATATGAGGAAGAAATTCTTTATTCAGAGGGTGACGAGGCACGGGCACAGGTTGCTCAAGGAAGTTAAGGGTGCTCAAATCCTAGCAGTGTTCAAGGCCAGGTTGGATGGGGCTTTGAGCAACCTGGTCTAGTGGCAGGTGTCCCTGCTTATGGCAGGGGCCTTGGAACCTGATGATCTTTAAGTTCCCTTCCAACCCAAACCATTCTGTGATTCCCTGATTTTAAAACTCGCCACTTATGTGGTTTGAATCACCCTACAGACTTCTTGCCTCACTAATTGCCCTTCCTGGGCCTGGAACTTTATTTTTTCTGTTCTTTGCTGGGTTTTTTACTGATTTGACTTATTACTTCATGCATCTTCAAATATTTTTACAGGCCTCAAATTTTAGATTTAGAGTTTTTCATAATTCTGTGACCTGTTTTTTGTAATCTTGGCCTGAATGCAACTGTCCATATGTAGGAGACCATGATCAGGCAGAACCTGGCTGACAGGTGTGAAGCTCTGCACTACTGCAGCACTCCCTTCATTTGGTTGAACATACAGGAGTAGGATGAGAAACTCCTCGTCACAAACCAGGGTTTACTGTTACTAATCAAGGTGATATAATGAATGTGTCAGCTCACATGTGCTGACAGGTCCTGGTGATAACCTAGCAGCAATGCAAAAAATCACAAGTAGCTTAATATTTTTATGAAGGAAGGTATGGTTATAAATACACAGTTTCAAATTGAACCATAAAAAGAGCACTTTTATATAAAACACTCATTGATACAACTATATTAAATTAGGAAAAAAAAGTCACACCATTAACTGGTATTTAGCCTAATAAAATTGTTTTGGCAAAGACCAGAATTTTGATTACAATGTATCAGTTTTGTGGAGATTTAACCATCTTTTTATACTTTAAATGACTTTCTTTTTTGCTATTTAACACAAATATTGAAAAGATTTCTTTCTCCTTTGTCTGAGGTTTTATCTTTCCTTTTCTTATCTCTTACTGCCATCTGAAACCAGCAGTCCGACACCCTTTTATATCACAAAACTTCCAGAAGCCTGTTTTTAAAAATATATTAATCAAATATAACATGTAGATACATTTTTATGAAAAGATGGCATCCACATTTCTTGGAAATATTACATTATCTTTCTCTTTCTTTTGTTCTCCTTTCTTTCTTTGTTTGGCTTTGTTGTATGTATGTATGCCTTGCTGCACCTTTCTTTTTTGTGGGTAGTGAACTCCAGCAGGACCCCTGAAAAAAACTCAGAATTTTGAATGGCACTTTAAGTTAGCTTTTAGTGGAGTTGGTCTTCTGTACTGTCCTTGAAACTGACAGCTGAAAATGTATTATAATACCCCCAATTACCTTTTCCCTCGTCTATTAAAACTACTTGTGGCAGCATCAGGGATGTGCAAAGACACTGAGATACTTGTAGTGAAATCAAATTTAAAATAGGCAGTTGGCTAAGCTTTAGAAAAAATCACCACATAGTACAGATTTTCCTGAAGACAATAGATTTGTCTCCAAATTTGTGTCCCCTTGTGTTTAATGTATCAATGAAAATACACAGAACATTCATGTTAGTAACATAAACATTCTAAAGTCGAGAAAAACACTAATGGAGAGACTTTAAATTGTCTGGTATAACTTCAGGTATAGGTTTGTCAACCTAAGAAGTAATGTTATTTTGTGCTTATATTTAGGATGCCCTTAAAATATCCAGTCAGAATCCACGAGAGACTTACTGTACTCTAAACAATTTACCAGGATTCAAAATATTAGTCATAGGAAGGAAGACTTACATTTCATAACTAGAACTCACAAACAATAATTGAAAGGCAAATGCAAATATTAATCAAATCTCACATTTTCTCATTCCCCCACCCAATATTGACTCAATTCATGTCTTGGATATTCTTACCCACAAGAACTCCATTTTACTGACATGCATGTAAATTGCTTGTTGAATCCTCTCCAGATAATTAGAGACCAAGGAAGAAGATACTCAAAATTAATCCCAGAGATACAAAGCACTCATGAGAGCAAACTACAAATAACTTAGAGTTCATCATGCAGCCATGCATTAAGCAAGTAGATTAGATAAGAAGCATACACAAAGAAATCACATATTATTGCAATATAAATATAAGTTTCAGATATCTTCTGCAGGAGAAAAAAGAACAGAAGTTGTGCCATCTCAGTCCACAGTTCTTTCTACCAGTATTTTACCAATTTTACAGAAGTATTTGTCTGAGTCAGTTGGTTCTAGTTAAGCCTGTTGTAAAACCCAAAAACGAAGTTTCAGTTCCACATACTTTTGAAATTTCTTGCCTGTGGTGCTTTCTTGCTATACTATTTAACTCAGAGTGACTGATGACATGTCAGCTTGCACTGTCAGTTTGTCACTTGCTCACGTTCCTCTAAATTCACATACATTTCTAATGCTTTATCAGTTACTATACTAAGATCCACTAAGATTAACACCATGCAGTAGGTTTTCATGTTGATTAGCAGTAAACTCTCATTCATTTCACTTTATCTACTGCCATTTCAATTAAAAGGACAAATTAGTGAACTAGGTTAATACAAGTTACTTCTCTAGAGCCAGTGAAAGTTCTTCAAAGGAAATTATTGTTCTACCAACTTCTTGTCCTCCATTGAAGTGATCAGCAAGTATGTGGGCAATCTGCTTTGCATAACCTATCAGGGATCTTGAGAAAAACTAATCAGCCAAAAAAAAAAAGGTCTTAGTATAAATAAAAATATTCTAAGAGAGAGGAAGTTGTAGCGGGTGGAGTATTTCTTTGAAGTCAACGGTGGAGATGCAGATGAACAGATGAGTCCTGTGCTGTTCAAAGCATACAAAAATGATCTGGAAAAGTAAGGAGTAAACCTAAATTGTCATGGTTACACAAAATGTATTAATGTTAAAATATATATGTAGCTATATTAGTGTTATAATACCAATATAGTTGGTATAAAGTTATAGTTGAGGCAAGAACTAACTGCAGAAAGTCCTTCTGTGACAAAGAGTGGGATAAATATTATAGAATAATTCAGGTTGGAAAAGATCTTTAAGATCATCAAGTGCAACCATTAACCTGCTATAACTAAACCCAGCACTAAACTATGTCTCTAAGGGCCACATCTCTAGCTCTTTTATATATCTCCAGGGGAGGGGACTCCACCACTTCCCTGGTCAGCCTGTTCCAATGCCTGACAGATGGAAATTAAGATGGCTGATGAAATCTGAAACAAGAAAAGTGCTATACATGAGTAAGAATAACACTAACCTCACTCATCGTCATGGTTTCTGAAGTCACCCTTTGTGAGTAATCTTGAAGCTGTGACAGTAGCATGGTCAAGCATTAACTAAGTGCTTGGTGGCAGGCACTAAGAAAGTAGATGTTGGGGGTTGAATAATTNATATTAGGAATTAGGGAAAGAATGAAAAATCACTTGGAAACAGAAACACTGAAACCTACTAACTTCATAAACTACTTCTCGGTTTTTCTGTGTTCTTCTATAAAACATTCTAGTAGTCAATTTACAGAAGCCACCTCAAAAAAGTGGTAACTATCCCATGCCGTTACCCAAATACATCAAGGTAATTTGTCCTGTCTTCAGTGGATGCCTTTATTTTCCCCTCTGCCAAGCAATAACTAAATCTCAGTATTTTTGCTGGAAAACTTCTTCCAGAGAAAAATCTGTGACAGGAGTTAGTGTTTATATATTAAGAGTGTTATTTTTTTCTTTTTTTTTTTAAATGCAGTTTCCTTCAATTTATACTCTCCAAACAATCCTGAAAACCAGGTCTAATAGCACATTAGAAAAACCATTTCCTTTTTCACTAAGGTCAATAAAATGTTAGCACCTGAGTATTCCCAGCAGACTCTGGCACCAAAATTAATTTTAATCTAATAGAGGAGAAGTTTACATTCTACCTATATGGTTGGGTCCCTGCAGAGTCCAAAACTAACCATGACATATATCATCCTAAATTATGAACATATGCTTGCATCATTGGGAAGAAGAACCTGAAAGATTATGTGTTCTCCTAGTTTCAACATCAGCCATACAAATAGTAATGGTGTTGTGAAATTTTTTTAATTCTATTGGGCATACTCCAAAGAAACAGATGGGGTCAAAAGGCTGACACCATTTCTGAGGTATCAGAAAGCAAAATAGTTAAGACAGCACTGACCATTCTACTAATTTTTGTGTTCTTCATTGAGATTTGCCACAATCTGATTGTCCTTTAAAAGGTAGATTCCAGCTCTAAAATAAGTCTTAAAAATACCTTTTAGCAATTCCATTTCATTAAAGCTGTTGCAGAAAAGAAGGAAATGATGAAGTAGGCAAAACACTTGTATCCTAAGCTACATGATAAATACTACTATGAACAAACATACCATCCGTACCACCTCCTACATTATTTAGCTAGTTTAACAAATGTAAATTAAGTGCTTGAAGTCAGCAAAATTAACTGTAATAGATGAGGCTTACAAATGAGTAATTTTGTACAGCTGCCATTTGCTCAATATTATAAAAGTGCCCTTAATTTGATTTAACACATCTGTAAAATGATTTCATTCTATAGATTTATCATCTGAATTTGCATTTTTTTTCTGCTTACAGGAGGGAAAAAAGAGCCAATTTCACTTCAAGGTTTTCATTTATTAGGCTGTTATATAAATGTCTTCTATAGTGCTTTGTGATGCAAGTATCAGCAACAGCAGTGAACATGGTTCTGTGATAATTAGGGATAAATGAATAGATCTGAGTAACAAACCTCCAAGGTTTGGTTTTGTTTTGTTTTGTCAGGCCCTCTCCCTCCCCCAGTATACCCCTGCTTACTCTTCTGCTGTTGATCTTGAAAATCTAGACAGATACACATGCTTTTATGACTCATTAATCAAACTAGAAAGAAATGCTGTATTGTTTCAGTGATTTAGCACTCCTCTATTAGTTCGGGTATAAACCTTACATCCATTTAAAAATAATGCAATCATCCATGTTAATCTCTTCTGTTGCAGTAGTTCTGCTTCTTACCTGGTATATGCAGAAATAAATTTACTGGCTTCAGTGAGGTTAATGCAGAGCATTCTTAGCTCCACCACATTCAATATAATTTTGGCCAGAGAGCATCTTTCCAATCTTAAAAAAATAGCTTAATTCTAGCAAAAAGGTTGTAAAAACAATATATAGAAAAAAGTTGCCTTTTTATATCAACCATGAAATTTTGACCTTAATGCCTCGAAGGAAAAAAGGTGTGTAAACATCTTATTGAGGTTACTGCCGACTGTAATGGATCACAAGGTTTTTCATAAATCTATACTGTGTGTTGCATATCTGAGAAGAGCTTCAAAGCAAATTCACACACAAATTCCCTAATTCAGCACAGTTATATTTATTTGTTTTCAGTTCCTTAAAAATCATACTGCTCTTATTAATTATTTTAACATGTAATGATTGAATTAGAAGAGGATTTCAATTCCTATGTGTCAGCTAACTTTTCTCACTGCAGTGAGGTAGCTGATGCATGATGGTGGATGTATTTCGAACTCGTCGACATGGACAGCAAATCAATTACCGTGTTAAAAAATATTCTGAGTAGATCTCACAATAACCTTGACAATAAGCTATTCATCATTCCATGGAATAATTCACTGATCATATGGCAAGAGACAGGACGAAGCATAGCAATAAAATCAGTGGTTATTTCACTCTTTGTAGTAAAAGATGTAGTAAAAGATAGATCTGAGTCTTATCTCCTGTGTAAATATAAATATTCATATATGTTATAAGATCTAAACTTTATTATTGTTGTTGTTGCTATTCTTATTATATTCATTACTCTAGCAATTTTTATATTAATAATTTTTTTGACTGGCATCTGGTCTTTTCCTATCCCAACCCCTATTGGGTTCCCTAAGCCAATGGGCAGAAAATCTTCCCTCTCTCTCATTTACTAGATTTCCTCCATGTAAAGGCATTTTTATTCTGCTTGCCTAGCTCTTTCATATGAATCATAGGAAATTATCTTTAAATCTGTGAGAAACTTGAGACACTTAGCATCATGTAGTTAAGTTCCTCCTGTCCCTGCAACTTTTGCTGTAGCAAGGAAGTTGGAAGTTAATCATAGTAAACTTCTCTGGGCGCTAGCAACACAGTCACATGTTCTGGCATTATACAGTGGTTATACAGTTTTTAATTTCAGAGATTAGTTCAAACAAATTAAGAGAATATCTCTTGAAGACAGAGTTTAGCCTAAGTGAAAAAAGGCCACATTAAAGCTGAACTACGAAACCCAGCTAAACCTTTTAAGGTCTTTTTGTTCTAGTGTTTCTGAAAAGCTGCTGCCCATGATTGAATAAGTGGAAATTTGTGTTATATTCAATCCAAGATTGGCACATTATTAAAATAAAAACATATTTAACAAAATACTCTTGTTACATCTATGAGTTTTTTTCTATTTTTTGGTTGTACCATTTTACTATAAAAATATATAAAGATATGATAGAGCCATAATGCTAACTATAACTCTAGAATATGATAATTATTTGTTACTAATTCTCATCTGAGAAGTGATCATGTTCTAAGGCACATACATAGACAGTCATATTTCTGAACAAATAAATTTTTATGGAGGAAAAGCCAGGTTTAAACACCAACCACTCCACTTAAACAGTAGACAAAATATACAATTTTTCCTAGTGTTCTGCAGTCTCTATACATTTAGAAGATATTTCAATTCTGATCTACAATCTTCATTTTCTACATTACTGCAAGATGGAAGACAGTTATGTTTGTTTCCATCCATTGTACATGGCTATAGACAGAAACAGAAAGAGGAAAATAGACAATAGTCATGTATAGGTACAAGGTTCTGTCACACCAAGCTTCATGTGCATTCACTGTCAAACAAATGGTTCAAAAAAGACCTATGGAATTGAGAAGATTTAGGTTTCCTTCATTAATTATGCATTTTTCTATGCAGTCAGTGTAATAAGTAGGAACAAAGTTTCTTAATGTTCCTTGAATATTTTTGCACATGATGAATAAGACCCTTTTAAGTCTGGAAACAGTGATAATTATATTTTGTACACTCTGCACTGAATCTATAATTCTCATTAGACATACAAGCTCTTCCACAGTATTTCAGGTAATGAAGAATAACCACAGCCATGCTGCATTAAGAGGCTCATTTTTCCATGAAGCAATAAACCATACAACATTTATATTAGTGGCTCTCTGAAACTGCACACAGTAGACAAAATAGCAGTTACAGCCATCCATCTTATCAACAACACTGACGGGTGTTGCCCAGAGCTCTGAGTAACACAAACATCAAAAAGCAATCAGTCTCTTAAAAACTGGCTAGAAATCATACAATGAGACATATATTTGATCCTCAAATAATCAATCATTCACATGTATTTCTTCTACATGCTGAAGAAAGTTATGGAGAGAGCATAAAGTATATTTGTTTTGAAGCAGAGATTTGATATAGCTGAACAGATAAAAAAAGCAGATGAAAAAGTTTAGCAATACTAGAATATTTGCACAAGTTAAAACCTCATTAGGAATGGGAATATAGACACCTATAACAGTGAAATTAATAGATCTGGGAAGATCTAGGAAAAAATCATATGGTTGTTTTGGTTTCTTTTTTTCCTTTTTAGAGCGTTTTCATTTTGTTACTGAGACAAGCATCCAAGTTTGCTTAAATGCTTATTGAATTATATAATTTTTCTTTTTTATCTCCTACCTCTTGTTTTAATGAATTAAAGTATTATAAATATTAGATTCCTTACATCCAAATTTGTTCACTAATGCACAATTTTTAATTGCTGTGAAAGTTCATAGTGCTACCTTATTTTCTAAGCAAGCCTTCTTTTCATGATTTGAAACGTGGACCCTGTTTCAACTTGGGGAATATAAAATATGTTTTACATAATACGAAATTGTTTTCAAGAATTCAGACACTCTTCCCTGTTTATGCCAGTAGAGTTAAATATGTTTATATGGTTTATTCACAAGCCTGAGCCCTAATTTCTGTGCAATATATTGAAACTCACTTTTTAAAGAAGATAATATCCCCAGGAAAATGTTCTCCTAATAGCAAGTATTTAATAAAATATTTATGAAAGACCAAACTGATATAGCCATATTTTTCCAGATATAATATGCAGGGTTACTAGCCTGCACTGCCTGCATAGTTCAATGTTCACCAATTTTGTTTCAGTATTCTCTTAGGAATTTCACAGACAACAAAGCTTCAAATATAAAACAAAGCCCTCAAGACTATATGGTACAGCACCCATCCAAACTTGCTATCACAATATACATACTTTGTACCTCACACAAGGTGGTTCACAAGGAAATCCACTTGGACTTGCAATACTTTATTTTTCTCAATATTCAGCCCGATATTAAAGGATGTTATCTGCACTGTGACTGATTCCCATTTACTATTTTTTATGCCTGGCAGGACTTTTGAATGTGGATCAAAACTAAGGGAACTTTTCAACAACTTGGCAGTGATAAGAAGCCTGAAAATGAATACAAATGTGATGTGCCCACTTCATGCTGTCAGAGAGATATAAAGTGGTCTCAGCATAAATAAGAAACCCTACAGAGTTTGAGCATGTCAGTGGATAGTAGCTCAGATGCCAGTAAAGTATTTCTCTGCATATCAAAGCATTTATAAAGAGAGTATCATTATAATACAAAAAACTGCAGTGTTTGAGTGAATGTCTATGATGAACAGAGGTTTAACTACCTACAGTGAGTCTGAAGGACTAATCTTTTTCTTTCAGTGCTTGCTAGATAAAGAGAAAGCAATGGAATATATTTTGTAAGGGAGTTTGTCACACCAAACAATAAAAAAATTAATAAAATAGTAGACAAAATACTGTATCCTTCATGATCTAGAGAACAAGCCATATGTTAAACAGTTTTTATTACAAAAATCTATTCATTTCTTACAAACTAGAACTTGAGTATTTATGATGAATACAACAAATCTGTCTTGGCAACATCAAAATTCCTCGGAGACCTCATTTACAGAAAAACTACTCTAACTTCCCAGTATGCTATTTATAATAATTTCAATCACTGGTTCATTATAATCTATTTGAATAATCCCATTTTATTTTCAGATATTCTACTCTCATAAGACTCATACACTATCATAGAAATTGTGATGGCACACTATTGTCACAAAATCACAGACTGGCTGAAGGAGATCTGAGGAGTCCACCCAGTCTAAACCCTTTGCTCAAGCAGGACCACCTGGGTATGATTGTTCACGTTCAGGTGGCTTATGCAGATCTCCAAGGGCAGAGACTTCACAACCTTGTAGGCAGCCTGTGCAAGCACTCAGTCATGCTCAGAGTAAAAAAAAAGTGCTTCCTGATTTTCAGTGGGAACATCCTGTGTATTTGTAATTTGTGTCCATTACCTGTTGTCTTGTCACTGGGCAGCACTGAAAAGAGCTTAGCTTTGTCCTCTTTGCATCCTACTATCAGGTTATCTATGTATAATAATACTAAGTTCCGCTCTGAGGCTTCTCCTCTCCAGTCTAAAATGTTCCAGCTCTCACAGTCTTTCCTCATTAGAAGGATGGTCCAGCGTTTTCATATTTTTTGTGGTCTTTTGTTGGATTCTTTCCAGTATGTCCATGTCTCTCTTGTACTGTGGAGACAAGAATTGAGCACAGAACTTCAGGTGTGTCCTCACCAGTGCCCACTAGAGGGAAAGGAAGGATCACTACTCTCGACCTGCTTTTTTTAATGCAGCCCAAGATATCTTTCACTTTTTTAGTGGTAAGGGTACATTGTGGGTGTGGCTAAGGCCCACACAGAGAGAGAGAGAGAGAACACAGCTCACTCACCTGACTCCAGGATCCTGACCAGGAAAAGAGACCTTTATTTACATTGCATGACTATTTATAGAATTCCTTCCGTGGTCCAGCATTGGACAGCAATGGTCAAACCTCTCACCATGACTGGCTGTCCACCTTGTCCTTCATCCTCATTTCCTTCACTGAGGAATGCAAAACAACCCTCTGCTTATCAGAGAGCTGCTGGACAAGTGTGCAAAAATCAGAACACCAGAAGACAAGGGAAACATGGTGCAACAGGTACATTGCTGGATGATGTGAAGCCTGGTGTCCACCATGACCCCGGTATCTTTTCTGTGAAGCTGATTCCCAGCTGCATGGCCTTCATAATTTATTGGTGCCTGGCACTGTTTCCTACCAACTGCAGGACTTCACACTTTTGGTTGAAGCACATGAGGTTCTTTTCAGCCCATTTCTCCCAGCCTGTCAGGGTCCCACTGGATGGCAGCATGACCCTCTGGCTTATCATCCTTTAATTCCAGCTCTGTGTCATCAGCAGACCCATGGTAAAGATGTAAAACAGATTGAGCCTAACACTGACCCCTGGATACACCACTAATCCCTGGCCTCCAGCTAGTCTACACCATCACTCTCTGTACTCAGATATTCAGGTAATTTTCAATCTCCTCACTCTCTCCTTATCCAGCCCATACTTTAACACTTTATCTGTGAGTGACAGTGTCAAAGGCCCCACTGAAGGCTGGGTAGTCAATATCCATTGCTCTCCCCTTATTTACCAGGTGAGCCATTTCATTGTAGGAGTTTATTGAATTGCAACACTCTGGTCATGAGAATCATGGCACAATACTTTTGTGATCCCAAAAAATCCATAGCCCTGCAACTTCACACTGGTCTTTAACTCAATGTGCTTTTTGCCCAGACTGCCTGTATTAGGGTACAGGCACTTTAGAAAGGCACCTCCACATGCTGAGTTCCAGGAGCAGGTCTTGGGGATTTCTGTATAATTGTTCCTTATATGTACTTCCTTGCTTGCATGCAAGTGTTGGGGGATGACTTGATTTGAGAAATATTAAATTTTTGTGTTTCATAAGTTATGTGATCTCCATGCAGCTTCATTGTTTCATTCAAAATACCAAAATGCACTTAATATCTTATCTACTATATGTAATATTAAAAATACACTGCAAAATTATTTTTATTACATTAACACAAGCTATATGTCCAAGTTAAATATAAAGTATTATAATTTTACTAAATTTAAAATCTGCTTGCTATTTTAAATGCTCTTAAATCAGTCATAGATACTATGAAATTTACCCAAGATTCTCCAGACATTCTCATGCATTTCTAAGCCTCCTTTCGTTTATAATACCAGTGTGAAGAAATATTGCCACAAGATAATTAAAAGCTTGTGTGTAAGATTTAGATATCACCAACTTTGGAAGGATTGACCTAGATCATTGCTAAATCAAAACAGATCCCCAAAGCTGCTGCTGAACTATAGATGAAGGTTAAACATTTTCCTACCATCATTATCCTTTGGGCAAATTGCAGGTATCTCCATTCTTAGTGAGAAACTAACAGTATCTTTGAAGTATCTGTGCCATCTATGCTGTGGCAGTTGGCAGAATTTCTGAGTCAGACAATAGGAGACCTATTTAGCAAACATGTCGAATTTTCACAGCTTTCACCCTTTGGATGTTCCAGCACAGTTTTACCAAACATTTCTGTTGTTTCTGTAGTGTTCCTTGCTTCAATAGAGCACAAAGTTATTCTCACACAAACTGTTGGATAGCAGCCCAAGTTGATGACATCCTTAGGAGAACATGAATGTGTATGAAGGTTGGTAAGAGCTCCCAGAGGCCACTTGCAGCCCCATTGCATAAATACACTGTTTAGTATAATCTAAAGATTATCCACTAGAGAAATTTCTTCATTACAGATAGTTTCCCCCACATTGCAATTCAGTATATGGGAACAAAACATTTACAGCTGAACACTCGGTATTACATGACTGATGTTCACTTTAAACTCTCTTTGCTGCCATCACCTCATCACATGTCTTTACCTCATTCTGTAGTCTTTTTTTTTTAAGTTAATAATTCTCATGAAATTAGGCCCACCTTATCCTTCACATAAATTTTTTAAAGTTAACCCCACCATCATATTTGATCTCTATTCAGTGTAATTTTTCCCCCTTATGTAGTTACCTCAGGATGGCAACACCTGATCTAAAGGCAACATTACAAATATCTCGTTACTGGAAGCCACTATATCAGAAGGAGCTAGTTCTGTATTCAGAAAAAGGATTGAGACACTACTGCTACGCTAGATCTTGTGAAATCTCCCATGAAGAATAATAGAAATTGTGATATTTCTTTTCCCCAAGTCTGAAGATGCTCACCAGACCTTATGAGGGAATGTTTCGTGCTCATACCATTTGAATCCTACCCATTCCTTCAAGAATAACTATATTCTTGTAACCTTGAAAGCTCCAATGGCTTAATCAAAATCCTCTTCACCATTGCTACCTATTTCCATTTCTCAAATCAGGAACACTTAAACCAAAGTTAAAAGCATCAGACCAATACTGGCATATTCTGCTTGAATTCCAGTTAGAAATTGAGCTGTTTCTCGTTTTTAAAATAAATGTACTGATGAAAAATAGACATCTTCTAAACTCTGCTGGAAATTTCTGAGATTTAATACTACATTAAAAAAAGGTTGTAGACACTAGACATTAATTTCTAAGTCATTATCTTTATTATGTTCCTAATTTCTCACAACCTTCTCTCTCAGGAATAGGAGCTGCTCTTCAGTACTCATGACTCCTCATTGTTTACTTCAAACTATTCTTCACTGCATAAAAGAGTCACATAGAGCTCTTTTTTAATAATTGCTTCACATAAAATCACTAATGCTTCCAGCTCTGTGTTGCAGAAACCATTCAAACTACTAGACAAAGCATCTGGACAACTCTCAAATGGGAAGATCCAAACATATCACATTTTTTTGAAAAAAAACATGGAAGACTTTTGTCAATAATTAGGCTTCCATTTGGAGACTATACTGAGATATACCTAAATTATTTTTTTCTTTCTAACATTGTATCTAGTCTTTGAAATTTCTCTAGTTTTCACCCTTAAATAGTACAGTGTGCTACACAGACATGCAGTGTTAACAATCCGTGCTCAGTCAGAGAAAAACAAGCACCCCATGAATTCCAGTTACAATTCCTGCTAGAGAGATCCTGGTGTCCAGGAAGAGCAATATCCTGATTGCTTCCCATAGTCTTCCTCTTACTGCTGCAGCCTCACTTCCCCTCTGGCTGCCTCCTATCAGCTCCTCACCAGGATGTGGGAATCATGAACTCCTGCAGAGATTACAGGCTCAGTTCAAGGTTTCTGAAGGAGGTCGTACAGCCTGCATAATTTCCACAGAGGCTGAACAGCCAGCATGCTTCTTTCTACCTTCAGAGTATTATCTACACATACAACCCAATACATAAAAGTGAATTTCCAGATATCTTTACTAGTCTTAACGTTTATACCAGTAGTGGATGTTTGGAAAACAAAAACCTAACACATTTGGGTTAGAAAACCATCTTATATAAAGAAAATTCCTTTATTGACTGAAATACAAGTTAAGACATACCATATGTGAGTACAAAAAGTGAGTATGAAATATTTTAAGCTATCAGATATTTTAGTACAGATACACAGTGTTGTCTGTGTATTTTTCACAGAAAAAGAATGCAGATTGTACTGAAAACAGATATAGATTTTTCTGACAATAATCAAGACTTTTTATAGTTTTATTTTAAATAATCCTTCCAGTTTTCTTTGCATGTGCAGTTGCATTGTACAGCTGTTTCATGATGCCTTGAGAAATTATTGATCTTACCTCTGAACTGCAAAATCTGTCAGAAGTGAATTTGATTCCCTTATCAAGAATGCATTACTTGAAATGATGCATCATTAGTGGGGAAACAAATTTCTAATGATACAATGTGACTGCCATAACTAAAAAAATAAATATTCTCAGATTGTGTTGAACATATTCATATCTCTGTGGTGGATTTTACAAGATCAAAGAAGCAACAGCAAACATCAAACACGGTTGTTTACAAAATGTTACAGGCAGAAGATAGATATGACATATGTATTAGTGCTTCAGAACCTAGTTATGAGTTAGCTAGTTCCATACTGTGTTGCACGGAAGACGTTTTTCATATTGTTAAAAAAATAAGAAAGGAACCAGTGGATCTTCAGAGCCTATGGTTCTGAGCATGTGATTTCGGAGATTGACTTTTTTTCCCTAGTAACTTTTTACTTTAAATTTTTTAGCAATATTTTAAGCAAGCTTATTTAAATGGTTTATAGAATTCAGTGCTTAATATCCATTCATAGTGGTTTTATCTAGGCTGGTCCATTTTAAGGTTTTATGTAGTCTATTAAAAACAAACAACCAAAAAGAGAGGGAAAAAAAGGAATTTCCTATGAAGAGTAAAAAAGCTAAGATCTAATCACAACAACAGTCGACATCTTCAAGGTGTCACAAACCCTCTTCACTTATTAAACCTAGTTAGGGAAGGATCTGATCATGTATGCTTCCATTTTTAGTCAAGTATTATTTAGGAAAGACTGACTGAGTTCTCTGAAGTGGGAAGATAGAGAAAGCACAGCAGTGACTGCAGTGGGCTCGTAGGAGGAGAAGTGTGTTGGTACACACAAACACAAAGAACCTTTCTTGCTAGAGAAATAGTCATGGAAGTTGCATCTGTGGTACTTTCCCTTCCTGGATTTAGAAGGCAGGATGGTAACATAAACAAATAAGCAATCTAAGAACTAAACCAAACAAAAAAAAAAAGTGCCAACATCAATAGAGGACACAAAATGCAACACTGTAGGTATTTAGTGAACAAACTACAAAATGCTTCGTTTTACTCTGTTGTGAGAAGAAGAGAAAGATTCTAAAGCAAATATTGAAATGTACTGAAGAGAATATGAGATAAAAAGGCATTGCTTATCCAAAGAAGTTTTAGATGCAGCATACTAGTTTGTTAGTTATTATCATAATGCAACAAAAGCTACAAAATAACCTTGTCAACCTTGTCATATCAATTTTTTATGCATTGGGTTTCTTTTCCTGGATATGTCAGTGAATTCTTCTCTCCATAACATATTGCCATAGGCTAAAAGCACATAAAAGAGGTCTGTCAAAGACATGTCATATGTAATAACATTATACCATAAAGAACACTGTCCTTGGTTGCTTCTGGAGGTCTACATTCCAAAGGTATTGCTGCACCTGAAATACCCCATCTCAGCCTCAGCTGGAAGTACATAGTGTTTGCTCCCACCTTTTGTCCTTTAGTGAAAAACAGTGTCTAGAAAATGACCTTCACAAGGTCTGGATAACATCCGAATTGTGTTGGAAAAAAGGTGACAGGCTTTTCTGGCCATTTCTATTTGCTCAGGGATTTGTTCTTGATCTCTAGGTTTTAGAGGGGCTGCTTCTCCTTAGCAATGCAGGTAGCCAATGTTGAGACCAGCCCAGTGTTGAAGCTGGCAGGATGATAAACAGCTAAAACGCATCCCAAAATATCTTTTGGAAGGGATCAGAGCTTCCAGCAGTTTGGGTGGCATTGCCTCTACCTCAGTGCCACTAGTTCTTTGCTGAAGAGCCATCTGCATTCTGCTTTTGCATTACGTAACTTTTTCACTTCACTATTTCTATTTAGCTCTATATTTTAGAAGCCAACTAATACTCTGTGATTTTAAAGCATCACATACACAAAAATATACAAACAGCTTGCTTGAATGGTAATTTCAGTATGTCATATATGCATGCCAGCATCACTTGTGGAGTAAAGAGTATTTTCAACTTTATTAAAATTTTAATTTTAAAATTTAAATAATGTAAGGATGAAGATCTGTCACTAGTGGGCTTTGGCAAACCCTGTGCTCTTCAACAACTTCATAAACAACCTGGATACAGGACTAGATCACATGCAAAGATGATACAAAACTGGGAGAGCTGTAGATTCCCTTTGAAGGCAGAAAGTATCTGCAGAGAGACCTCAACAAATTAGAGGACTGGGCAATCACCAGCCATATGAATTTCAAAGAGGGAAGGTGCTGGGCACCTGAGATGGGGCAACACTGGATCTACAGACAGACTGGGGAACGAGAATTTGGAGAGGAATGCTGTGGAAGGGGACCTGGGAGTCCTGGTCAATGGTGAATTGAATGTGAGCCAGCAGTGCCATGGCAGCCAGGAGGGCCAAGTGAGGGGCATCAGGGACAGCATCACCAGCCTGGCAAGGGAGGGGATTGTCCTGCTCTGCTCTGCACTGGGGCAGCCTCACCTTGGGCCGTGAGGGCAGTTTTGGGTGCCACAGCATAAGAAAGGCATTAAACTATTAGAGAGTGTCCAAAGGATGGCAGCAAAGAAGGTGAAGAATCTTGAAGATTTCCTCCATTCCATATGAGGAACAGCTGAGGTCACTTGTTCTGTTCACCCTGTAAAAGAGGAGACTGAGGAGAGACCTCATTGCTGTTACAACCTCCTCGTGAGAGGAAAAGGAGGGGCAGGCACTGGTCTCTCTCTGTAGTGACCAGTGACAAGACTCGAGGGAATGGCCTGAATTTATGTCAGGAGAGGTCTGGATATTAAAAAGATATTCTTCCCCCAGAGGGTGGTAGGGCGCTGGAATAGGCTCCCCAGGAAAGTGGTTACAGCACCAAGCCTGACAGAGTTCAAGAAGTGTTTGGACAATACCCTCAGGAACATGGTGTGGCTCTTGAGGACGGTGCTGTGTAGCGCTAAGAGTTGGATTCAATGTTCCCTGAGGGTCCCTTCCAAATCAGCTTGTTCTGTGATTCTGTGATAAATACTTCACCAAAATGGCCAAAGACAAGGGGGAAAAAAGTCGGGGAATGACAGAGGAAAAAAAAGATAAGAAAAGAAATCAACTATTCACAGCATCAGTGGAAGGAAGAAGTTCCAGTTCACTGGAACTTCATGTTCTTCATGCTTCAAGGGCTTTTGGAATAACAAAAAATTGTGCATGCTTCCTTTGCCAAAGCAAGTTGAAAGGACAGATGTTATCCTAACTTACAACCAGAGAGTCTGGCTGCCCATTCCAGTGGCATACTCCGGCCAATTAAAAGCTAACATCTTTAGAAGTGAGAAGCATTAACACAAGCATGAGTCCAATGCTGATTCTGTCTGCAAATTCTGTATTTTCCATCTGAAAAGATACACTATTTTGAGCACAAAAGAATGCTTCATTGGTGACATTCTACATGCTGCTTTTAGGATAAATTATGGTTTTAAAGACTGACTGGTATCATTGCTCAGCCTAGAGAGCAGAAGGATAGAACCAATTCCCATTGAAATTAACGGAAAGGCTCATATTGAGGCATATGTGTTGGGGACAGGACCAGGTCTGAAATTTTTATTTTCTTTGCAATGGAAAACTAAATTCAGGAGTCTTCCTTAGCACATTCCTACTGAGCTATAGAATGGGCACATTTTACCCTTTTTTAATGTTTGACCTTTATATTAAATGTTAAATAGTTCTTATAATTTTAGACTTAGTGTTCACAGCGACACATTTGCAGACACTTATAAATGTTTTTTTTAGCTCATGACTTTTTGAAAAGGCAGACAGTAAAAAAGGTGCACTTCTAACTTTCCTCTACTAATGCAGTAGAGGAAGGTATTCTGCTCCTTCCTCCCACTTGTGTACTACTTTGTTTATAAGCAATAGTTAATATTTGTCTGATATTTCCAAAGTTTAAAAGGAAACTCCCTCGCAAATGCACCTAATAGGAATCCTTCTAGTAAAGATTTTTCTGTCACAACAGTTCAGTAGTCATACCTGAAACTACTTTTCAACCAGCTAGCTTAAACATTGTAAGGAGTATAGCTATTTAAACCCAGAACTGAACAAGCAAGACATCTCCAAAACGCTGGATTAGACTACCATTAAAAACTGCTGTCTGAAGTGTTTCATCCAAGGGTGCATATGTGTACTGCAGTCTATGTTGGTACACAGAGCACAGAAGATCTGCTGTGTTACTTGCAGATGTAAAGATTTCTTCTCTATAATTTTGCTTAAAATTTGAATGAGTTTCTTCCACCTCCACTGCTACACCCATCTCAATTGTTCTTATTTGTCATGGACCGTGCAGGTTAACAAGCTTGTCACTTGTACTGGCATATAAATTGCTGTTTTCATCTCCTTCCTCCTGTTTAATTATCTTCTCTTTTTTTTTGATAGGACCTGACATTTTTCTGACTTCTCCTTCCTACCGTTTACAGACATGCTTCCGAAATAAAAGTAAATAAATCAAAAGTAATGATGGCATGAATGTGACAGCTTCCAAAATTTGCAACTATTTTTTTCCATTTCTTCCTATTACTCTAATAACAGATAACAGTTTGACATGGACATGGAAACAATGTGCTTCAAAACAGCAGTGGACTTATCTAGGGAGTCAGCAAATTTGTTTAAAATCTTTTAGGCAGCAGCAGTAACCATTTCAAAGCTGTAAGACAACGTCTGAACTTGAAAAGAAATTAAAGGTTGCACCTTCAGGCCTCTCTAAAGATCTATAAACCAGCTAAACTTCACTTGTCTTCTTGATAGAAACACGAGAATTGATGAGCAATAAGATTAGTTAAAACAAACTGCCACCAAACTGCCTACCAGGAAAAATGCCTGGAAAATGCACTTGCACAAAATCTTTAGTTTAATTCACCTTCTACTGTGGCTTTGCTGATGAATCTGCATTTCAGTTACTTGCATTTTCATTCACTGCAGCCATTTAAAACACAAAACCAGACATACCGAGTGTGTCAGGAAAAAAAAAAACAACAAAAAACAAAAACCAGCCAAACAACAACAAACCACAAAACTAGTATTCACTTATGGGAAAGTCCTCTTGATGCCCATACTAATTTTTAGTCAGCTACCATTCATATCAAGAACGACCTAACACAGTAACCTGACCAGCCGGATAGGTCAGCTCAGAACAGCCAGCCCACTTAGAAACAAATCAAGAGACCAGTGAAGAGAGGCAACAGAGATTTCATTTCTAGTCATCACTAGCATCCATTCGTTCTACAGGTACATAATGAACTCTGAGATGAGTTAAGAACATACTAGGAACCAATTCTATAATGTGTTGAGAAAAAGACTGAAGAGATATAAAGGGTGTGTTCCTCCATTGCTCAGAGTGAATTTCCCCCTGACTTCCCACTATGATATTTATGACACACAGTTCAACCAGTTTGTCCACACACATTTCAAAATAGGGCATGAGTATGATTTACTAAGACAGCTGTTGACATTAATTTCACAAAGGTAATTCTGCTGTTATGTCTTGCTATCACCTGCCCAGTATTTCTCACTGTGTCTTTTTTTAAAATGATTCCTCAGTGTCCAATACCAAAACCCTCTGATGAATGACTGAAACCTTTCCAGTGCTATTATTAAAGGCAGAATATTCTGTAAAATCTTCAGACATTTAAGTGTTTGGTTTCAACCTCATGACACAGGTACTCAACTCATATGCTCTTCACTATTAGGGTTGTGGGGTTATAGAAAAAGAGAGAAAATTATTAAATTTTGCCATTTTTGAAGTTCACAGGAATGCTTTAAATATGAAATAACATTTCATTATGGCACTGAGGATGGCACTGGTTTAATACTACGGGAGCCAAAGATAGATCAGAGGAACAAGCAAAAAACCAAAAAATAATTACAGTTCTAAAGAAAAGTTATCACTAACATTTCTTGCAGAACTCCGAAATTGTAACTCAGCAGTTTCAATCTGATTTGCACTTTAGCCAGGATTCAACAAGCATTCAAACTTGGGGATCTGGTTTATGGATGGTTATGGTGATACTAGATTGATGGTCGGACTAGATGAACTTGGAGGTCGCTTCCAGCCTTGATGATTCTGTGATTTTATGATTCTTTGAGACAAGCAAGTGTTGAAGCTATACCGTCTTGCAGCATTAGCTCTAATGACTTTGATTTCTTTGGAGTTTTTCTGGGTTTGTTTTGCTTGTTTGTTTTTTTGTCTTGTTTTGGTTTTTTGTCTTGTTTTGTTTTGTTTTGTTTTGTTTTGATGGGGTATTCTTGTTTTAATTCAGTTGCACCTGTGTGCTACAGCACAGGGAGCAACAAGAGCCAGCAGGTTCCTCCAGGCTGGGATGTGTGACCTGAAGCCAGACTGTGCTGAGACAGTAGAGCTGACTGTGAGTAAGAGGCTCTCCCTTTAGTCCTAGGTGTTGCAAAAATCGGTCCAGCATACAAAGAGAGAGCCCAGCCAGGAGCAAAAGGAAGTAGAAGCAAAAAGAGGATGGTATTGAGCTATTCTAAGAGGAGGGTCTGGCCTGAGGCTGGAGGTGAGACTGGTGACCACCAGCAGGGTGTGGGATGTCCTCTGGGCAGGCTAATCAGAGCCATCACCTTTAATCCCCTCAGTGCCCTGGTATAGTTGTTAAATTGCAAAATCTTGAGACCACAGAATAAACTGAGTTAGAAGGGACCCACAAGGATCTTCAAGTCCAAGTCTTGACCCTGCACAGCACCATCTCCAAGAATCACACCCTGTGCCTGAGAGAATTGTCCAAACTCTTCTTGCATTCAGATAGGTTTGTGCTTTGACCTCTTTCCTGAGGAGCCTGTTCCAGTGCCCAGCACCCCCTGGGGCAAGAACCTTCTTCTAATATCCAACCTAAACCTCCCCTGACACAAAGTTAGGCTATTATCTCGGGTCCTGTCACGGGTCACCACAGGGAAGAGATCAGTGTCTGCCCCTCCTCTCCCCCTCATGAGAAGTTGTAGACTGTGATGAGGTCTCCCCTCAGTCTCCACCAGGCTGAACAGACCAAGTGACCTCAGGCACTCCTCACATGGCTTCCCCTCAAGGCCCTTCACCATTTTTGTTGTTCTCCTTTGGACACTCTCTAATAGTTTAGATTCTCTCTGTGCTCAAATCAGTGATCTCTCTGTAGGCTAAGTAATGGACTGCACTTCTGAAAATTGGGAATATGTACCCTCTACCACAGTTGGATATGTTATGAGGCTATTAAGATTTTAGTCTTTCACTTCAAATCCTTGTGAAATGCTGACCTTTGTAAAATAATTTATACTGAAAGCAAGTCATCTTTACCAAACCTGATTTAGAGGTGTCTCTATTACTTGGTGAACTTTTCCTGAATTATCCAAGCATTCTCAATAGCTCAATTACTAATTTTTCAAGGTAAGTTATAGCTTTTTTTCAATTCAACTGGACTGTGAATTATATGTGATTTTAATAAAAACCTGACCTTTGTTGCTGAAACATGTGATCTTTCAAGAAGATTCAAGATTTTTGATGCAGTTGAAACACCACGGAGACAGCTAAAATCAGCTGCTGTTCCATAGGCTCAGTTCCTCATTTGTCCATTGTTTATTACATCCTGTGCATCCTTACAGGTCTAAGCTTACCTATAGATGTTGATGAGAGTTCATCTGAAATGGGAAGGCTTCCAGCTAGAGCAGAGCTGGGTTTTTTTGTGGTAGGAATCTGTTGCTTCATATACTATAGCAGAAATAGACCATGTCCTAGAATAGTTTCAAAAATAATTGTTGTAATTTGTTCCCAAGGTTTCTGTTATCTCATTTTGGATAACAAAGCATGTGAATTGTCTTTGATTCATTCTCAGGTACCTTAAAATAAAATTCTCCAGGTGCAGTGCATGTATTGCTGAATAAAGCTGCATCTTTGGCATGCAAGAATATATTTCCATTTTTCTCAAAATACGAATGTGTGATTGGAAGGGATATCCTTAATCCTCAGATCTAGCAATTTGTTCCTCCAGAATGTTGCCCTAAGAAATTATTAATTTACAAAGTTTATCTTTAAAGACAGTCTTCTTGTTTGGTTTTTTTCATTCTTGTTGCTTCCTACTCCTTCCATAGAAGAAGATGTAACCATATAACTGTCTTAAGAACCTGCTGTGTCTTTTTAGCTTATCTTTGTTCCTGGCTAGTTTATCTCCATTTCTATATAATTTATACTTCTCTGTACACACTGTATTTCACTGGATTTCTATTATTACATTTTTCCTTTTCTGGTCCTCATTGTACCAGTAAGTTTCAACTTTGTCACTAGTCACATTAAATTCCCTCTTTTATATGATATCAATATGAAAAGGCTTTCCTATGATGAGGTTTGTATCGAAAATTCTTGTTGGCACACAAATCTTCATGCAAAAGGCACTGCATTTTTATTATTACTCTATTCAAATTTCCTCGTACTACTAATCCTTATTAAAATTTATCTTCTTTCAGTTATTCCATTACTTAATGTCATGTGATTCTTTCTGCATGACATTCTGTACCCTAATCTTTCAGCACAAAGTTTGTTTGGTTAATATAATGCATATTACTTCCTACTTTCAGTATAATTTTGCCATTCTCCCCTTACATTTTTTCTCTTTCTTTCTTTTTTCTTTTTTTTCCCTGAAAGAATAAAAAGTGCTGGCATGATGCCCTGCTAGTACATTACTGAGATTCTCTACTTTGTTTTTTCCCAGCTAGGAAAGCTGTCTTGTGGAACAACTTATCTGTTAAATTATTTTATACCCAAAAACAAAGTAGACTACTAGATAGAGAACAATGGAGTCATTAAATCTGCAGGAATCTTAGCATTGTCATTGTTTTCTGTATTTAAAATTCACAGACTTTAGTGTTGGTGTTTAAGAAATACTTTTGAATTCTGGAATTTCATTGCAGTGGATGGTGTGGTAGAGCTAGGACTTATCTCTGTACAAGCTGCAAGCTGAATGCTCTCTGCAATGTATATTTAGCAAAAAGTACTGGTTGGTGATTGACCCATATATGATTGGAATTCTTTTGCAAACAAGCCCTATCAAGTGTTGTTTTCCCTTCATTATCACCAGTATTCCCCTATAGAATATACTGACTGTTTGTATTAGCCAAGAGGAATAGTACCTTTATACATCAGTATGAAATACCTTGCAGCATAGTTTTGTGCACACGTATCATCTCTGGCTGGCAGTATTTTTGTTGTCAGAATAGAGTAAGAGCTGGAAGTATTGCCCCTAGCACTGTGCCCTCCTTTCCCCAGCATTAGGTGGAAACATGAACTTTAGGTATGTGTTGTCATTCCAACAGGGGCAAGTTCTTCCAACCACTTTTCCTTAGCCCAGATGTGCATGTGATACACTTTATATCACAAGAGACTCTACTCATCAAAGGAGGTGGTCAACTGCCTGCTGACTTGGGTGAAGCTATTTAGGGATTTATGCTGGCCTGCATCTCTATTAGCTGGAAGTTTTCAGCTGATCCCTGGATGTTGCCAACCTGCTGCCTGCTCCAGGTAGTGTGGAGTTGTAGGTCAGTCCCCTCATTATTCCATACAGCCAGAATCTCTAATTCTCTACAGAGATTTTCTTTCATCTGGTTCACTGTGTCCCACTGTGCATATTAACTGAACACCTAGAAGAGTAACCATGACTAAAAATAAACTATTGTCACTAAATTCTATGTGGGATTTGCAAAAATTCCTTTTACAGCTTCCAAAGGGAAATTGCAGATTTATGACAGTAATTAAAATTACAAGCTTAATATAAGCCAGCCAGCTAAGGCAGTGGTTAGATAAAGAGAAAAGAATTAACCTCACTATAAAATAGGTGTGTAAGGCAGTTAGAATGTATATGCTGTCAGAGCTGACTACACAGAGCCATGGCTTAGTCTGAATACCTTATTTTCAAACAGCTAAAATGGGGTAAGCCCCAGCCAATATTTATGTATATAATATTCAGTATATATTAACCTCATGGTGTGACTTGTGACTTCACAAGTTGAAATTTATATTTCTATGTATCCATCTAAGTTTATGTATATCTGATGCTTAGGTAGCAGCACAGGCAGCAGACATTGCAGACTTTTTGTGTGTGTGTGTGCATTTATAATTATAAACCTCCATTTCTTAAATGATTGGTATCAATCACCCATCAGTTTTCTGGCACACTTTCCAATCAGATTCATATATTAAATAGGAATAAAAAGCTGAAAGTGATTTCACAGATCAAAGAGCATTTCTTTCAGTTGTACACAATCCATGTAAGAAAAATACCAAAGATACACTGTAAAATTCATCATCTGTTTCCCTCCACTATGCTTGTAGGAAAGCTAACTTAGAAATATTTTCGTTTTGTAATTGGAATATCCGTCTGATTTACAGCCTAAGAGCTTTTAAAATCAACAGTTCCTTCCTATTTTTATGTCACCATTGACCTAGAGAATATTTATTCTCCTTCTTTGCCATTTATCTCTCACTCACAATTTTTCTATAAAGAATAAATATACATCTTTGGAGCAGTGTTTTTTATTGTCTAACAAAACAGATATTTTCTTATATGTGTTAGCATAAGTTTTTGTACCTCTTGAGCTGGACTTATAATACACATGGTATTCAAAGTGCTATTTTATCAGTGCCAAGAAGAGTGGCAGTAGTTATTTTCCTTTGTCTCATAGAAAAACTGTATACAGGCAATTTTATATGGCTAAGATGAAATTTATAGATGTTTTGTAGGTTCACAGCTTTGTGTTTATATTATACTGTTAGAAAATGATAGCTGTTCCAGCTGACAAAAAAGAATTAATCAGATATTACCAAGTCATTTATTTGGACTTTTCAGGGGACTGCAATAATTGAAAGAATATAAAGGAAATATATATATAATTATATATATATATACTTATATACTTATATATNATATCAATAACATCTTTGTGCTTTTGGAGTGCAAATGAAGTAGTACATGCTTTTAATAGCATTTTGATAGAAAGTTAAGGAATTTAAGCAGCATTGGGGCTGACATAAACCTATCTGTAAGGTCAGACTGTGATAATAATACGTACAATGACTCCATTCCTGATGATACTAAAGGGATGAACTGCATTACTTAGCCAAAAGCCTACAGTCTTTTAAACAAACAGGTAATCTGGTGTTTATTTAGCAGAGTGTACTTTAAAAAGTGATAAGTGTTGAAGTGTCTTATCCTTACATTATGTCCAACAAATAAACAAGAAGGTTGGAAAGTGGAGAGAGCACATTACAACAAAACCAACAATATACAATCAGCCATACTCTCTTGGTAAGGAAAGGCTCTCCACTCCCAACACTTCTTGGTAGTGTATTTAATTGACTTCACTGCTGTACTGTTTGGTTCTAATTTGCATCTCCTCTGTGGATGCATGCCCTGTCTCCCAGGTTTCTGTAGCTGATTATTTCAGGCTATGTAATTTGCAGCATCATTGTTTCCACTGCTCTCTCTTGCAATTAGTTTCCTTGTTCTTTCTCTTATTTTCCTCTTCCCTCACCCATTCCCCGAAAGTATTTTCCACCTTTGTTGTTCTCTTCCCCCCCTTATCATGAATCCAACTGTTTCCATTGAGAGCACCTTAGTCAAGCAAAAAAATTCTGGGTCTCAATGAGATGTCAAAGTATAATGCTAATTGTTCACATTTTCATTAATTTCTATTGACCACATTTCCAATGACAAAATGTTGATTTAACGTATGTGTATGAGTAGTCCTTTCTAGGTCCTGGAGCCAGAGAATGATTTTGAAAAGCATTAAACAGCTATCTGTCTTTGGGATTTTATTATTATTATTATTGTATTTAACTTCTGAAGGAAAGATAAGCAGAAATTGACCCTCCATATTCACAGAGATGGAGTTTTATATTTCAAATGAGACTTATTTATTTTCCCTGTAGATCTTTTTTACTATTTTTGTGACTTAGTCAGTCATTTCACCCCCTAAGCAGAAATGCCTGTGAGGCCATTTCACACAAAGGGATTTGGCTTGTTTTCTGAATTCACAGTGTAGCCCTGAACAGCAGGAGTTATTCATTGGGGTTCCCCCCTCCCTATGTTCCAATCATTTTATTGTTAGTGAGTTTCAAAAATAAACATGTTTTATCCCCTTGAGCAACTCACAGTATGCAGCTGAATTGAATAATATATTTTCAACCTGTTTTACATGTGCCAATTTAAATTTTCAGGAACAAAACTGCTCAGGAATATGCAGGGTTACATATCTATGTATCTTTCAATAAAGTGTAATCAGATTTCTTGCGGTCCTGAATCATTGTTGAAAAAAAGATGTGTGGTTACTAGTGAGCATGCTTGCTTCAAGAATACTGCATTTCTACATGCTCAGAATAATTTTATATTCATTTTGATTAGAGCAAACTGCTTACTCTCAAGAGGCTGACAAACACTAAAGATTTCCACTTTAGTGGTTTACAATGACATCAAAGTGGCCTTATATCTTTGCAAAGATCTGTTTCCTTGGTAACATGAAGCAAACTGTTCATTTCAGAGGTACTTATAGAGAGCAACTGAGATTTTATTTTCATGTTAAATATCAAAACTTAATGTGGATAATGACATTGTACAAAATATACTACTGAGTTTAAAAGATATTCAATCTTCAAATAAATAATAAAAATGGTCACATTGGAATATCAAGAACTTATCATTATATTTAGATAATATTACTTGTTGGAAGTCAGAGTATGATATATTTTCATGCTTATGGAATGAATTTTAATGTAATTAAATAAATATGATTTTTTTTAAGGGCTAACAAAAAAAACAGAAAAATGGCTGTTGAAAAATCACACATATTAGGAAATACTTCATGGAAAAGAATTCCCCAACAAGTAAATTTTAAAGAGTTTGCAAGTACTGTTTAGTTAACAACGAATGATTTCTCTGCCAGGAGTATCATTCTCTGCTAAACAAAAGCTTTATGCACACAGAATTCCAATGAAAAATAGCTCACTTCATACAATCAATAAATGATTAAAACTCCCCATCCTGGCTCCATTTATTAGACTCTTTTTCTGTATCTTAACTAAGGACCTGAACAGGAAATGCATCTAAACATGAGCTTAGCTTTGAAGTGGCAAACATTTATATGGCAGCCATCTGAGTCTAGGAAGAATTTGAGGAACAGATGCAAAACTTACAAATTCTCATGAACTGTGAAGCTGTTACAGCCAAAATTATCGCACATGTCTACATGCAAATGAGTACTCTTTTTCTGACAAATCATCTAAACAGCTGTCAGAACATCTCCACACAACAAACAAGCTGACACTCCAGTTATGATCAATAATCACTGCTCAAGGCTCATTAGAGATGGGAAAATAGCTATCTCCTTTTTGTCTTGATGGAAAGGTAAGGAATGTGAGGTAGTGGTTCAGAGCAACAGGAGGAATGGTGAAATTCAGCAGGACCCAGACAGAGAAACTTTATGGAAAAACATGAGGATCTCTGTTGGTAGAAAGCAGGGATAGGCTTTTATATTCAAGGAGGCAGTATACTACAAAGGCAAAGTGTAATTTATGTGTACTTAATAAAACTCCTGCAAAAAATTCAGGCCCTAGCATCTTCCTAGACCTACTCGCATAAATTATTTTGAATTATGCAGGTGTAGATCTTCCCGGAAATCTGGGATTATCTGAATGAGCCCTTTCTGTAACCGCAAAACATTGTCAGGCAATTCCTTGCAAGTAGAGCTGCAAGTACACACAGTAGTCTCATGCTTCAAATTATTTAAAGGTGCATTTAAAATATCTGGTGAGCTTCAAGAGTAGATTGGACAGGCAGCCCAACAATCTTCCTAATAACAAAACAAAATAATTGTTGCAGATCTCTGACAGGGCATCATGCTCAACACTAAAATGTGCAAGGTACTTCTTGTTCTGAGCATGTTTAACAGTGCAGTGCAACATGGGCTAGCTGTTCTGAACTAAGCTGTTCTGCAAATTAATAGACAGAGTGGAGATACAAAACCTTTTTTACAGGGAGACATTAGGTAGCAATACCTTTTCTTCCAGTAGATTCCATGCCAGTCTTCTATATAAAGTCAAGAAAACTGAAGCTCTTTTCCATGAAGCACTGTGTTGAAAATACACTCATATTCTTGAGTGCTTCTGGTCTAGATTCTTCTTCTGGGTCAAAGGAATGGAGGTTGGTAGTATTTGCTTTTCTATACTGTAGTTGAAAGATTTATACCAGAATAATCAGTGTGATCCAGTCTGGCATCACGATTATAACATAGATGTTAATTAAATTCCCATTCTAACATCATTATTACATTTGATAGGGTTTTGGTACATTATTTGTTTACTTATTTGCATTTGTTGGAGAAATTTAATTTAGCTGCAGTGGCTAATTGCTGGCCAAAATTGCTATCAGACAATTTATTCTCTGTTGTTTCTAGCTTCAAACCTCTAGCAGCATAGACTGTAATTAAGCGCTAGAGCTGTGAATAATCAGCACCTAAAGGTGTTTAACACACAGAACATGAGCAGCATGGCACACCAGGAATAATCATCCAGCAGGAAAGATCTAACACGTCCAGAGAAGGTTTACATCACACCAAAGATGTGATAAATACATGCCGTCAGGAGGAATCATTGAGATGTAACCTGAGGTGCTACAGATAACATAGACGTGAGGAGGAGTTGCCTCATTGTACAGCTGGGGAAAACATTAAACATAAGAGAGCACTGATGTCAAGCCAAACAGTGGAAAAACGACAATGGCCAGTCTTCACATTTTATAAGAGCTCTTCTGGTCCTTGAGGCATCAGTTTAAAGTAGGGCTATTTTTTAACAAGTATTTCCATTTTTACCATCCTCTGTTTTTTTATATTCAGAAGAAAACCCTAACATAACAACTTGCAAATTGTAAAACCAAGACTCCTGGAAATTTTTCCCATTCCAGAAATTTCAGCAAGGAACAATCAACATAAGTTATTTTCATGTGGTGCTAGTGCTATCAATATATTAAAATTCTTGTAAAGGGACAGAGATGACAAAAACTACTGTGATATGAACCTCAGTGCTCAGCACATGGCCTCCATGCAGCTCCTCTTGTTTTTCAGTTCAAATAAGTCCTTCAACATGATTTTTATCTAGCAATGGGCACAGAAATGTTACTTTCCAGTAGTTTTGTACACTAGACAGGAATCAGAATTCTATAATGCTTCCAAGCTACCTGTGAGTAAAAGGGGAGATTTTCACTCCTTGGGTGATTGGTGTGAGGAGAGAGACCTTCCTGACAAGCTGAACAAAGACAGGATGGGACCATGTGGGTATGGAGTACCCATGGGACATATGGAGTGCTTTGGTGTAGGATGGAATAGTTTCCTTGCAGCACTTGGAAAAAAAAACAACTTGGCAACAGGCTCTATCACCACAGAGTTAACTGCCTCCAGCTAAGACCTTGATTACCAGTCATAGTTAAAAAAATGAATTTGCCTTCTCCTGAACTTACAACTTTGTGTACCCAGGAGAAAAGGAGTATTTCATATGACATGACAACGGCAATGGTGATGTCAGTGAAAAAAAAAACTATGATAATAAGAAAGCTAAATTTCCAGAATAGTCTTTCAGACATGCTTTTCTTCCATGTTTATCAAGTAAGAGGAAGTTGCAATACTTTCTTTTCTCCACAAGTAAATACAGCTTTTAATGAAAACACCTTTTTTGGTGTGAAAATAACAGAAAAATGTTGGAAGATGAAGAAATCTTGACAAAATAATTTGGAGCTGTACAAGGTTTTGCAATCATTTAACAAATATGATTAAAGTTGATAAGGCCACAACTTAACAAAATTAGGATTTAAATTCATTTTTGTAGCTCAGGTAAAACCTGTAGTGTTTTTGTGTGTAAACAAGAGTTAAACACAGGGAAGCTTTTTTAAAAATAATAAAATCCATGAATAATGCAGATATATTTTTACTGATCACTGGAGGAAAAATAATTCAGTTCAAAACGAAGTAACAAAATTAAATAATAATGAAATGCAATACAGCCTTAAAAAGACAGAACTATTTAATTATGGAATAACATTGATATTCACAAACACTCCAGAAACAGAATAATGTGTGTAAGAACCTTGACTATTGCTAATACTTCTATTTATTTTTTTTGTTTGGTTGGTTTTTTATACTGGCAATTATAGCTGAACAGAATTCAAGACAAAGGCTTAAGTTATCATTTTTGCAGATTATTTCATTTTATTAAACCAAATTTTTTATATTCACTTCCACGATTTTAACTCTATTAGCAAATAAATATTTTTTTTAGTTTTTAAATTTAATTGTTCCTCTTTTTTTCCTGCATTATCTGGTTCTTCCTTTTATATAGTAGGGATTTTTTGCTTTGTTTTATTTTTCTTTAATAAAACTGTTTTTTTCTATCTAAACATCTTATTTAGTTATTTTCACTTTTCAGATGTATTGAGAAAGCTACCACCTGGCACAAAATAAAGATACAGCAAGAAACAAAATTATTTGCTGAAAATTAAACCTGTAAAATATGACTATCAATCAGACTTTTGAGCCTAAATCTTTATGCCATGGAGAAAATTCAATTCTGCTGCCTACCTTGCCATGCAAGTTTATTTTATTCTTCTTTGGCTGTTAGTACATTAGTGATACATTTCATTTTGTTATTGAGAAATGGTGCAATACAACTCCACATAAATCTTAAGACATATGTATGCACACACATCTTTGGACAATATTCTCACCAGGAAGTTTCAGAGATTTCACAGTAACCCTGGGTCAGTCTTTGTTTTATGAGTGTTTGCCAAGAAGGCTATCATCCAGCTTAAAGTCCTTCCCTCAGGAAAACATTAGCTTCATTGTAGGAATTGTATGAAAATAAAATGCTTTTATAACCTTCTCAGTGCTGTTATGAACATATCATTGCTGCTGGATATGTTGCCTCTTTCTTTCAGTGTATGAGACAAATACTCATTTAAACTTGTGCAGTATTTTTTGAAGGTGCTTTTCAAGGGGAAGACAGTACATCTTCACAAGCATACAGTTCAGCAGCTGAAAAGAAAGTTCCACCACCAGCACAAATCTTCTTTTCTAATCTTTCAGGGGATTTTTTCTTCTTTCTTCCCCTTTTTTAAATCTAGATTTTCTTGTTTTGATACAATTGCCTTCTTGTGCTACATATTTGATGCTATTTCTGACGAAGTTTTCTGTTGGATCCCAGAAACCTGGGTTTTTTGAGCTTTCTGTGCTTTCTGGCTCTGACCCCCTGGAGAACACTGCTTTTGACCTGAGGCCTTGGAGAAGGCTTCCAAATTTGAGTGATGCAGTTAAAATCACAGGGGTGTAGTTAAACAAAAGTGTGTGCTTTCACATGGTGAAGGGTTTTAAATTGGAGGTTTTTATAATAAAGTAATAGGTATGGGACAAGATGAAGGATTTTGGGTGGTGTCTCTTTTGGTGTTCTTCCTCCTTCTTGTTCATGATTTCAGGTAGTAGTTTCTGGTTGGACAGTTAGTGCTGCACTGAGGGTCATGGGAATTTGGTTATTGGGTTAAAAGTATAAATAATATAGGAGTTAATTCTCTATTGAACTGTTTAGCTTTAAGAGACCTTGTAGCAGCTGGATTCATCTCCATTTTGCTCGCTTCCAGCTGGTGGCTAGAAGTGTTGCTGAACTTTCTGTACTTTAGATGAGATTTAATAAACAACAAAGCCCAAACACGCGAAAATTCATTTCCTTCATGTGTTTTTTAATCCTGGCTCTGAGTGAAGACAGAAGAGACTCCAGACAAACCACTAATTAAGTGGTGCAAAACACCCCCCATTGTTACAGTTTTCAATCTACAATGACAATTCCTCTCACCCTCAATAAGTCTTTTCCTGACAATTCCCAAAACACTTAAGGAAGCTCAAACTGTAATTTCCTGTCTTTACTCCTAAGAGAAATTAAAATCCGGTAGAAAACTCAGAATATAGAATGCTCCTTTTACTCACCCTACTTGATTCTTCTGTTCCAACTACATTTCCTTGCTACAGTATAAAGATCACTTCTCTTGTCTGTTCCTGCCATGTCCTACATAGCTCCAAGGATGCATCCTAAGGAAGCTGGTGTGTTTGTGGTGCAAAAGAGCTATTGAACAAGCAATAGTTTCACCGCTTTTCTGTTTCCATCTACAAATTCAGAAAAATCCTTTGTCCTAATCCTTGGGATTCTTCTCCTTTAAAACTTTAAGTTAATGCTGGTAAAAGCTGTGCCTCTCAGTTTATAGATCTCTGTGTGTGAATGCATATGCCATCCAATATACAACAAATACACAGAGCTGTAAATGAAATACAGCAGAGTTACCAATTTCAGTTTCCAAGTATAAAGAATGTCTAGACAAAGCATATATTTTTCTTCCTCGGAGTTTCAATTTGTCTAGGCATGTAGCATTTAAGAATATACTGGTGTAACCCAGCAATATCCAATATTGCTAAAGAAATTTATGTAGAAAATGATCTATGTATTGAATACATACACATGTATTCATGAGAAAGTGAAAACCAATTAGCCCTTAGATAAACAGATTATAGTTATGATGTGGGACATAAAGAGCAGTGATGAAGAAAATTAAGAAGTCTCCTAGCTCTAGCAACTGTAACAAAGCTTGGTATTTTCAAGTGGAAAGAATAGCCTTGGCTACATGCATTTCGTGGCTGCATAGGGAATAAGTCCTCTACTGACAAATCAAGACATGGAAGAGTTTCAAAATGAAAAGCATATGCAGGCATCAATTACATGACAATAGTTTACAAGTTTATTCACTAAACACTTGATAATAACAGAATGCAAAAATAACAATGTGAATTGAGAAAAGCATGTGTATGATGTTAAATTATTAAACTTCAACAAATATGGGTTTTTTTTAAAAAAATAATTATACAAGGAAGTAAATCAGACAAAAGTATAATGTAATATTGCACTACCAGAGCAAGAAAAATTCCTTCGTTCCAAAGCTGAAAGGTAAAATGTTTCAGAAGTTGGGAACACCACTTTCAACCAGAAGTGATGGAGACCCTGCCTTGCCCAAAGGATCTCAGCAATGCTAAGGCTGATGGCTGAGAAGAAGAGAGAGCAGCTGGGAAACCTTGATGACTGGGACTGGGGCAGAGTTTGTCATAGCTGAAGTCCTACTTCCTGCGAGGTGGTTGGACATTGCTTGTGATGGGAAGTAGAGAATAAATTCTACTTTTTTCTCCCTGGATGTGCATGTGCAACCTTCCATTTTTGCTCTTGTAAACTGCCTTTCTTGACCTAGGAGTTGTTTTCTATCTTCTTTTCTGTCTCCTGTCCATAGGAGAAGGGGAAGTGATAGAGTAGCTTGGTGGACACCAGGCATCCGGACAAAATCAACCCCTCATACCTGGCAAGAGAACAAATTCCAGAGCTTTACTCATCTGATTTTCCAGAAACCAAGTCACACAAACACAACTTAGTGTTTCTGTCACTTGAACAATCATAGCCAGAGAGCCCCAATAAGATGTGCCTTCATCAGTAAGAGAGAGAATTTTCATTGAATGCTGCTTCCCTTTCCTTAGGCTGCTATCTCAGCACAAGTCATAGTCCACTTTAAATCATTCCAGCTTGCTGTCTGTTCACAGATTAAAGTGGAAAAGAAAATAGTGGAATGAAATATTCTGTATACCAAGTAAGAGAATAGCAAACAGAAAAATATTTAAGACATATATACTAAGGTAGTACACATACCAAGGCAGGCTAGGCAAAAGAATAAAATAGAGCTAAACTGACTAGAGAAAGCTGATCATTTTTTCCCAAGGAGAAATTATTCACTAAGGAAACAGAAGCAGAGGGCTTGACTCTATAGAAATGTACAAAAATCTCAAGCTGCTTCCCCCTGCCCAAGGAAATAAAACCAATAAAATGTAAAATAATTCTTGATATACTTTTACAGAAATATCAACCATAGAGGTACATACTGGTATTGATTTAAAAATAGATTTAAATTACGCCATTTCCTTTTAATTGTTAAACCATTTTAAAAACTATTTTCTCCAAGTGCCAAGAAAAGTCAAACTGGTATTTTTACCCATAGTATGGACCAGATGCTTTCAATGTATTTTGAAACCAGAATCTATTTTCTTACCATATAAAACAGCAAACTGAAATCCAAGTATCCCTTTCCAAAGTCATCCGTGATCAGGACACAAACATCTTCAGGCCACAGATGACTTCTGGAAATCCAGCAGGCTAATGTCTGCACCAGTTTAACCAGTGGACTTTGTCTCCCCTGTGTTCTCACATCTGACTCCGTTAATTAAACTAAATCCTTTGCAGGAGACTTATTTTTCAAGCACCTGGCCTCATCTGAGAATTCTGAACAAAAATCAATTTAACTATGGCAACTTTTTAAGTTAGTGAGGAAATGAATCTCACGAAAAAAACCCAAGCAATCTAACCAACAATGCATAAAATCAAAGTTTAAAATCAGTCATACATGAGAAATGAGGAGAAGAGAAAATTCAAAATACCAGTCAAGACATCAAACACTTTGTCAAGTATACTCATATATTCACACTTGAACTGTAAGTATCCAGTTACAGTGCATAAGAGCCTTATCCTGGTGAATATGTGAATACTGGACCCACCCATAAATTCCCTCAGTTGTGAACAAATGAGGCTCTCTTTGCTGGCTTATTTAAAATTAACTTGATCAACAATTGTGTATCCATTTCCAAATAACATCTTGTGGGTGGGTTTCTGTGACTTTGCATCTGTTTCCACAAATGAAGACAAGGATAAGGAAAATTATTCTCTAGAGTGTACCAATTGAACTAATAGTGTGGTATCAGTGCTTCTTCCATTATGAGCTAGGTGTTCAGACTTAAAACTCAGGGCAGAATCTGCTGATAGAGAAGTACAAAGGAAGACAGAACCCTTAGACAAAGCCCTTGCTCATAGAGAGAGCTCCTTCCCCCCAAAATAGTGCATTTTTCCAGATCTCCAGGTATCTCTTTTATAAAGCTTTTTCTGCAGAATTCCAGATGTTCTTTTCAGAAGCACAGTACTAGTGAAGAAAGAGGGAATGGCACAAAAAGATTAAAGGCCTTTTATAGTAGCTTTAGAAGAAAATGTACCAGATTAATCACCTCAAGCCATTCTAGACAGGCTACCTACCAAAATGTCTGGTTTATAATTAAAATCAATTAATGAGCTACATCCATTCACCTATTTAGATTTCTGTGTCAAGTACTTTCATTAAAGTACAGATTACTATAAAATATAAGATTCAGCAGAAAAGACACTTCACACTGAAAGATACATCTTGAGTTATCAAAGAAGAGAATTGATCCCTTCTGAGACACAAAAGGCTGTTAATTCATCAGTCACACACAGGAAATTATATCTGGCTTTAGAAAAATACTGAAGCCTATGAGGATAAGAACTGACACTAATTGAGAGGAATGACAAAACTCTCTTGCAAATAAGAAAGAAATTAAAAAGCTTCATGGAGAAAGATTAAACTTACCTGAATAGATTTCAAGAATGGATCTTGTTATACAAAACTGGGTTTTTTTAAATTTAGGGTCACCCTACTTCAAGAAGTTCCTTATCAGACATAATCAAAGATCTAAGGCCTTCAGAAAGAAAGAATTCCTAATGAAATGGAAGTAGAAAAGACTTTGTGAAGGATCAAGGATAAAGGAGTAAGAATTTTCATTCCACTACCTCTGACTTTTATAGATGTTTCTGGCAAATCTGTCTATTCAGCTATTGCAATGTTAATAATTTTGTGATGCATATTACCTTGAAGGCAGTTTGAAATTCGAGTGATTTCAAGATAACTGAATAAAAGAAAAGGATTTCTCTCCAGGGAGTGAGATAGGTTAGCTAGCCCTAGAAATGTCTTTTAAAAAGCATCAGAAATAATACATATACATACAGTGCCATTCTGGGCAGTGTGTTCATGCCCACAATGTAAAGGAAACATCCATGTAAAGCTGAGATGTCTTCTTTCTGCAGTGAGGTGCTGGAGTACCTGGGCAAGCTGCCAAGAGAATCTCAGTTCCGTGGAGAATAAATCCTTGCATGCCAGCTCTTAACAATAGTAAAATACAGAGTGTTCCAACACTGAACTCATTCCAACTGGTTAACTGCTCTAGATATATTGTCATTAATGGGGTTTAACCTAATTCTGGCTCTGCAAAACTGCTTTGTAGAAAACAGAGATAAAAGCTAACCAAGAAAAAGACAAAAATAATACTGCACAGAAGCAAGAGCTGAAGCAAAGACTTTATACAGTTGTAGTTATTTTAATCTGAGAGACCCTGTGGGCATGGCCAAGGCCCACACAGAGGGAAAGATAGAGATAACACAACACACCTGACTCCAAGGATCCTGAACCAGAAAAGCCCACTTTATTTACATTACGTGACAATTTATAAAATTCCCATCATGGCCCAGCGTTGTACAGTGATGGTCAAACTCCTCATCATGACTGGCTGTCCACCCTGTCCTTCATCCTTGTTTTCTTCACTGAGGAATGTGAAAACACTCCTTGTTGACAAGAACAAGTATGTAAACATCAAGACACCAGAAGACAAGGAGAACTGCAGGGCAACAAGACCCTTCATAAATTCCTCATCAATCTACCATTAAGAAGAAAGGGGACTTAGGTACTGAAGTTGTAATGTATTTTAATTAGTGGAGTGATTCCGAACAGATTTAAAATTTGGTTTCCTCAGACTGCCTCTGAGAAAGAGTTTCACTAATTTATGATAGCCTTATAAGTATACTTGAGTTTCTAGTGTTTCAGCTCCATTTAGACTTGATTATTTCTTTTGGATTACTCTGGGTAGTGTCTTGGAGATAAATCATCTGCTGTATGATTTAGTACAGCAACATATTTTTTGAGGAAGTTGATTCCTTGGTTTCACTGAGACCATTTTGAACATCTTGGACTTGCAGAGAGACATTCACAGTTATGTTACTTTGAATGATTTATCCTAAAGATAGTTTGCCTTTGTCCAAGAGGGCTAGGACATGAATCTTAAGAAAATTTGGTTAATTGTGCTGTCTGTAACATTCCTCAATAAATCATCTGAGAATACAGTTCATTCTGACATTTACAGTCAAGCAGTGCTAAAAAACTTTTTAAAATTCCAATATATATGATCTCAATTGAAATAAAGAGCAGAAACTCACAATGTTAATACTTTAAAAGTTTAGATTTTTCCATAAATTTTGCTTGAATTTCATGGGACAAATGAAAGCAGGAGTCAATGAACAGATGACATGAAAAATGTTTTTCCTTTTTTTTATCCTTACTTGAACATTACATTTCCCATTCCTGTCTTGGATCTCAGCTTAATGACTGAACATTAGAACATCACTTAAGGCAACTCACGTGTAACTTAGAGATGGCAGGACTTGCAAGATGAGAAGTAAGAGCAAACTAAACTTCTATTAGTGATTTTTTTATTTTTGTTTCCCAAGAAAGTTATCAACACTTCACTAATTCTGCTTACACTGAGTAGACAGCAGTTTGGAACTGACTATAGCACTGGCAGAGCTAAGGAAAGTGCTAAATGTGCTTCAGGAGCCAATACTAATGTTTAAATGTGAGCATAAACTTTGGGTGAATTCTTCACCCTTTTTTCTCCTAAAATTTCATACTTTCCATACAGTTGGCATAATTAACATGAAACAAATCGATTCATCAACAAAGTAAAAAAATACAAATCAGAGTATTCAATTATCTGAGCCCATGACATCTAAAGGATGACTTACAACTCCAAGATTCTTTAAAATTAGGAGATAACCAACAGTCATGGGTTGTCAGGTAATTGAAACAATACAGTATATCTATAAATATAGAGACTCCTTCCTCAGTATACTTTCTAACACTGTAGAAAATCACCTATATCAAATAAAAACATACCACCACTTTTTAATCTTACATGCAAAGATAATTTTATCCTTGCTTCCAAAAACATAGACGCATGAAAAAGAATACTTTAGACTAACAGTTATAAAAGTCATCCTCCCAGAAACAGTCCACTGACCACATGAGGGAAGAGAGGAGNGGGAAGAAATGCTATGAGACAGATGTTAGTCATGGAGAAAATACGCCACTGGAAAGTTTTCAGATTTGTTAAGTGATGCAAAGAATCCATATAGAACAGGTTCTCAGTCTTCTGGGAAAAGCAAGTGAGCTCCAGAAAATTGCTTTGACATTTTTGTCGGTATTGCAGTGAATCATAGTCTAGCTTCCGTAGGACATATGGCAACACTGTCCATGAATCTCATAATGTTATTGAGCAGGTTAAAAAAAATGGCCCTGGTTTACCCTGATGCCAGAAGTCTGAGCAGACAGCACTGGAGAAAGCTCTGTTTTGCACAACTAATATCACTTAACAAAATATACTGCTACTGGGAGTCATGGTCTTGTGCAGAGCAATTCCCTACGTAGCAAATAAAGTATGATGATCATTGGACCACTTTCTCTGTCAAACATAAGGTCAAATAGCACTAGTAACTGATGAGCCACAATACAGCTTTTAATTAAAAAAAAAAAAAAAGTATTGATGGTAGTAGTGATTTGTAGAGAACCCTCCTCCTTTTTATTAGGAGAAGATTTATTTTATGAACACACCATTTTCTGGCAGAAACCAGCAGTGAGCTTAGTTGGAAGATTTTTCTTAGTACAAAACTTTTAAAAAAATTCTTTGCAATTAAGTTAGGGATATGGAAATACTAATGAAGATACTAAAGTGTGAAGATTTTTTTCCTGTTGAAACCATGCCTCTTGTATGGACAGCTAAATAGAAGAGATTCAGTCTGTCCTCCTCTCATCTGAGGAAGGGCCTTAGCCAAGAAAAAATACCATTGGTTTATTCATCTTTAGTATTTCCCCTGAACAGCATTTGTACATGGCAAGTTACTATACTGCCTTATCTGAAGTATCACTCTTTGTAGTTTAAATTTAGGAGAATTCCAGACTGCTTATGAATCCACAGCCTTAGAAGTGTCATTGTGTCTGTACGGTTTTGATACCAGTACAGTTGTTTATTGAATCTGACCTTTTTAATGGAAAAATGGTAATTTTACTGACATTTTCACCAGAAACTAGGCCTTTTGCAAGGATCTCAAGCTTTTCTCCTATACCTCAGTGGGCTGCCACAGAGCTCAGAAAATTCAAAGCTTGTGTGTTAATGGTAACTCAATTCTCCTTAGGAACAGGGCAGATTTTTTTCCTCTTTACATTTGGAAGTACCGTTATTTTAGCTGTTTATTTTGAAATGGCACTTACCCTATCAGTGAAAAAAATTATTAAGAAACTTAACTGCCATAATTGCTGTTGTCCTACTACATAAAGTATTAAAATATTTCCAGCATATTTTATTTAAGTACAGGTGAATAAGTAATAATATTACTTGCTGTTACTGTTTGATTACTTTAAAAGTAGCCACATAGTAATTTTATTAGGAGGTGTGTTAAAAATAAGTGGCTTGAAATTTAGCAGAATGTCATTGGTTACAAATGAGGTGAGCAGGTTGTTCTATTCACAAATCAATGCCAAAGGAGAATTGCTTTGCTTCTGGATAATTGTCCAAGTAACGATCTGCTTAAGACAGCAAAGTACATTGTATATAAGTCAAAATTTGCTCTTGAAAACTGGATCTTCTGTTGGACAATAACTTCTCTCAGTCATCAGAAGACTTTAAAAATTACAGAAAATATTTTTGTTCTGCTAGAACAAAATGGGCAGGCTCTATGGCTAGCACTTTGTAATTAAAGAACATTAAAAGTTTTTCCTATTACTAGAAATTACTTTGAATATCAAGTGAGTCCAAATAGAATTTTCTAAATTTTTAAAAATGAAAGACAAGTATGAAGTATTTCACGTTCTGAAAGCAGGTACCTTTAATGCAGTAATCTCATAACTCTGATAATCTGATCTTGCTGAGTATGAAATTTGGGACAAGAATGCATTCATAAATAGAAAAATTACAGCTCAGAAATGAAGAGACATACTGTGGTCATAAACTTATCACCTAAAACTAACTGTGACAAAGTAGAAAAAATCAGAAGAGATTTCTTTCAGAGGTATACAAGAGCTCTCAGATACTTGACTTACTATCTCAATCTAAGGAAAAAAACCCACTTTAATCAAATTCAGCCACAGTCTTTGACCAAAAAAAACCAAAAACCAAGAAACCAAAAAAACTAAGAAAAACAAAAAAACTAACCAACTAACCAAAAAACAACAACAAAAACAAACAAACAAAAAACTCTAAAATATATTTTCAATCTTGGCTCCAGACCAAAGGCTGAATATGGACTGGTTTTAAGAATTATAGACTGAGAATTTTATTACAATGATGGTCCAGAGTTGAATTTTTCATCAGTGGTATAATACTGATTTTAACCTGGTTTTCTTTAATGTCTTAAATTGTCTGGAGCATATTATTCCCAATAGTACCTCAAATATAGTATCAGAATATTTATTTTTTTAAAAAAGGGACAGAGAGTTTTCTAAACATTGATTTTCTTAAAGCAAATCTTCAGATTAAAATTATTTTCTTTCATATTGTATGAGTTTTTACTTTTTAGTGCTAGACGTATTAAATCCAATCATAAATGAGTTCATAATAACTGAACTCAATATTTGAAGGAAAATCTATATTTCACAGAAAATTTAATAATATTCTAGGCACTTATCTAAAGTGTAATTCAGAAGAAAAACCACATTGCAAACTCTCTTCTTGTCTTTTTTCCAGCAAGAAAAAACATGTAACTTACTACTTAAAGAAGTACTGCTGGCCTTAGAATAATTCCATTGATGTCAAAATGGAGTAGTTCTGCAAGTGAACAGAAATACTCTCAGATACCAAAATAAAACCTGTTGAGGAGAAAGGTATGGAAAGGCACATCTAAGGTTTGGTGACAAGTCTGAGATGTCAAGGTCATGACTTTGAACAAAACCACAGAAATTAAACCTGTGTTTAATATTAAGCCTAATATCTTTCAATATATGTACTACTTTTAATCATGCTGCTCTGTAGAACACAATATTGGATTTAATTTAATTTTTGCACATGAGCCCAAGTGACTCAAATACAGGCAACTGGAAATCAGTTCAAATGTGTTACACATCCAAATAGCAAAATTACTGATATTGCTCCTGCCTGGCACTAGGAATCTGCATTTACTCCAGAAAAGGACTCTCTAATCTTATAGATTGAAACATAATACAAAATAAAAAAAAGTAACTTTATATCCATAACAGTATTTTGAATGATATGTTTTTTAATTCAATTAAAGTTAAGTAGGTCCATGGTATCCTGGGGTAAGATCACAAAGAACCCACATGAAATATAATGTTGTCAAAATAGTCATTGCATCAAACACACGAATTAATTTTTTTAAAAAAAATTTGGTTTCAGTAGCACTGCAGATTTTCCCAGGATTACAGAAATTCAGAGGAAATTCTTCTAACCAGTTTACCAGAAAATCAGAAGTTGTACAGTGTAAAAGTCTAATTCTAATGTCAGTCACCCAAAGTTTCCCCTCATTTAATACCATGAAGTGCAATTCTTTTTTAGCTCAGTTTAACCAAGATCCAAATCAAATTTTATGGTGAATTTAGGAAGTCACTGACTGCCCCAAATAAATGAAATTTCAGAAGGAAATGGGGCCAAAAATGTGCAGACCCAGAAAACTCTTTAATGTGTTCTTCATTTTCTCATCCAGAATTTACTGAACAGTGTGTTCCCTCCATTTTTCCCACTCTAGCTTTCTCAAGTTGCAAGAAGAAAAGAATTAGCTGAAGGTATTAGCAGTGAAGAAAGAAGGAGAGAGAGAATAAAGGAAACATATTAGAAATCATCTTTTTCAGCAGCCTGCAGATAAGAAAAATATGTTCTTCTGTGGGAACCTTTCTAGGTCACTATAATAAACTAATTAATCTCATATGGGTAAGAAAAAGCAATAAAGTGACTTTGAGCTTAGTAATAATTACCTGCTGAATGCAGTGGTCACAGATTTCTCCCACCTGCAGGGCTGTCTCCCATCTCCTCAGCCTCACCAAAAGGAAATTCTGATTTACTAATAAGAGAGGTTGATGAGAGTAGGCCATTACTTATTGCAGGATTTTAGTTTTTTACTTTCCTAGATAAGTAGTCAAGAAGGACTCATTGTGAGGAACAATAAATGTATGGACCCAGTGAGGAACAGCTGCTGCAAATTCTGCTGAAGGAAGAATTTTTGTCTAGCCTACTGAGAAATGCAAGGGAACAGAAAAACGAGTAATGGAAGACGCTGGAAGAAGGAAGATTATGAAAGTGTTGTGGAAGGAGAAAATTAGGAAGCTAGAGAAAATATTTTAATGTGAAAGAGAAGCAGCCTTTAAAGCTCATGAAGAGGACAGAAACCTGTTGGGGTCTGCCTAGGGGCAGAGAGAAAGAAAAGCAGAGGGCCCACCTTCTTTCATCTGGTCTTACAGGAAAGCAAGCACGATTAGTGCAAGCTTACTAAAGGAAAGGAGGGACTATTTTCTTTACATCTTTAGATATTTAAAAAAAAAAATTGGTCAGACTAACAGAATGGGAAGAGCACTTGTGTCCGACAGAGGTGGAAAGGCTCTTGCCATCATTAACCTGGTACCTATGTGAGTTTTTCTGCCAGGATCAGCCAAAAGAGATACAGGAAGGAATAGAGGAAGAAAGCGATGGCTTAGAGAGTTTATGTCAGTGGGGAAAGAGGAAAGACTGAGAAGACTTGAAAACACAAACCCTTCCAAACAAATTTTGTCTGCTGTGAATGCTTCATCTTGTTTAAATATGAACCCTATTGTTCATTGTTTCAACTAAAATGTTAGTCCTCCACAGCATCGTGAGAGAACATAGATGGTTAGGAAAAGTGTACCTGGCAGCTGTAGCAAAATATTAATTAAAAGTGATGCAGAAGAACTCAAAGGTATTCAACTGCATTTGAAGTATACTCAGTGAATTAACAAAACAGGTAATATATATAAGCTGTGCAGGTAACAAAAAGGGTGGTCACATCATAAATAGTAGTAGGGATAAAGTAAAAGGACAGGGCAATACTCCTACAGTGATAAGCAAGGTTCAATCACTCTGAATGTAGTTTTTTCGGCTGCCAACAAAACAACACATAAAGAATATGAAATACTGAATATGTACTGAAAAAATGGGAGAAACATATCCTTTAAATACATCTTTAAATTAATTTGAAAGAAGATATACAACTGGGATTACAAAGCAACAACAGCAAAGTGATTTTCACTTCTTAAGTAATGAAAAGACCAACACAAGCATTATGAGTAGCAATAGGAGTTCACACTACACAAAAAGATTACTGAGAAATCACAGTGGGTGCAGGAAAGTATTCAAAGGCTAAAGAAAATGTCATCCTGAGGGAGATAGAAGGAATTCAATCACTACAGTTTATGCAAAAGAAAGTTAATGATAGTTAATGTGAGTGGTTTCACAATGTCCTACAGAGAAAATCTCTGTTAAGGCACTTGGTGAGCTATAAGAGAAAGAAAAGCAAAACCCAGTGTCTGGAAGCTAAAACCAGACAAATCCATTATGAAAACACACAGAGTTTTAATATTGATTAATGAATGGAAAAACAATTATCAGAGGAAGTGATAGATTTCCTCTTTGTGTCTTGATTCTTTCCCATTAAGACTGGCTTTCTGGAAGTCAAACAGTAGCCAAACCAATTAATGGGCACAAGAAAGGGATAGCTGGAGATCAGCTGCATAACAATCTACTGATCCTTCTAGATTTAGGTATTCTAAGTCCCTGTGTATCTCAAATTGGGGAGATTAGCAGAGCACGCTTAAACTAGGTCTAAGCATTCACTAGGTCTTTGGGGGAGGGTGATGGGGGTTAATTTGACCCAAGAAGAGACACAAACCTTGCTCCTATTTGCATTTCAAATGTCATCAGTCTGTAATGCTCTTGTGCTTGGCAGCAAGCTGTAATGCTCTTGTGCTTGACAAGCAGATCAGATCCACACCAGAAAATACAGTTATTCTTTCTGCTCAGGGAGCTTACTACTGCTTTAGATGTAGAAATCACCATATGACTTGACAGTGATGGGAGAAGCCCATTTCTTACTGACCTGCAGGTTACATTGCTGCAACAAAAGCAAAAGTTGTCCCGACATACCTCTCTTCTAGAGTTAGTCGAAACTGGAATATCCTTTATTTTGTACAAAGTCAGGCAACAACGAATTATAGAAAGTATGGGTAATTCTGAGTAATGTGCCTATCTGACATGACCCATCTCCACATTCTTGTCCCTCAGGACATCTAGCACACAGGCAGCTAGAGGATAATTAAGGACAACAGTTGCTTTAATTATGAATGCCTTTGCCTTTATTCATCTTAGAAAAGCAGCTTTAATAAGCTGTCAAGTGTTTGTTAAGTGTCTCTTAATGTCAAATGTCCACAGATATTTGTTGTTACAACCTCTAATTACACAGCTGTAGATTTTTCATACAGATGGTAGATAATAAAGATGTGTTTTGGTTATTTCTTTATGGTTTATCAAATTAATAATTGTCATCCAGCTTGGCCTTACTTGGGATACAAGATGTTCTGGGTTTGTTTCTCAAGATAGGCTTCATTTGAGAAGAAGGGATTTGTGAGTGGTGATTTTGCTACCATTTTTGTTATTATTATCTCTAATTCTAACTTCCCCCATTTGTGCTGTCAGAAATGGCAGAATACATTAATGTTTCAAAAATATTTTTTGTGCTGATCATGCTACTGACTGTTCACTATAGAACTGGATGGATAGCCAATTTCAGAGGAAGAAAAAAAGGAACTTTCAGTGCAGAATTAATGACAGAAGGCAACTGTCCTTCTAAAGGACTTCATGGAATAGAAACATTGACTTTTAACAATGTACCTAACACAAAATGTTGACAATTAAGCATTTTAACTGTTGCTGCATATTTGATAACTGATTTAATTGACTATGCCATTTGAGACATGAACGACATTTTGGCTGACAAAGGTCACGATAAATTCAGCTGCTGGCAATGTAATTATCCCCAGTCATTTATTCATCTGTGTGTTTCCAAGCAGCAAAATTTCTGCTTTTACAGATGTGATAGGTAACTGTATCTCCTTTTTACAGGATTATATCTATGTTTCTTTTTATCTGTTTATTTCCAACAATTACAGAAGTGCACCTGAAGGCCAGAGTGACTCAGGTTCTTGCAAATAGTTCCCTTGGAGCTGATTAGAGTGAAACAACAGTAAATTATCAGTGTTTATAAATACATACATATGTAGGATTAATTTTAGAACAATTTGGTTGCAATGGAAAGGAGATATGTAGCCATTATGGTTATGATTATTTATAGTAATATAATAATATAAAAGCCTACTTAAGAAAATATATAAGGAAAAGAAAAAATAGAAAGCAAGAATAAGAGTAGAAAGATATCATCACTCAGGTATCCAGTGACAAGACTTGATTGTTGCAAGTTTGATGTCTGCTGGCCAAAAGTTGTGATTGCAGTTTTGATCCATTGGCCATGGGGAAAACCTGTGAAACAAATTTCAATGGGTTAATATATGCTCAGGCTATGTGGAAACACACAGGTACCTCCCCTGGGGGGAAGTTTTACACTGTCTTTTGCTTCACTCTGGCTGTGTTGATCATGGGCAGTCCTCCCGGAATTTATTTTGTACACGCTTCAAGGGGTCTTTGATGGTATATGATGCATCTAAAATGTGATAGCTACAGCTACCTATCATGTCAGGGTAGCTGAACCAGTTATGCCCCATCAGAAGGGATGAATAATGTGAATGTTCCAATACCTTCCCCAGCTGATAGTGCGGGGTGGGGCAAGACTTTTACAACTGAGCCACTTGTGCAAGGAAGGACATCAGCATGATAGAAAGTATTAATCCACCTCACAGGATCTGCTACCTTTGGCCTCTTCCCTTATCTGTCTCAAATCCCAGCTTCTTGCTAAACAAAGGTTGCTTTGTCATGGTCACCCCCTGGTGCTCCCACCCTCTGCACCTGGGCTGTTACTGTGCTCATCCCCAGCAAAGCACCTCCTGCTTTTGCGAATGGCTGATCCAGTCGCTGGTCATCAGCATTTCAGTCTCTCACAGTGACAAAGTAATGACTGAACTTGGTATAATAAGAATAGTACATTCTTCCTAGAAGTGAAGAGTGGAAACTGGAGCAACTACATTTTACAAATAATCCCAAAAGTAAAGGAGAAAGTTGAGTATTGCCTGTCAGAGTTTCTCAACAAACAACATACAAAATCTCTGGCATAATCAGTGAAAAATATGTCAACTTGAATTTCAAAAGATAGTTTTAAATAAGAATTTGCTTTTTTGGATGAAAATAAAAGATGGATTTTTAAATTCTTGTGTTCATGGCCCAATTAGTGAATTATGATTACACCACAATAATTTCTTCATTCTAACTCCAAGACTGGAAAATGTCATTTTGTGATGCGGGGCCTTATGCTGAGTCCCACTCTAGATTAAGTTATCTCCTTTCTCTGAGTTTAGAGGAGCCTTGGGAAATTAACCTTGCTAGCCTAAAGCTAACCTTTGAGAGTCCAATCTACAAGTGCTTTTCTGATGTAATTTAGAAGCTGCCCAGAAAGAAAGTGGTGCTATAAATTTTTTCCCTCCTTTTATGTGGATTAAGTGTCTGTGAACGCAAACTGTAAGTCACCTGGATATCTCTAAAATTTATATTCATACCTTTAGCTTCCAAGAACCACCACTTTCTTGTCATACTTGTCATACTTTTCATACTCAGGCATAAAGTCTTGATCTTGGCCAGCATAGAAAAAGCAGCAGATACTCAAAATGAATCGGTAGAAATACTCAAAGTCAGAAAAATCTCAACTAGAGGAGTTTACTTTCTGAGAAAACTTTGAAGTTTCCTGTTGTTCTCTAGTGCTAGCCACAGAGGCAGTAGTTCATGACAAGTATTTACACTAGGCAACCCTGGATTTTGTAAGACATTTTTATTGGTCACCTGAACTTAATATAGACCTTGTACTAACAAATATGGACTGATTGTGGATGTGAAAGCTGTAGGCAGTCTTGGTCACAGTGATCATTTGATGGTGGTGCTCAGGATCCTGCATACAAGAAAGAAGTCAGTAAGTAGGATTACAGCCCCAGACTTCAGGAAAGCTAACTTTGTTTCCTTGATGGTCCTACTTGGAGAAATTCCACTTTAGGTTAGGTCTCTGGAAGAGAGGTAGTTAATATTCAGGCTTCAACTCCTTAAAGCTCAGTATCTCTGTATATCTGTAAGACATCAGGGGTCAGGGGACCTGCATAGATGAGCAAGAAGCTTCTGGCAAAACTCCAACAGAAGAAGAAAGTGTACAGAATTTGGAAAAGGGGACATGTGACTGCGGTGTTAGGGT
>VXBI01008971.1:0-72075 GCA_013397375.1 Toxostoma redivivum
GAAGGATTCCAGGAAGAAAGGATGGCTACAGGCTGTTCTATAATAAATTATCGCATTTAATGACAAAGTCCAAAATAATTATGCAAAAGAAAGGCCTGTCCAGCTGTCTATATTTTTCAGGTTTGTAGACTACTCTCATGTTTTCAGCAGTGTCTACACTAGGCAACATAGAACTAGTGTAAGGATCCCAGTGTTTGTAATAAATCCAGAATGATATGCATACAGTGGTCTATCCAAAACACTCACTCTGAAAAAATACCCAGGATGATGAAAAAGAGAGACTGCCAAATAGTATGCACAGTGCCTTTGAGGAACATAAAGACTTTAAAAGCAACAATAACCACAGAAGTATGCAGACAAAATCTGAATGGTCACATAAAGTAAGATCTGAAACAGAATTTACAGCTTGGCAGAGTTGCAACTTCAGTTTCTTCCTTTCTATATATAACAATATATTCCTTCTATCACATATCATTCCCTGCACTTGTCTAAATGATGTGGTCAAATTAAAAACAGCACAAGCCCCAAAGAAAAGAAAACAGGCCTAACGACTGAGGATTTTATAAGCAGCCTAAGATTCCAGTCTTCAAAATCCCCAAGGCAGCTTTGAAAATCTCAACCTAAATGTTTAGCCGAGTTACTATCTGCTTTTCTTTCAAACTGCAAATCCCAGTTGTTCTCACAATTTCCTAATGCTCACCGTGCTTATCCATGAAACATAAGCTGGGGTTAGGATGAAACCTTTGCCCTGCATTTTCTCCACGGATACAAACTGTCTGTCAATATACTACTACAGCACTGCTACATTGCATTTACCAACATCTGCACTGTAGGATTTAGGAGGCTTCAGAAACCATCTTCCTTGAGGATTTTCAGCAATGTAAAAAGCATTGTTGGTCGATCTCAAGTTTTTAATATGATGCAAAAAGAATGTGAGGTGGTTGCAAATGCAAGGCGCCGTGGAAAGGAAGCAGGCATTCTAGATAGAAGTACTTAAGATTAATTTAACATGCACAGGATTTCCCAATTAAAACTTTCACATTAGCACTGCATTTTAAACAGTTAATCTCCTAACGAGACATCCCCAGCAATAAGAAGTGAATTGCAGGACCGAATAAGGCCCTGAGGCCTGCATCTGGAAAAGGCTGTGCTTAGTAAATGTTGGATTTATGCAGCTGTCACAAATTCTGCAATGAAAGAGCTCCACTGCCACCTACTGCCAAGATGCCTTTTCCCACCAGAAACTGCCACTGATAGTGAGAAATCCTCTGTGCTTCTGCACAGAACACTTAACCCAAGAAAATTATGCAACTCAATTCTTCACACACACAAATTGTATGCTTTTTTTAAAAACTCTAGTAGCTGGAAAGGCAGATAGTTTATTTTTCTGTGCTTTTTCTTCATAATATGGTACAAGCCAAAGAATGCCATGCTGTTGGGAGAGTCTAAGCAAAAGTCTGGTTTTCCCTCTCTTATTGCCAGATGCCCACTGTCATGCTTTTGAATCCTGGCTGACCTGCAGCCATCTCTGCTAATGATACCCCCATGGACCATCCCAAAGAGTTCCTACACAGGGGTTGGGTTGATTTCTTCCCTTCCCTGGGGGGCCAAAGGCAATACCTCTATGATCTCCAAGAATCTAGATGGGAAGGAGTCATGCACAACATCTCACAGCACTGCTGTGGAGACACTGCCTTAATTGAAAATGAAGTTTTACTGTGGTTTCCTTTTGGGGTCTTTCTTGACAGCTAAATTGCAAATCAATTAACATTTCAAGAAGAGCTACTCTCTTGCCTTGTAGACATAGTCACTAACAATTGCTCGTGAAATAAATTTTTGGAAGTAGCAGCAAACAAAGGGAATTAATATTTCAGAGCGCAATGAAAGACGCTTAACAAATAGTGAAGCAGGGAAGAGAGAACATCAGGATTAATGAATGTCAGCTGAGCTCTCTGTAAATTCTAGCCAACTTGAACAACCATGGATCTAGGATTTGAGATACACGACTCTGTAATAGGTGGTTTTTCTCCTCTTTGCCTTAATATTGTGTGCAAATAACATTAGAGGTGCATAGGTGAGAGAATCTCCATCCTCGTGTTTATAGCTGTTTGGTAACATTAAAGCACAGCTTGACTCGAGCTGCTGCTAGGAAAATCACAGCATTACATATCATCTGCAAGCACCCTGGAGGGAAAAATATCTTCAATTCACTGTGTCAGTGGTGGCTCAGACTGAAGCTGTATGCACACACTCAAGAAATATGTGCCCTTCCTACATTACCATCAAAATAAATACAAAACAAGCAAGAGTCTAATTGCATTTTTTAAAGAACTTTTTTTTCTTCTTCTTTTAGACAGGAGCTCCTGCAAGTATGGAAGTGGTGAGATTCACTTGTTTAATATCTGGAGAATAAAACTCCAGACATCCTGACACTATCTCCCCATCTGCCTTCAGGCTCAGCAGTACTCCACATTTCAAGTACAAATTCAACTACAAAATTTGTTCATCTCCATTCTGTATCTTTTTAGATACATAATATCTCACAGCACCAAAGGATTTCTATGTTTAGGGCCTAGAAGAGAGCTGTTTCTTTTTAAAAGCACAAATACAGCACAATAATCCTTGAGAAAGCATACATTTTCACACATGTGCACTTGAAAAGTGTCTTTTCACTTTTCAAGAAAGTAGTTCTGAAGAATTCTGATAGAAATTATATTTTATCTGTTGCCCTGAAATTAAAATCTTGTATTTATCTGTTCACGGTCTTATGTGCCTTAGGGCTTTTACTGCAAACATATTCAGAATTTTTGTCTCCATTACAAAACAGTGGCAAGAGGTAAGAAAAAGTAAACAAATTTCATTCTGTCTTTATGGAAATGGTACCTTTTCTTGCCACTGGACCTTCCTTCCAGCAATAAACCCACATGATAATTTTTATATGGCATACTATGTAGTGCTAACAAAAGAAAGTTGTACTTTATTCCTTCCATCTACTGTGTATAACTGTATCTAATGGAAGTTTGCATCAGGAATAACAGACTTTTAAGTCATCTCTACAAAAGCCCTTCAGCCAGCAAAGTCAGTCTAAATAATTATATGTTTTCATCCTGTGTTTTAACACAAAATCATAAGACAAGACCAATACATAGCAAGAGAAGTCCAGAAACAAGTTTAGGAAGACTAATCTGCCCCTCTACACTTCCAGTACCTGCTGTCTTGGGTTTCATCCCTAGCTGGCCAGGCCATCACATACCTGGCCCAAGTCATTTATCACTTTTTACCTATTTTGACAAGATGAGACCACAAAACACCTCTGAGCAGAAGCGCAAAAGGTTAACGTCCTATAACACAACAGGCAGTCCTTACTCCAAAAGCATTTTGCAAATGCAAAGCCAAAACTATTTAATTCCTTTCTGTATTTAGCTTTGTAGAACTAGGAGGTTTTTAACTCTCCTCTTTTCTATTTCCTCTCACCAAACCAACTCTCTTGATAACCTTTTCTTTACACAAAGAAACCTCCAACACTACTTGAGCTGAACCTTCTACAAATTTCAGCTGTATCCATGGTAGGGAAAACAGGCTATCCATTTTCAAAAGAAATCAGAGTAAATATGAGACTCAATGGAGAACTGGAAATAAAAATCTATAGGAAAATTATGAAGATGGTTGTGGCACACAATCAACCAACTACACGTATTCTTTTTCATTATTACTGTTTGTGAAGAACTGATCCTGCAGTGCATCCCCTTTTGTAAGTAACCTTTTTTTAGTACTGGGAAGGCAAAGACAAAAGGCCAGAACCTCAGATTCTGCAAATTATGTGGCTTGATAACCCATAAGAATACTGTTCTAATAGGAAGCAAAATAAAGCAAAATCCTGATGTACTACAATGTAAACCCAGGATTTCTACTGTTTGTAGAAAGTGAACTCGAGAACACACTTAATGAGAAGCTTCATTAACACACAGCAGATATTTTGTTATACAGGTTAACAGAACAAAACTCTAGCTCTCACAGAGAGAACAAACCCCTCAGAGCCCCAGTGGCACTTTCTGACAGAGACTGAGTGCCCAGCTTCCTGCTGATGAATGACAGGATGTCCAAATGACAACGCTGCGACTTCCCTGAGCAAAATAAAGATACAACTTTCCAAATGACAAAGGTTAACCACACACAGACACATGTCCACGCTAACAAGAATGCCAGGTTATAAAAGCTTTAACTGTAATTTTTCTCAGTTCTGGTTCACCATTAATATCCTGACCCCTACTACAATAGTCAGCACCACTGTCAGCTGTTAAAACTGAATGTTTTGGCAGACCAGCAAAGTTCTTGCACATTTTTCTCTACTCACAAACTGCACTTATACTTTCAGGTATAATTTAATGAAATATCTGCAAGATCTACATACACAGTTACATCTCTTCTAAGAAATTTAAGTTCTCTTTTATAAAATCTTAGTAACAAGCCCAGGTCATTTTAGGGCATATCTTCCTGGAATAAGTAGCATATCCTGAAAAAGCATAGAAAAAATGAGACCTTTTATACAGTATCTCTGTTTACTTGCAGATTAAGGTTGGTGTAGGCTTTTACAGATCCTCCAGTTCTGCCCACCTCAAAAGCAATTATCTCGCCTCCAGCTTGGTCCTTGCATAGAATAAGGAGTGCAGCAGAACTTCTTACTCAGGTTGATGCTTCTTGAGAAATTTAATTTTAATGCTCCTTATTATTTATGCTTCAGCTGATTAAGTAAATTAAATAGCCAAAATTGTTAGAAACCAGTTTAATACAGAGTACCATCCCTCATTTTCTACTATATGCTTTACTTTGCACATTGATACTTTTGATAAAGATGCTGAAGGAAAAAGAAGAATAAAAAAAATATATATTCAACTTTCATTATCAGCTTAAAAATGCAGTTCTGCATCTTAAAGGTTTTACAATCAGGCTTCTTTGATTTTTATTCTCTGTGATGGTTAGGAAAGAAATAAACACATTCAAGAGCAGGAAAATATTCCCAGCATACAATCTATTCTCAAAAGGAAAAACACAGCTCAATCCTAGAATAGTTTTGTGAAAGTAGTGTCTTTAAGTAAAAGTGGCTAAGCTTAAACCACCACAGTTTAAGGAAAAACACCATTATTTTGTTGGGTTTTTTTCCCCTACTCTATTATGCACAGGGAGCTGCAATGAATTGTTCTTGACATTAAAGAGAAGATGATCAGTAAAATGTTCTGCACGTCTTCCAGCTGCTGGCAATAACAGCACAAAGCAATAAATGCACTGTACATATTGACGTGGTCTTTGTGAATACCTGTCAAGAGTGGAACATACTTGAGATGAAGTATCTGCTCCATGGTTCTCCCAGCCACAAAGAAAGCAGAGGCTGAGATAAAGAAACAGAAATTCAAATGGTAATTCTGCAGCTCAGAGAGGTAGGATGCTATTGAGCTGAGGGATAACTAGGAGCTGAGACAAAAGTTAAACTGATATTACTTATCTACATGCAATGATTTTATAAACTCATTGTGCCTTCAAAGTACCTGTGCTCTCAAAGGTGGTTCTTACACTGTCATCTATGAAGCACTTCTGAATGTGACACTGAGACCCATCTAATCCTCAACTACATGAAAGAACAAGTTAGATTTGACTTTAATCTTCATTATTGTACATGATCAACTGCCTGAATTTAAGATTTACAATTATATTTATGTATAATGAAGTTTATGTGCCCCTTACTTGGATAGCCATTGGTGAACTGCTGGTTAGACACAGAACACTAATTTGCTTCCATGTGAAACAATTTGATCTCAAGTGAATCTCTTCATTGCTGAGTTGCTTTCTGCCCCAGCTCCATCAAGCTGCAGTGACAATTAGGCTGGAATTCTGCTAAGGTTTTTGCAATTGATAACATAGGACTCCATAGCCCTGGCAGAATGCTTTACCAAGCATTTCCTCCAAGAAGAAAAACTATGACTCTCTTCACTTGGTAGCTGAATTATTAAGCTCCTGGTTTAAAAATTTCCAGTCAAGTGAAAAAGAAATTTATGAACAATTCAAACAGAGAGCTCTGAGGTTAAAAGAAAGAAACAAAAACAATACAGTGTCTAAACAAGAAAAGAAAGGGATTCCGAAGTTCTGAAGAGATTTCTCACCATCAAAAATAAGACTAAATATTTCAACATCTCCTACACAATAAGGTTAAATAAGGTCCTTGAGAAACCTGCATACTAAAGTTATTTCTCTATAATGAACCAACCCAAGATGACCTGTCTTTCATCTAAAGAACCTGAGTGCAGGCCCCTTTATCCTAGGGACCTTTTGTGGGGTAAAGGCACAAGTACTTTTTCAAAAAGAAATTAATTAGGGCCAGGACTGACTAAATACCTGAGAACATAGGCTAAGCTCTTCATGTCTTATTTCTCCATCTAAAAAGTATCCTATTATTCTTGAAGGACAAGGTTAATGTCAAGAAAACTTGACAGAACTTCATCTACGTAGTGCAGTCACCATCCTTAAGGCCTAAAAGACCACTCTTTTCTGCTCTGCCATTCTGATGAATAAAGATTAAAGATGCCAAGCAACATTTTTAGATTACTCAAAACACATGCTTGGCAAGAGTTCCAAGTGTTGTGTTCTGCCTCTACTACACAAGAGGAAATTAAAGCAGAAATACCCACCAAAAATAAGACAGCATCAAGAAATGTACTGTCAAAACAAAAACACCTGCAACGTGAACCTGTCATTTTATACTTGACAATGGCAAAATGAGAGCTCAAGGTGAAGAGCATTATAATGAGAAAAATATCTTTGCTTTATCTTATGTATTGAAATGGTCTTCAAGTTTTACTGAAGTGAACAAAACTGAGAAAGAAGTCCTTTATTTTGATAGCATCAGACTTCTGAGAAGCTGCTGCAGTGGCCAGGGTGAACATAAAGTATTCTTATTCCAGAAGGACTCAGTGGTACTAGGGCAGAAAGGGACAACTCAGAACACATGGATGTATCTCTGTCCAGAGAGCCTGAGTACAAGTGGACCTTCCTGGTCTTCTAGCAGGAACTTCTGGAACAGGTAGCCAGGGTGTGACATTAACTCCCAGATGGGATGAATCCCTATCCCACAGGTCTTGAAGGACCAGACACTCTACCCTGGCCTTGGAAACTCACTTCTTTCATTTAACCCATGATTTTCAGAATCTTCATACACACCGTATTTTAGCATCTCCTTGCTGTTCATGGGTTATACTTTAACGTTTTTAGAGTTCAGCATGTACATCCAGGTCAGCAGCTGTTAAGTAAGCAAAAGTAAGAAAACAAATTCTGTGCTGGAAGAGCAATGGAGTGTTTGTGCTCCATTAAGACAAACAGCCAGGCTCTGTGTTACATAATCCAGGTGTCCAGCCCCTTAAAATTTGAGCACACTTTCTAAGAATCGTATAGAAAAACTGTTAAGCAAAATTAAATATAATTTCAATCTCATCAGATTCTCATATAATTCTCTTTAGGATTAGTTTTAGACTTTTAAAAGCATATTATTAAGCACAGATAGTGAAAAGGCATTAATTAGCTCCATTTGTTCATTTTATGAAGCTCCACAGTGCAGCATTTTGCAAAAATGAGATACGATGAAGGATGTTGAAATGCATGACTTGGTATATTAAAGATATTCCCATTGCAACCAACAGACTTTAAACAAACCTGAATACAATCCTAAACTTAAGTAGCTATCAGAAGAAAAACTCTCACAGTAACAAAGCCCTTACTTAAATTCTGTTATTTCTCTTCTTCCCTTGCCCACATTTATTTGTTCACCTATCAAAATCATGGTATCAGAAGCATTTTAAGACAAGTCAGATAGACTCAGCTGCTAAGAAATACTTAACAAAAAAATCCATCCCAAAAAGTTTCATTAAGAACACAGACATCTGAATACAATAGTAAATATTATGCTATATTCCTTAATTAATATTATTCTGTATGGATTTGTTATTAATGTTGTAATCCTGTATATACCAGAATGGGCACTATAGCTCTGAAATCCATCTGAGGCCTCCTTTGCACCACCAGGGTTAGTGGGAAGTAGCTGACCAGCTGAAATTGGTACCTTGTCCCATTGTATTATACACAGGGTAAATGTTTTTCATATTCTGATCTTGAGGAAAGGGCAAAATCTTTTCTCACAATACTGTGTGCACATAGCCACGTGAGGAAAGAAAACCATGGTGCTCTGCATCAAACATAATTAATGCACATTTAATATGGAAGTTAGTGTGTAGTGACAATCAATTATTAAAAACACACATTAATTTTATCCCTTTCCACATGTTAACTAAATAACATCCTTTCAGAATTTGTGTTTTTATTAATGCTTCTCAGCTTGAAAATCAGAACCATTCTTGGGAACACGTTGACTTCTGTAGTGATTTTCAGACGGTTGTTTCCTGAAAGATGGGAGGTGACAGATGCTCCTGCGCAGTGCTTTTCTATTGTCTTGTAACTTACTCACTTGCATGCATTTATGTGTCCTGAATCATCATGCAGAGGTATTGCAATTATGAAGAACTAAGATCCCACTGTATATAAGCTCCCATTAATTAGCTCCCTTGTTTATATGATTTCCTTGTTAACTTTTCAGAAGGCTTTAGAATACCACAGACTTATTAGGCAATATTAAAAATGTACATAGAAGCCATCTCTTAATATAACATCACAAATTAAATCAGCAGCACCATTAAGCATTTGCAAATATACATTCAGTTGTAGATGCATCTGGATGTATTTCTGACTTATTTCAGTCACTTTCCATAAACATTCCAATGAACATATTTATTTTGACACAAACATGCATTGAAAAATACCAAAAGTGATATGAGTAAAGATAGAGCCATGCAGCTGCATAAGTGCTTATGTTAGATGTCTTTGTGTATACATTGAAAGCTTTTTGTGGGATTATGGTTCATCAGAACACAGTACAGGGGAAAAAAAATTACTACTCAATATATTATTGAAATTCAGATAGCCCAGAGATAATTGATTTGTATTAAAGGCAAAAAACCCACAAAAGCATAGACTGAATGTGGTAGTAGAGAGGTGCTTTATGACTCAAATTCCATTGTAGTGGAAACTTTAGATAGGCAAACTATAATTTGCCAAGTCAATTTGCACTGTGATCAGGATACTAGGGTATGGCAGCTAATAATAATTTCGAACATTTCTTCCAATAATGCCTGACTTGATTTAATATACAAGCTTGTCTTTTTGTGTCATACTTCACATTTCAGATATGACCATTCTATTTTAAATAGCTTGGTAAGTATATTTCTAGAAATTCCAGACCAGTATTAGCTAGTACCATTCCTTTAAAATGTGTAAACTTATTTTTAGGCTGATAAATATAAGATTAACAAGACATGCATTTCCCATAAAAAAGATTTACAACAAATTTATGAGTTGCTTAAATTAATTAATCCTGTAAATCTTTCCTTGATAGTTTAGTAAATGGGTGCTGCATAATGGGTGCATTTAATTTAACTCCATTTTGCTCTGTTTTTTCAAACTAATCGAGTATCACCTAACATGAAGCTGATAATATTTTTGTCCAGTAATTACTATCAAATGAAAATCAAGTAAGATGCAATCTTAGATCTTTATGCAGCAAAATAGGTTAACATCCATTTGTATTTAAACATAGAGTGGTTTTTTTCTGTTAAAATCATTATGGATGGTCACATGATTAAAGCTAAGTAGGCCACCAAGAGGTAAACTGGATGAGGGCCCAAACATTTAAAGGAAAAATCAATTCTTTGAAAGCCTCCAAGAAATCCAAGTAGAGAAAGCCAGGGTTCTCACTTAGCAAGATTTAGGAGAATAGTCAAAAATGATTAACTGGCATCAATTTGCACATACTGTATGCACTGTATTTAGATCACACAAATTACTTCATATTAGCAAATCAATACTTCCATTCATTGCAAGTTCCAAGACTGATTATCCCTTGCAACTCTGAAAAGATCACAGAGCATTTTTATCCATTAATAATTCACACAAGGATAAAGGCATTCTCTAGGCATATAGATTAAAATAGATAACCTTAAATACACCTTTGATTAATATAAAAGCTAAACTCAAGAGCATTCGGGAACTTGTTTTGCAAACAACCAAAGAAAAATTACAGTATTTTATTTGCAGATTCCTATTCTGTTACTGAACAATTCAGTATCTTCCCTTGCAGCAATCCCACCCCATTGTAAGCAGTGACTATTATAAATACACTAGGCGAGCAAAATTTGCTTATTTTGCTCACCACCTGAGCAACATTATAAAAAAAAATTAAGATCCCAGAAAGTATCTGATTTTAGGCAAATAATCCAGATGGAATAAGATAGCAACAACTCCTGACATAAAAATATATCCAAATGGGGCATGCAATACAATAACGCGTTGGCTGGGATGAAAACTGGTCAACACAGCTTTTAAACAGAATGCTCTTAGTGAGAATATGGCCCTCAGTACTAATAGAGGTGGGTGCAAACTCATGCTGTTTGCTGGCAGAATTGTTCTCAGCTGAAAACTGTGAGATTGTATTAGCAGAGAGCCGAGCTAACAAGCCCACTGAGAGCTAAAGCAAATGCCTGCACACTCAGGTCTCTGCTCATGTGGCTATCCAGACCAGACCAGACCCCTCTCATCTCTCACCTCCTGAGTGAATTGGTTCTCATTCTAGGGCAAGTCACTTCATCTTTTTGTCTCCTCTCCCATTTCCATATCTTTCCCACTCAGTGTAAAAGCTCTGCAGAGCAATGCAGGCATGATTTCAGCTGGGGCTTCTAGATGCTTCTGTAATATGGAGACGCGCAATAAATCGGGAAAGGATAATAGAAGTGTCAAGCGAGTCCTGAGTGCAGCAGCAGAGCTGTAATGTACTGTGCAACACCCTACATCTAACACCATCCTTCAAGGACTTTGCACGGTATGGTTTATTCCACTGCAATAATAAATGTATCCATGATGCATCTCCAAGTATTACCCAGCATTAAAAATGAATCACAGTAATGTTACCTTCACTTCTCTCCAGCAAGAAGATAATACTTTTTTGGACGTGATACCACTCTGTATAGTTTTTTACAAACAGGAAATATTTTAGTGAAATGAGGCTGTACAGGGAGCATATCATTCATTTCAAGGCAGCAGCATATAAAAAGACAGAGCTGAAGTAAGTAGGGCAATTCAATTCATATCTGTTTAGTTATTCTTGTTTATATTGCTATTCCTACCCGTTCTAGATTCCCACAGATCCATCCTTTGAAGCTCCTCCCATTCCCCATGATCAATAGTTTCTAAGAGGGTCTTGAGATGCTGTGAGCTAAGCAGGAAATACCAGCACTGTGTGTAGCACTAGTGCATAGAAAGATTGGAGAGTAATCACTGTGCAATTTTTAAATCTCCATTAAGTCAATGGTGCTTCTTCAAAACTTGAGATACTGCTGTTTCTCTCACAAATCAGTCAACCTAGTTACTGGTAATCCCATGAATATTACTGTGAAGAGCATAATTGAATCAGTATACCTTTTTTCTATTCATGCCGTTGCTTTTTTTCTGGATGTTTGCTCAGGTCACATCACTCTTCATTATATTTCGCAGTTTGGGCTGATAAAATGTTTCATGATTTTATAAATCCATCTAAGTATCAAACGTTTTCCTAAAACGTCAATAAGTCCTGCCATGTAGCTGTTTCAATGTTTTCTACTAATTTAGCAATGTTCAAAAACCACACATTTATCAGTCCTTGATAAATCAGTGCCAACAGACATTGCAGTGAATGGCATATTTTGAGTCTGAATATCCTGTAGTTCTACCAGTATTTTCTATATCTTCCCAAGAAAATTTGGTGTGTTCCCTTAGTTCCCACTACCCTACAAAAACATCTTTCTCTTCCATGCTACTGATCACATCTATTAATCCTCCTGGCAGAAGACTTTCTTCTATTGCTAATAATTTTTGAGGGCTAATATGTGATTTTTCTGAGCGTGATTCTTCGCCAGCTTTTGATCATTCTAATTGCCTTATTATAATCTGCTCTCCTACAGTGATAAAGGCTTTTAATGTTTCCTGTGCTAGGAATGAAAGAGGAAAAAAACGTGAGCAAAAATCTTTTTGTTCCTGGAATATTACCACCTCCACAGTTCATAACTATTAGGGGGAAGAATTCATTTTGGCCCTCTGTTGTGTCAAAGTTTCATCCTTTCAGTGGCCCCACTGTCTCTTTGTGACTTTGTTCACTTCAGCAGCAAAATGGATTGATCATTACTGCTACTTTTGCCATCTATTTCACATGCTACTTAAACATCCCAGAATAATGACTTGGACTCATTTCTTTAATTTCTCTATGAACTGTACATCTCATGCCTTTTTTTTTAATATCGTTTCTTGTATAATGACAAAAGCATATCATCATTACATTTGTCCAGGACCCGAATTTTATAGGCTCAGTTTTAACATCCTTTTCTTTGTTACAAGGACATGCTTAGGAAATGGAGATTTAAAAACATGACTGAACTTGTGTAGATTTATCCACCATTTTGAGTTCTGTCCTTTGAGAAGTTGGAAATGGTTCCAAATAATACAGTCTCTACCACCCTCCATGTTATGCTGCCTTTGAATTTCAGACCTCAGAAGCATACACCAGAAGCTTACAACTAGTGCCACCAAACTCCTCATTAAAAAAACTCTGCAGATTATCTTCCAATCATTTTGTAGCCCATTTAATTCAAAAGCATATAAACTTCACCTTGCAGTTTTTTTATCTTTTTTTCTTTGTCAGTCAACCAAATATTTTCTCCAGAAGGACTCCTGAGGTTCATAGTGGAATCAGTGCTCAAAAAAAAAGGCAAAGTAAAAAAAGAACAGAGAGAAACAAAACCACTTCTGCCCAGGTATAGTCCAAGTCCATTAATTCCCAGGAGATCAACCTAATTTAAATTAGAGAAATAGTCTGCCAATAGTCCTGTGAATATTTATTTTTAATAACTAACTAACTCCAACAGTAGCAGGAAGACCAAGATAACAGCACTTTACAGTACTGCAGCAGAAGTGTTCTTGTGCAGAAGTGCTTGGCAGGAAGCCTGGGTTCCAGTTATCCTTTTTGCTTGCAGCCTAGAGCATGTTTTAGAAGGTAATCGGGACAGTTCTTCCTTACTGACAGTTGCTGAAGTTTTACAAGTCTGAAGAAGGAACATGACTCCAGGTCTTTTGAATCCCAGGATAGGGAAGATATCTTCAGGATATTAGCCTCCCTCTGCCACCCCTTTGGCAACTTTTTCTGCTGTATAGAAGTAAATGTTTCATTTGGACAAGAGAGACCCAAACACTACATGGTCTGGTGGCTACAGCATCTGCCCAGGAGACTTGTATTTAATTACCAGTTGCAGAAAAAAAAAAAAAAGAAGAAATTATTTGAAACCTTTCTTCAACATTTCCTGTGGAGCAATTGTTTCAGAGAATTAGCAATCTACTGAGTACAGTGTCATAACAAGGCTATGCTGTGCTGGGGAAAAGGAAGATCCCCCACAAGGTCTACTTCCAAGAATAGCAATCTCACATCTTGTCTTGAAGAATAAAACCAGTGAACACAATTAGGTCTTGATTTTTTAATTTGTGTAAATTTTTCAGTCACACAACAATGCTCACACTAAAAATTCCAGCACATTTTGAAATTTTTTTGTCATAGTATTCCTATTTCAGTTCTTCCTGCTTCATCACATGAGAGAAATAGCTTTCTCTACATTTAATTATATAATAATGAATTATTATTATTACGAGCCAAAGGAAAGTAAATGTACATTGAACTTGGCAGTCCAAATACAAAAACCACATTTTTCTCACTAAAACTATTTTGCAGGTCTACTTAATTAAATAGTACAGACCCATATGAACACTTTTAAGCTGATCTGCAACAAGTTTCTTGTGCTGTAAGCTTAAGTAAGAAATCTACTTAAGGTAAATCAATATAAGCCTTTTGTAAAACCATTTAGGTTTATATGAGGGCTTCAAAATTGTTACTAAATTCATTAATTTAAATGTGAGTTCAGTTAAACAGATGCTGCTTTTGTGTGGAGAGAAGGCCTAAAGGTGTGACATAGTGTCTTATCTTCCCTGGCTCCATACCTATTTTTAATCTTGTTAATGTTATAGCCTCCTTCTGAAAGGGCAAAACACCAACCTTATTTACATATTCTGTGATCTATCCCTTGCTCCAAAACAACTTCCTGCTGGTAATCCCTTAACTATCTCTGATCAAATCCCAAAATAAACTTGCCTGATTAAGATGGCAACCGAACTGCTTAGTTACCTTCCCCATTAGGACAATGAGTAGTGTGCTGTTCAAAGAATGGTTTCCTTCAAGGCCACAAGTAGAAAACAAACACCTGTTAATGGTAAGTGACAGCTTTAAGTTCCACTGGTCACAATTAGGTGCTCTCTGAGGGGGACCAGCAGAGCTGTGATGGGATTACAAACCAGAAGCTGCTCACACTTAGAGAAAAACCACATCTGTTGGATTCTGCAGGACACAGCATGGAAACGACCAGGTAAACAACATACTCTTAAAGTCCTGAAATATTGTGGTATAATCAGAATGGTGATGGAAGTCAGGTAGTCCAGGCAGCCAACAAACTGTTTCATATGTCTAATTGCACTTTTTAGTGTTTAGTCCCCCCAAAAACAGAGAAGAGTGTGCTATGACCTACCTACTAATTAATAGAACAGTGGGGTTTTTCTGGCATCAGACTCTGGATTCGGGCCCACACATACAGTTATTTCTAATTTTTTTTACTGGGTTGCTCCCTAGCTTGAAGTTTTCCCAACAGAAAGGAGCATCCCTCTTTTGTGATTTTACAAGATATGAGATATGACTTAAAAGCTTAAAAATATAACAACTTCTGCAAAGACTAGCTACTACTGCATTTCTAGGGAGTTTCCTTCCCTAAGTTCTCATGAGTATATGGAAGGGTTTAGGATTTTCAATGAAAGTAATACAGTAACAGAATTACTTGAAAACAATTCTGTTTTGATTTGTCTCTTTAGAAAAGACAGTGATCATGAAACCATGACCTTCAAAGCCCTGGGACCTCAAATCTGTGGAACAAACTTCTACCAAAATGAACTGAATGCCTCTAGGCACATTTTCCTGAAATTAAATTATTTTGTCATGACATATAAGCAGATTTATTGAAAGACTGCTGTGATATTTCCAGGTACGTCATCATTATCATCACATTTTTCTGTGCAACAGCATGGAATAATGCATAGGAATAAACATTCTTCTAACACTAAGTTAAATTCAGAGAATAAATATAAGGATATATTTCTACTATGGCAGCTGTGGTTTTGTGAGAAAACTAAAATGTTCCTCTCTTACATCTTAAATAATAGATAGCCATGGAGCCAGCTATGCTGACAGGAGGGGTAAAAAAAAAAAAAGGAAAAATAGAAAAGGAAAAGAAAATTAAGAAAAAGGACAGTAATAATTGATTCACAGCTATGCCATATATTGTGCATTAACAAATAGCTTCATATTTTAAGGAATGTACTCGAAGTAATAACCATTTATACACAACTGTTAAATGTATGCAATACATTACAAAAGCCTAAAGACGTTCTTTTGTCTGGATTGCTTACTAGCTACCAGTTATAAATATTCTAATGATGCTCTTATACCTCTAATGTCAGTGTGGCACCAGAGTGCCTTTCTATTAGTGCATTAAGCTACATGACTAGCATTTTTCTTTCTGTCCCCAGGTGGAAAACTGCATGTATTTAAAAATAATTAATATTTTATTTTTTATCTATGATGTGCATGCACTTGCACTAGGCAAATGCAGACAGAATAATATCTATCCCATTTTACTGTATTGAATTTAAAACACTAGACAAGCCTGCTGTATTAAAACAAGTATACTCATATGCTGAATTGGTGAAGAACAACAGCTAAGAATGTCTTGAGGAAAATGCTTCATGCCCTTAGCATCAAATAATTTTCATTATCCCTTTTCCAGAATAACCACTGATGAACATTTTGGGTGGATTTTCAGATACAGTATTGGCCTGACTTTACATCAACCAGAAGTTTTATCCCGTATGGAAGCAGGGCTGGGCCACTGCTTCGTGCATGTGCAAACTCCAGGCTCTGAAGAGTGTGAGAGCACAGCAGAGAGCCCAGAAATCCCTGGCTGGCTGCTCAGGGACCTAATTAATCTGCCCCAGTTCCAGCCCAATCTGACGCAGTTCTTTGTTTGCCTCCAAATGCGCGAACTGCAAATTTCTTCCCGCTACACCAAATGCAATCACCAACAGAAATTGGGTGTTTCTCACTGGCAGTTACAAAAACATGGAACTGATCAAAAAGATTAACTATTGTTAAATATAAAATATTTAGAAATGACAGCTTTTCAGAGTTGTTTGGGGTACTCCAGGTTTTTAAATTCCAGCAACTCTCACTTACACTGCCTGTACTCCACGAATCTTAATTCCTTACAAGTTAGAAAAAGCACACTGATGATGAAAAAAATGTCTTTGGAGACTGTCTACAATTGAAATTCTCTAAAGACTGATGCTACAGCATCAGGGAAAATATTTCTGCAATATTATTGAACAGACACCATCTCACCAGCAGATCTCAACACATTCTACCAAGGAGGAAAAATTTTTAGATCGAGGAAGTCATGGAGGAAAAAACAACTGGCATGTCTATAATTAACTACTATGTTCATATGGCAGAGATAATAGTAATAAATATTGTTTCAAAACTCACATTTTTGCAAAGCATTGTTTCTAAACTGCCAAGAAGAAATTTGCATTTCTTGACAGCGTTACCACAAGGACTGGTGGAACTTTAGAAATACCTATATTTTTTAGACTGCAAAAATATCCCTAAAGTACTTGAGAACCAGGGAAAAAAGAGAGCATTTTTATCTTACTTCACACAAATACACACAGACTCAGTGAGTCCAGGAAGGTCTCTCAGTCTTTGCATCATCTGCACATCTGATGTTTATTCCAGGCCACTGGCAAGCCCTGGAATACTGTCTGGCCACCCCAACTAAGAGCATGAGACCTGTGACTGCTTGGTAATTGCTCATCCGTCATTTAGCCACTCTTAATCCATACAGTATGTACTGAGACCATTCTGTACTCTTCTAGCTGCTTAATCAAAATTCTTTGCTGCCCCAAGTCCCCTTTTGCCATAAAAAAGGCTCCCTTACTTCAACTGCTCTCTCAGACCTATCAACCCAAACTGTAATCTCATCAAAAAGGTGTCATATCAACTCTACAGTATCTGTCTTCCACAAGTCTAACAGTTTTTATTACCCTTATTTCACTCTTTATAATTGAGTCTTATATCAGCCATGCCATTATTTTGCCTAAGATGCACGTCAGTCTGACAGGCCTATAATTACCATTGTACCCTCTTTCACCCTTTCAAAATACTGGCTTAACAATAGATTTCCTCTCATCTTCTGGATTTTTCCAGCACCAGTTTTATTGAAAAGCAAAGACAGTAGTCCTCTGAGACAGTTTTTCTGTAAGATTTGAACATACTATAAAGAAATGCTGTTTTTAAGAGGCCCAAGGTCAGGTCCATTTTCATCCTCATTAATTGTTGTAACTTGGTATTTCAGCATGGCTGTTCCTTTTCCACAGAGAACTAAAAGGAACATTTGGGATCAGCACTAACTTGGAATTTTAAACATTAACCTGTAGCAAGCTCCACTTGGGAAAGACAGCAAGTTAGACAATAAGGGAGCAATAAATGAGACAACTGCTTGAGGAAGAAAAAGAGTTAAAGAAGAGAATATAAGCCTTGTAGAACACAGAAAAAGCAAAGTTGTTTGCTTCCCAGGATGAAGACTACTAAGGAACTCGAGGGATTTGAAGAGACCCACAGTTTGGCAGATTAAGGAGAAAAGGATCAAAGTACAAATGAAAACCTGTTCAAAATTAAAATCAGAGATGATTACTTAAGGAAATTCCCCCCTCATTTCCAAATATTTACAACCTTACAACTCCCCTGATATTGCTGACCCCTCCCTATATCTGCTTAATCAACAATTTCTCTGGCAGCATTTTTCTGTACCTCCAAAACCCACCCAGAGGAGATGACTGAATGCACTTGAGCTGGAAAACTCGGTATCTTAGAAGAAAAAAAAAAAAAAAAAGCTGGACAGGTTAATACAGAATTCAGAAAAGTAGTTTGTTAGCCAAGTCATAGAAATGTTTGTTGACTACCTCAACTTTTCCTGCATTATTACATATATTTCTGCCTTTTCCTCATAGTAGCAAGCCAGCACTATTACTTTTTTACCATTACTACTTTATTTTCACTTTAAAAAAAGTATCAAAGTCCTTAATTAAAAGGCAATTTCTTCATGTATCATTCTGTTTCCTCTACAATTGTCTTCAATTCCTAACTTCTCATTTATTCTTTGCAATCAACTTTCTTTTTTTCCAATTTGTTTCATTATATATTACAGCTGCTTTTTTCTCCCCTGTAAACCCAGCTAGTTTTCAGCTACTGAAAAATTTTCATTAAAAAATGCCAATGAACTGACCCTGAAACATTTCACCCAAGACATCCCTAGTTTGATAAAACTTTTGGCAAAACCAGCAGAGGATTCAGGAGACAAACTCAGATGGGATTCCTTGGGACTGCCTCAGGGCCATGCACTCGCTCTCTGTTCCTAGCTTTGGGGAAGATCCAACAACAAAATGAAAAAAAAGGCAAAACCGAAAAAAAAGGCAAAACCAAAATACACACACAACAAACAAACCTCAAACCATATCACATTTTAAGTTCTCAGTGCTTAAAAACAAAAGACTGTATTTCTCAAATACTTTGAATACAGAGATACCTGAACAGGGACTGCAAAACTACAAAAATCAGAGAACAAAGAGTCTAGGGCTTAGTATGTGCTTGTCTACATTAGTAGAGGTTTCTTAGTTATCCACAGCTCACTCAATTCCAACATGCTGTATTTTTTAATTTGTTCAACTAACTCATGGAACGTCTCAGGAAGTGATGGCTGTCTCTCTGGCTGAGAGTGACTGACAGATGCTGTGCAGGCACACGTGTAATGAATGTCACAGATAACACAGAGGCCTCCTCAGAGAATGCCACTGGGAGAGACAGCTTGTCTTCTGGCAGTTTGCAAATAGCAATCCACCGGGACTTACACAGGCTGAGTTACAAGTCACTTCACTCCTGCCTGCTCTCTGTGGGACTCAGGAGAATAAACAAGCGCTTTTCATCATGGCACTTCCCATGCAGTGGAAGACAGTGTCTGTTCAGAGCAGACCCTTTCAAGGGACAAGCTGTATTTTGCTTTATCAACACCCCAATCATGTAGTTAGGACTGCAGCTGTAGTCAAAGAGTCATCACAGACCTAGATTTACACAAGGTGCATTCTTCCATGTGCCTACTCTCCCCTCTTTTAAACACAGCACAAATGCCATGCACAAATGGTGGATGGGATTCTGAGGTTAAAGTCCTTTAGAGATTTATTAACATGAACATGACTTTTACTGCCTGTTTTACTGAGCTATGCCTGGACACAAGAACAGACAGTTCAACAAGAGCACTCTCAGACATCAATGCAGGCAGCTTGTTTTCAAGATAAACTTTTTCTATTCAGAATAATAAGCATCTTTTCTCCTTTTGTTTTTTTCTGTTTCATTTCTCTTACTGCCTCTTTCTACCATAAGAGCAGAGCAAGGATGATCAGCAATATCTGGAGTGAAACAGGGACTCCAGGAAAGCCCTGGAATGCATACACAGTTGCTGTCTTTTGGCCTGGATGTCCCTAAGTCAGCTGACAAGCATGACAGAATTGCATTTTCTAAAGATGCACCCAGGAAATGCACACATACTTTCAGAAAAATCTCTGCATACTTGTGTTGTGTGAGAGGCCAAAGCCAGCAGGTGGCACTCAGAAACACATGCCAGAACCTGGATCAAAGCAAGGATTTTCCACACTACACAACTACTATTTCTCAGCAGTACCTTGTCTACATAACCAGGCAGACACAATCATGGAAAATAAACTTGTTATGCAGGGAGTCTGATTTTTCACCCAATATCCGAGAAACATCTATGAACTCCTAATCCCAAGTGAAATAACTGTGTCAATGGCATCTCTAAAGCCACACTCACACAACCCAACCTGGAAAATTCATGCACTCCTGTTCCATTTTCTTCTTCTCTTTATGCCAGTGTGATTTGCCTGCACAAAGAGCATTTCCATGCTTGATTACATTTCTTCAGTCTCAAGAGAGGGAGGAAATTTTACCACTCTTCTGTAACAGGTATGGGATTGAAAACCTTTTTCCACTGCCTTCAGTGTTCAGCAGTGAAATATCTGAACACCTGCAGGCAATTGTACCTATTCACTGAAGATGATTATTAGTTCTCCAACATTTTTCCTGCTTCCTGCCTCTTCTTTCAACACATAGCCATTTGCTCAAATTAGCAGGTGTCCAAGCCCAAAACTAAAGCTTGTTTGAAAGTTTGTCTGTGTTGGCAGAAATTTACCACTGCTTTATTAATGATCAAACCAAGATTGCTTCGGTTTCTGATAAGGCATCACCAGCCTCATCTGTCATTAAATAACAAGTCAGTGCTGCCTGTCATGCCTAGAAAGACACTGAATCCAAGGCTGCCACTTGAAGCACAGCTCTCATTATTTATTCTCTTTCTTCTACACTGCCTGTTATCAAAATAGACTTCCTTTCATATTTCACTTGTTTTTTTCAAATTTTAAAACTCGACATTTACAGGTTGGGCTTTTTCCTCCTGTTATTAAACTTTCTGCAGGGAAAAAAAGCCAATCTAAAAAAAATTTTGCAAGGCTGGATCATACTACTAAAATTTGTTCCTACACTTTTAGGATTTCTTTCTAAGGCTGTGCCCTACAATTTCTAGAGGACTCTGCATGTGGGTCTTTAAACACAAAGCCCATACTTAATATTCTTTCTGAAAGACTGGCTATAACTGAATATGACTGATTCAAGCAGACTCTCTAAAGTGGCAAGACAGACAAGTCAACCAGAAAAGCTGCAACAGAAATAAAGTTTAAAAATCCTTACACCTCTTTTATCTTTTTGCTTTTCTTTTTAAAATATGACCCTTATTATTCATCCAGTACCATGGCATAATCAGCACAAAAAGGCCAAAATAACCTTATTGTTTCCTACCACAAAGAAATGCAATAAGAACAAAACTCTTCATTCAGATTTATACAGTGAATAGTTTTTGAGATAAAACTAAATTCTGGAGTACTTACAGATATAATAGTTTATGCAGTGCTTCATGACCTTTCTCGGTCCCAAACACAATGCTGTTGAATACACCTCCTGATAAGAGGAGGAAATGCTCCATGCTAAGATTTCATTTTTTAAAAGCTGCAAACATGTATTTTCTTACCTCTAAATGACCAGATGGAGTATTTCAGAGGTATTTCTTCTTTTCCTTCCAGAAAAAAAAGATAAATACAGCCAATGTGGTTAAATTCAATCTGTCCTCTTGTTTTTATTAAAACAATTACAGTGTGTATTTATCCAGAGAAGCCTAGGGGATTTTTTATTATTATTATTTTGTTATTAATTCCAGTTCAACACTCAAATGAATAAGCAAAGAAATCTAATTCTAGTTAAGGAACTAGTTAGCTCACCTTACAAAGTGCAAGCTATTTTTGGGTGAGCCAGACCCAAATTTTACAGTCCTGATTAAACTAGTCTCAAGAGTGAAGAGATCATTTTCTTCATCATTGAGTCAGAGATCTGGCACAACAGCTGGATTTCAAAGGCAATACTCAGACTGTCAGCTTGCATGGAATTGTCATGTACTTCAGATTTTACATTCTGCAAGTTTGGCCTTAAAAACTATTACTGCCCCAATTACTCTGCTGCTCTCATCTCACATAAAATTTTAGTTTAGTTAAAGATGAAACAAATAAGCTTTTGAAATATTTATTTTTATTGTAAAAGAGAACAAAACCACCTTTGTAGCTCCCCCTTCTCATACTTTTAAGGTGACATATTCTTTCACAAAGGTATTATTCATGTTACCATTAGATTACATACTTTGCTTAGAGCTATGAATTAAAAATTAAGTAAAAATGGCTGCATTTTAAACATTAATTAGAAATTACATACCTACTGTATAGTGGATGGCAGGAAGGACTACAAGTTGATCTATTTTAATTAATTCCAGCTGACTTAATTACACAACTTGATTTTTTTTTCTTCTTTTTCATAAGTAGATGATAAATCTTCAAAAATTCTGCCAGTCTCCTAAGACTGAAAACAAACCAACTATACATTAGAGAATACAGAATCATTATTTGGGATTTACAGAGAACATATTGTAGCTAGTTAAAAATTTTTCCATTGGTCCTGAGTCCATTTCTGTGGGGGAAAAAAAAAAAATAGCCCAACCTTCAGGATCAATCTTATTGTTCTTTGCTGCGTTCCAGCATTTAAAGAAAATTCAAATTCCAAAAATTTTAATATTTGAACCTTTTAAAATATAAACCCATACAATTATTGATATACCTATCTACATTAAACATACTTGCACATGAAAATAAAAACTATTTGCATCCATCCTTGTTCCTGTCTGGAACACAGAGTGATAGGAATGCATCCTGCTCCTGACTGTCCTACAGAGTTAAGTGTCCAGGATTCATCCACATGTCCACAAAGAAAAAACCTCTGAACAGATTAACCAAGGCACATGCATGTTTTCACACTTTAAGCAACAAGTTTTCACTATAGTCAGTGAGAGCATCTGGAAGTCCAGCTTCATAATTTTTAAAATAACTGTCTTGCACAGAGAAGTAGAAAACCAACATCATCACAATATTAGCATAGTAACTTTTGTTAGAAGGCTGCAATCCATAATGAGGGAGAATTTTTTCTCCCCCCATTCAAAATAGTTACAAGTGCTGACAGAACTCCAAACAGAAAGCATTTTTTAAAGTTATACAAGGTTTAAGTCAATTTGTCCTTCCTAAGTTGTGGGATTTTTTTTTCCCCCAACAGAAAGTTTAACAAGCCTTAGACAGTGTCAGTAAATGACATGAGTGTCAATATATTTGCACAGGCTGCAGCTGTATAGAACATGTTGACACTTGGAAAAATATTGTTTCTTTTAATCAGATTTTTATCAAAGGAGTAGAGTCCTTCATTCTAAGATGAGTGACTATAATCAGATGGTTCCCCAACCAAATCCTCCTACTCTCCCAGCTTTTGATACAGCAGTAAGTTATTTACTCATAGAATAAGCCCTGCACCAAGCTAATGAGAGGCACAATAAATGCATCATTAATTTATGCTAGATACTATTCTGTTCCTTTCATATCTATTGTTGTTATCATCCCACAGCACTCAAGCTAATTCTAATTGACAGTTTCCATAAGCAAATTAAAAAACAATATACTCCAGACTATAGTGGTGAAAAATATAGAGAGTAAAACAATATCTTCTAAGAGAACACCACACTTTTTTATCTTTATGGTGCAGAATGAAAGACAAATTAGCTAAAGAATGCTGTGCAAGTCTTTTTATTGCTTTTATGATAATAAGATGATACTCTTTATTTGTTTTGATTGGATAGTACAAATTCATTGTCCTGTTACAAATTATTGATATGGTTGAAAGTCAGCACTGCCTGATTTAATACTTACAGGTGTTTCCTTCTGATAGTTTACATTTACAATTTAAATTGCATTTGGAAAGCTTAAATGACTAATCCTCAACTTGTAGGCACACTCTTCTTTGGAAAATATAAATCCAGCGTCAAACACCTTTTTTTTAAGTACACTATTGGTAAATTTTTAACTTGTCCTGCGGAAAGAGAATTACAAAGTTTTGGAGAGAACTGAGGCAGAGCCAGCCTGAGGGCCACAATGGGGCTATAACAGCAACTATATAACAGTACATATGTATAGCACAGACACCTCTTCACAGAAAATTAAGCTTTAGCATGTATTGTCCAGCACAAGGGGAAGATCCAGAAAGTGTTTCACATCAGCCATTCCACTATTTGCATCCTTCTGAACCTGGACTACAACAGGAGCTCCAACTCATTTTACACACAACTTTTCAGATGCCTTCTTCAAACAACTGTCCTTCCTTCCTTTGATCTGCTCATTCCCTTCTAAACCCCATGCCAGGCAGCCTGGACCTCTTGCACTGCTCAGACTCTGACCTCAGCACATGTAGTGGTACATTTGTTACCCTTAGTGAGCTTCTTGCCCTCTCTATAGCTCCATCTTATCTCAAACTGTAACCATGGCAGCAACACTTCTGTACAGAGCTTTCAGGGCTAATGCTAGAAATCAACATGAAGTCCAAGTAACCATCACTATTTCCAACTGGCTCTCAGCTGACAAAAAGATTAACTGTATTTATGCTTGGGTTATAGCTTCAAAGTGAAAGAGAGCTGGTTTAGATTACATATTCAGAAAAAATTCTGTAAGGGTGCTGAGGTCCTGGCACAGGTTTTCCAGGGAAGCTGTGGCTGTCCCATCCCTGGAAGTGTTCAAGGCCGGGCTGGATGGGGCTGCAAGCAACCTGTTCTAGCAGAAGGTATCCTTGCCATGGTCTTTAAGGTCTTGTCCAACCCAAACCACTCTATGACTCTGCAATGTTTTTGTTTTATCTAATTGCCTCCTAAAAGCTATACCCTTACATGACAATTGTAATGTTCTTCCTTTCTTCTCATGCCCTGTCAGTAGTAACCAGTCCTCTTACTAAGGTTTCCATTCCACATCTACATTTGTTAAAGTTCCTCTTCCCTCAGGCACATGTTAGTCAAAGATAAACAGTTTAGTTTTATAACTAACATGGTATTTTTCTAAGTATTCCATAAAGAAGCAATATAAACATGGTTTTCACTGCTGACAATATCTGGTATTTTCATAAAACTGTTAATTTACTATCATTATTAACATCGCCTCTGACCAACAAAAGAAGTTATACTGACACATGAACTTACACAACTCCAGCAGATTAACTACACAACACCAGCAGGATGCCATTCAGAGGAAAAACACCATGTCTTAAAAAATAGATCATAATCTGATGAGGAGCTTACAGCTCCCAAGCCACACTTGGAGCAGCCATAGGCCCTGATTCTTCTGTCAAAGTTTATCAAAGGAAAGGAGCTGCAAAGGAGAAGAGGCAGCAGGTGGTCATTTCAGGTTACTGCTGTTAAAAGGAAGTACTGCACATGTGCATTGCATTCACTTTTAGCACCCAATGAAATATTTTAAAGAGATTCTGGAGCACTTATAAATTTATTATTTTTCCTTATTTTAATGCCCTCTGAGAACCTTGAAAATCTAATGTCTTTTCCCATTAGTTGATCCTTTTCTATTTGACACCCTCATTTATCTGAGATTCTTAGCAAGCCTCAAATTAACATATTTTTCTTTCCCTGTCCCTTATTTGGAAAAGCTATATTGCTTTACATGTGGAAGATACAATATCTTGCAGCAAACAGCACAGAACACCACAAAAGTCAAAAACTTCATCCCAACTTCCCAGAGCAAGACAAGGAGCTGAAGAACCACATCAAAATATTAACAGCAGCCATGCAGTAAATGGTAAGGCAATAACAACTGGCTTCAGACAGCCCGAGTCCAGACATTCTAGCATCAAAGTTTAGATTGCTAACTTAAAACAGTCAGTAGAGGCAACGTGGGACTCAGACTACAGAATTAAGGTAGAGATACCAAATGCAGAGTTACAGTCCTGAAATATCCAACTCAGCACCTGCTTAGCTAGAAGGCCCCTAAAGCCATAGTACATGACATGTAGGATTTCCAAGCTATATTCTTTTACAAGTTAGTCCTCTTTCCTAATTTGACAGAAGCTTTCCATGTCCTTGGAACTGCCTCACTTAAAAGGAATCAAGACTTCTAAGGCAAACCAGCATGCAAGCAGTCCCACCCTTGTCTACAAGGGGGCAAATCCAATAGTCACTCACAGTGCAGTTAAAACACACCGGGTTGGATACTTGGTGAGAGGGTCTGCAGGTACCTACTAGTCTGGCAAAGATTCCCCAGCAGTCAATGAAAAAAGCAATTCCAAGTAAAGAGGCTCTGAATCGTAAGCAGGACAACACTTTCTCTGCTGACACCTACAGAAGCTTAGCTAGGTAATTTTCCCAGCTAAATTAAATGTGTACAGTAAAGAGCTAATGTCAAATGATACAAAGTGGTGTCCTTTATCCTAAAATGCAAAGAGAGGGTGAAAATAGCATTCAGCAATCTCTCATTCAATTCAGGTTTTGTTTCCCTGGGCTGTCACTGACTACTGAATGTAAATTGCACAAATGCTGCTGCCCGCAGAGAGAAGATGCCAGTAGTCAATCTGCAGGCTGCTTAAGCTGTGCAAGTCACTTGTGCTATCTCTTTTCTTGTGACTATTGCAAGCCTTTCTACATAGTGGATCAGCTTCAAGGACAAAGTTAAGATGGCTGCTGAGATTGCTGCCCCAGCCAGATTACTTCATGTTTCACATCACTCTCCTGGTGCTAAAGAAAATACATATGAAGCAAAGCAAACAGCTCTATGACTATCACTCCTGTCCAGCTCTCCTTTAGGAATAAACAAGATAAATGCTCACTTCTTTGAAAAGCTAGTTAGAAACACCTAGCATTAGGAAGTAGTTCTTTAGAGTGGAGGTCGTGACCACTTAGAGGTCTGAGTGGTATAGTAAAGGGTAAGAGGGTATGATTTAAGGCACAAGGGTTCATTTGCTATTTTTCACTTACTAGTTAAGGCAGTTTGCCATTCATTTCATCATTTCAAATGACTTTTAATCAATTTAACTCACCAAAAAATGTGCAGGACTACAGCTTATTTACCCACGGATCTGTTTGCAGCACATACCTTGCAGATATTTACACTCACCAGAACCACCCACAGGGGAAGCACTCCCTGCAAGCAATCATGCTGTCAACAGCACATGAGTGTAAGAGAGCTAGTAAGTGTGAGAAAGCAAGTTTGGCCAAAAAATGAAAGTGAGAAAGGGGGCTGTTAAAGATTACTGAGTGCCTCAAAGCAGATGTTTTCCTTCTGAAGAGGGTGTGGATTTGTTAATCCCAGGTGATCAAGAGAAACATCAAATTAATTTTTGTTCATTCAATGCAGCAGCAATACCACCCTTTGTCTTGTCCAGCAAGTGATAAAGTAACCAAGCATCAACAGAAAGACCCACAAAAGGATTACATTAATAGTCATAGAATCATTAAAGTTAAAAAAGACCTCTAGGGTCAACAAGTCCAACCAGCACAGCCATCACGTTCACCACATGCCCTTAAGTGCCACCTCCACACAACTTTTGAACACTTCCAGGGACAGTGATTCTGTAATCTCCCTGGTTACAACGCCTAACCACTCTTTTAGTGAAGAAATGTTCCCTAATATCCAATCTAAACCTCCCCTGGTGCAACCTGGGGCCATTTCCTACACCATTCTGACAGTTTTTACCTGGGAGAAGACACCAAGATTGTTTATGCATATTATTGTTTCCCTTGGAGCATGAGATCTAAGCAAATTATAAAGCTTCAAATGTCATGGACACTTAGAAAATCATGTGGCTTCCCTGCCTTCAGATAAAGATCATCTCCCATGTAACCCTTAATCTCCTCTAGATGCTGAGATTCAGAAAAAAACTGTCCTGGTATCATATAAATAGACTTTTTCTAAGATTTTACATAGCTAAGGAAGTGGCACATTTATAGCTTATCTTCCAGTGAAGTGAGGAAAGGGAAAGAATTCTTCACACCTTTATTTTTTTTAACTTTCCCATTCTAGTGGAAAAAAAGCATCTGTCTGCTTACCTTGGTTTAATTTGCAGGTAAGAAAACATCTTCCACTCTTACCATAGTAAAGCTGCTTCATTATCTTTCAAAAGTCAAACTTACAAGTAAAGTAATTGTACCACATTAGTCTACCTATTTAACGAATAAAGAAGGTGTTGATACAATCCTCTAACAACCCTTTTCCTAATGCCTGCCTCAGAGAATGATTTCAGCAAGTGCCATAGCTTTAAACATAAACCAACAACAATTAACATATTTTCTATAGTAGATTTTGGTTGTGAAAATGTTTTTAAAATAAAATTGCTACAACCCTTCTATTACGTTCTTTTCCCTAAGATCTGAGTACTTAACAGTTTTCTATATCCCTTACCTATATCCTACTATTAAAAGCCATTATAAGCTATTAATAGTTTTTAAAATTGCTGTCTCAATTTTCCATCACTTTCCCTTATGCAATGTATTCTTCTTGTATGCAGAAAATGCACTAGCTGCTGTTTTTTGGAAAATATCAGTATGTAGCATATTGTATAGAGCTTTATTTTTACCCTTCTACTTGTAAAAAAAAGAAATCAATACTACAGAAATGTGTTAGCTTTTAGGAATAACCCACCCTCCCAAAAACTGAATACTGGACTGACACTTTCATAAAAAATTAAGATACCAGAATTCAAATAGAAATGTATGGGGAAAGAAGTCAGAAGTTGATGGCATTACCCAATAATAGAAACTGAATTTCAGCCCATGACCCTCACTCTCCACTGCTCCCTTTCTTTGCTCATATTTTTCATATGATGGTTATCCAATTCTAAATGGATTGCTTAAAAAATGCTGCTTACCATGATAGTTTGTTTTATGTGATAAATGCACAGGTTAGTTTCTATCTTTCTTTTCTTTTCCTGAACAGAATTGAAAAACCATTTTCCTAATCTCATTAAAACTCTGCTAGTCCTACAAGACTATTCAGATGCCCCTTGGAAATATCCCATATGAAAACATCATGTGAGAAGTACAGTAAGAAAGGATAAGCATCAGCAGGGAGGATATACCCACACATCTCAACACTCTCTCCTAGGTGTCCCGTTTTTCCCTTGGCTTCTGGAGTCATATTCCATTAGCCAACATCCTTATTTTCCCTGCCTTACTTGAAATCACAAGTGTGAGAATAGTGATAGCAGTAGGAATTAGTTTCTATCATGAAACATGCAGTTAAACAAGATTTTTTATGTCGAGAATATTGACTTTTGTTTAAAAATGAAACAAAACCTTCATCAATGGTGGAACTAACGAAGCTTAGTCTGATACAACTCAGTGCCCTCACAGCCTTCTTAGAACACCACAATGAATTCTGACTCTTACACTCATCACAAAAACCACCACAACTGCTACCACAAAGGCTGTATACAACATGCCAGTCTTATCAGGCTATCCTTCACTAGAGTTGTTGGGTTGGTTTTTTTTCCTCATTGCATTCCATTTACCAGTTCTTTCTGATCTGATTTAAATTGGCTAGTTAAGTTCAAAAGTTATTGGACAAAGTGATGAACAGAGGCAGAGAGTCTTAAATCATCCTTTCCTCAAGAAAATAACTGAAAAAAAAAAAAAACTTTTATAGATATGAAGAAAATAGTTTGAAATATGATTACATATACACTCCCTTAAAAGAGAGCAACAACTCATGTCTTTTGAAGCTTTTATATATTTGAATTCTATATTTAGGCAAGAAAAGACTTATTAAAGAGATTTTGGAAAGCACAATATGAAATACAAAACAAGAACTGTAAAATCTGACAGACCATTTTGTTTCACAAGCAGCTTTACCATGCTCAAAGAAGGGTTCCAAAGCAGCTGCTGCTTACAGGGGCTAGGCAGTAAAGAAGGTTTCTCATAAATCTAACTTAGGCCTTTTTGCTCAGAAAAGAGCTTCTATTTCTACTGCAGGTACTATTCTGCTATGCATGATGCTCTTTCAATACAAAGGAGTACAAAAGCCTGACTGTAAAGACTTTAAGATTCACAACACTTGCTTTTCTTCTAAGCAAGTACCCTGTTTGCAAAGATCTAATTACTCCAGTCATCTTGTTTGCAGACATTAGGTCAACAAATAGCAGGATGGATACAGTTTCTTGTGACTTGGGTAACCAATATGAGTAACTCATTCTGAAAATTATACTCTGAGGAGCACTTACAAAACTCCACAAGCCTAATGTGGTTGTAAGATTATTTGATGAACTACATAAAACACACACAGTCATATAAAAAAATCATTAGCAGGTCATGGATAATTCAGGGATAGAAAAAGTTATTAAATCCCAAAGTGTTTATATACAATGAATATCTATGACCCACTCTACTCAGTACATGTGTATTGCAAAAGCCAAGTATATTGGTTCTTTTCTAACACTTCATGGATATTTACGTACATACATGGATATTTACATTCCAAGTAGACTGGTGTAAGAAATTACAGATTAGAGTAAGAAAAAGATTTCAGGTTAAGAAGCTGCTTCTGAAAAATCCAGCAATTACAGTGACTCAAAGCAAAACCTGAAGAATGCCACAGATTTACTTGAAATATTTTCTTGAGTAACCTATGGAATACAAAACCTGTATGTTCTGTATTTATATTGGAAAAATGCCTTCAAGTGTTTCAGAATAGCAGTTTGCAGTAGCTCATTAAATTATTATAGGGTTGTTTGGAATCCTGTTCCATTAGAGCTACTCCAAGTGCAAATGCCAATTGATTTCAGTGGAACTCCGATTGCACTATCTGCTGTGAAGTCTTATTTATTTCTCATTTAAAATCCTCACTACTGTGTTGGCTCATTTCATTTTATTATTGATTCAAATCATAGTGATATTAGAGCTAACATCCAGGCTAAATCTATGAAATGAGAGAGACTGCAAATCAGAATGTTAATGATAAAAAGATGGTTCACAAAGAGAAGACTTAACTATTTTTTTAAGACTGCTAGGTATAAAGAAATCCAATCAATAAATGACATTTAATCTTTCTTAGCTTTAATATACCATATATAATCTTTTTTGTCTCCAGTGTTTTTACAGAAACCTCCTTGCAATGTAAGATTAATCCTATTTAATAATTAAAATTACTTAGAAGCAAAATTGACTAGTTACAGGTACAAGCACTGATTATGTTAATTTAAATTATAAATGCTTTTTCTTCAGAGCAATCATGTATTTTTAAGTCTTTTAGACATCATGCTCTAAGCACATTTGCTATGTGAATGGATAACTTTTATATAATACTAAGTTTCCAATTTAATGAAAGCCTTTTTTTCTTTTCTATAAGTGAAAGCATTTATCTTTTATTCATTACCTAATCCTCCTTAAATACAATAGTTACAAAAATGTCATTAATTATCTGTTTTATCCTTCTGATTGTTTAAGAAATTCACACAACAATTAATTTTTTTTTAGCACAGACTTCCATATTTTTCTTGGTTCCTGTGTTGCTTACACCCAAATTGGGAAACTCTGATGTAAATACACGCAGGCCTGATTCTGTAAAAATAGTTAAAGCACCTGTGAGATGGGTGTGGCAGAAAAGTACTTACTTGGAGTGTTTAAATCTAGGTAGGGGCTTATGTGCTGCACCTTAAACTTGATTTTCTATTCAAGGCATTATAGCCAGGCTATGACTGTATGCTCAGGTGACACCTTGTTAATAATAGAGCAGATTCCATATAATGAAAACAGCTCACTGAAGAATCAGCTCTTGACGTATCATTAACAGGCTGCTCACAATCCAATCTTCTTTTAACCCTTCCTAAGAGCATCACTAGTGGCTGTTTAACATATGCAGAATAACCTTAATTTGCTGTGTGCTGGATGCTCTAACAGTCCACGTGGATGCCTGAGGGGCTGTGGAGTCTCAGTAATGACAGGAGAAATTGGATTTAACTCATCTCATTGTAGTCATGTGTATCTAAGCCAGTCGATTACTTGTGCTTTGTAGTTACTTGAAAATGGAAAAGAGGGTTGGACTTGGGAATATAACAGAGCAAATACACTGCTGTCTTGTCTTAAGAGAGCCAGTGCATTAAATATAAAATACAATGCTGATTTACAACACAAAAAAAAAAAAAAAACAAATACAAAAACCCAAAACCAAACAAGAAACCCATAACCCCAACAAAGAAAAACCAGCCAGCAAACAAACAACAAACAAAAACAGAACCAGCAACCAAAACAACCCCAAAGAGATCCCAAACTCTTTTGGCCAAATATTGCTGAAGACAAAAATAGCAAAATAAGCAAATCAAGCAAAACTCAAAAAAAACAAACAAAAAAAACAAAACAAAAAAAAAAAACACAGGAACTCTACTAGACTACAGAGATGTGTGATGCTAATTCAGACAGTTTTCCTTCCAGGGAGGTGTTCATTAGTCCAAAACTTTATGGGAGTTCTCCAGTATTCCAAAACCTCTAGTGCTAAGGGAAAAAAAGCATAATCTATAGCACAGATAAACTACAGAAATATTATCATTAGTCCAACTTTCGTAACCCCATCCAGTTCATCATCCAGTAGCCTATCAACAGCCTCTTCACAAAAGATTCCAAATAGCATCTTTGAACTTTACAGTGAAAAGCAGAATTGTGCTGTGTACAAAGTAGTTTTTCTGGAATGAGCTGGGCATGCAAGCACACCAAGTGTTTCCTAATTGTTTGCCAGGATTGTAATTTGTCTGACAATCACTTTTAAAGGAATGATCCCAGTTTTTCACTCCATTGGCAGGCAGAAACAGCTCACAAAGGTCACCACCAAAAAGGAAATGTCAAACAAATTACCATCTAGGTTGCAAACTCTGCCTCTAAAGGATACACAGTGCAATTTGCAACTTCAGGGTTTTGGGTTTTTCACTGTTCACACTCCTGAGAAAAATCACAGTGGAGTCATTTGTTCCAGAGCCTGCAGAGTCAGAACTGCAGCATAAGGAACTCACAGAAGGCACGGCCACCAAACATGTTGCTCTTTTGTTCACAGAACAGAATCTTCCAGAGGTCAAAAGAAAATAACTGATAGGCTGATGCCAAGTCATACTTCCCTGCAGAGAGAGCTGACTGAAAATAGCAAAATCAAAGTTCTGTTTCAAACTGGGATCATCCAGTACATCCTCCACACCCAATTTCTCAGGAACAATAAAGCAAGAGAAAAATCACAGCATCTACAAACAGCTTAAGAGCTAGAAAGGAAGTCTATGGCTGTGTGTTCACAATAAGAACCCTTAAGTGAAGGTTCAGTTACTAGTTTACATGTGTTTTGGTTTGTTTCTTTTAAACATCTCAACTCAGTTTTTTTAGCACATTCTCTTGAAATTCAAGTTATTACCAATATGGATATATTTTACAAAAGAGACCATTATGCATCACCAATCACATACTAAAAATTCATAAAGAAGTGGACTAAATTGTAAATGTTTTCAGGACCTTAGGTGAAACTATACTAGTCATCCTACTTTTCAACCTACAGACATTAGGCTTCAGTTAAAGACTCCAAGTTCTGTAGAGGTATCATTACATAAGTTATGTACATGTGGATACAGAGAGTTGACAACCTGCACTGTCTCATTTTGCATATCACAAGTGATTTAGCCACCAGCATCACCTGCATTAGGGGATGAGCAGATACAAACATAAACAGAGTGCAAGATTCAAAATACTCCTGTGTAGGATCTTCTGTTCAAATTAACAATGACAAAAATCTACTTTGAAATAAGAAGGAGGCACTTTTGCACAAAATTCTAGGTTGGAGGCTTTTGTAGTGAGTGGACTCCAGACAAGTCATAAACAATTAAACATTTTCATCACTTCTGACTTGAAGAGCATGCCCACAGGCAGAAAGTTCAGGGCTCAGTAGCTGCAGAGCAGGAGCCTAGTGGCTGCCAGCAGTGTCTATTTCATGTTCCCAGATACATTTATGGTTGGTATTTATGACTAAAGAATAAATAAAATAAAATCATTCTTCTTTCCTGGCATTCAGAAACATTATACAGAAACCTACAGTAGAAGATATATCTTACCTAAATCTGGCCTAATTCTGTCTGTTTACTAGACAGATCAAAAAGGGCTATTTGTGCATTTAAATGTGGTACTGACATCACCAGACAGTGTTCACTTAATTAGGTTGCACACAACTGTAATGAGTGACAAAGAAAATTTGGTTATACAGAGATTGTTCTGATTTTCCCTATTGTACTTGAAGTGGATATTTTGGTAAAGATCTTTATTGCATGATTTCTAGGTGCATCACTACCTCCTTTAAGTGGTGTGGTTAATGTTATCTCGAGGGTTCTTTCTCAAATCATTGAATCTAATATATGTCTGTGCAGGCAGATAGTTAATATTCCATCACACTATCCAAATCTGTCCAATTTATGAGCAGTTTTTTAGACTTAAAAAATGCTGGGAGGGAAATAAAATTTTTACATTAGAGATGGAGTGCAAGTGCAGAGGACCAACCCCATACCACAAAGGATATCTGTGCCTTGACTGAAAACTGACCCTGGATTTTTTACATTCAAGCCAAGTACCTCAGCCTCTAGACCATCTTCCCAAGTGCAAAGATAACTGCACATTAATTAAAAACCATTAGACTTGCAGGACTTCCACATGCACTCATCACTGAGACAAGTAGGCTTAAAATATTGTGTATCATTCTAGTCTCCCAAGAAAAAGGATTTCAATATATTACCTCATCCCATCCACAGTCACCTTTTCCATTATCATTTTAGTGACCTTTAACAAGTGGAGGACAGATGGGAGAAAGAGTGTGTTAACATTAAAAACGGTTTTTTTGAGGCTCTAGAAAAAACTTTGAGCAAGGATCTGCTTTCATACATTCCATACTGACGTTCTGTTAAAAAGGTTTCTTGCCTTTCTTTTATACTTTGGCACTTGCAGCAGTTTATAAGTTAGCACTTTTCAATTGCAATGAAGTTATGCCATGTGGTCTGAAGTAATTTAATTATTTCCAGTGTAAGTTAAATAGTCAAATTTAAATGTGACTCTTGAAATGTAGCTCCTACCAAAAAAAAAAAAAAAAAATCGCTATTTTCAGTTCAATTCTACTCCAGCAAAATCAAGCAGANTAAAAATATAAAAGTAACCTGTAAAAAATATCCCCTAAAAAAAAAAAAAAAAAAAAAAAAAAAATCGCTATTTTCAGTTCAATTCTACTCCAGCAAAATCAAGCAGAAGCCTCTTGAATCTGAGTAAGAACCTGAAGTCACATGAACTATTAAAATACAAAAAAGTCCAAAATAAATCTTGTGAAGTAAATTCTAAGAAGACAAATCTCAACAACGTAGATCATGTCTAAATTTCACTGATATAAAATGAACCACTCAGCCTCAGAACACCACTGATTAAAACGTATTTATGATGGATGTTCATAAAGATGAAAAGATTTTGAAGATGTCACCTAAAACTTCAGTCTTGAATCTGCAGAATATGTCAAAGATATTCAAACACGACAATGATCAAGTAACAAACTAAAATTATAAATCAAACAATAAGGAACCAAGTCAAAGATATTTCACCATGAAAAAAAAGTTTCATAACATGTCTTGACACTTCCTTTGTAGTTCCTTGACAACCCAGTTCCCGGCACATTAATTTAGAAGTGTCAATCAACAGATTGATTAAACCACAGTTTTAACATCTGGGAGGAAATTCAGCTTATTAGAGATATTACATGTGTTTTTTAAGCCCTGATGTTTTTCTTTAGGAATTCGTGCAGTCTAACAGCAATTACTGTATGCATTTAAACACTGCCCATGTCTTACAAAAATATTTGCAATTTTAAAAAGCAAGAACTGCAAGAAAATATCAAATTACAGAAGGAATCTTACTACACTGATAGCTGTGGAAAAAAGGGGTTTTGCCCTCACATTCTGGTTTATAATCTGTCTGGAAGACAGTATAATGTAATTGAAAAGAAAACAAAATGTTGCTATGGTGTAATGAAAAGCAACCTCAGTTAGAATAATTGGCTTGAATTCCCATCCAGTCCCATTAATAGGTATCCTCAGCAAAAGTTATGACCATTTCATTTTGAAATATTTATTGCAAATTTTCAAAGGTGGATTGTTCAAGATCACTTCAGCACTCCACATTCCTCCTCTAATGCTCACTCTTTAATTGAGTTAGTCCATCAATGTCATACACTGTTTGGAGAATGGATGCAGGGCTAGGACTGTTAGCACTGCATATGGAAAGGACTTTGATTTAATTAACAATAATATCTCCAAGGCTATAATCATTCTGTTCTAATAAATGGGATTTGGATTTTTTGTTTGAACAGAGTGGTGAATGATGTTCAGGTTTATTTCTTAGAAGTGCCAGGACATGAAATAGAGAGAGGTTGCAGAATGCCAGTAAGTTCAAAACACTTAAAAAATAAATTATTACTTCACTTTATTGGAAATTAACCAGGAGCACTGGTCTGCAAACCAGCCCATGAAACTCTACCACTTCTACTGCTGGGATGAAAATTTAGTTTCAACAATAATACTAAAAATAACCAGGGCTGTAAGTTCCATCTTGAACACACAAGGCATTCCGTGTTGATTTTGCCTTGGCAGCTAACCCACTGAAAAGGCTGAGTTAAGATAATTACTCACATGAAGCAATATTCAAAGGAGACCAAGACACTCTGAATATGTATTGATACTGGCAAATGAATTTCATTCAGCTTCATGGGTTTCCATACATCTTAATTTGTTTTTATTTTGAACACTCCACTGAGCATCTTTAAAATAATAGCTAAATGTATTTGTTTAAAAAAAAAATCATTCTGGCTAATGCATGAAGCATAGAGTCGAGCTTGGACCATGAAATAGAGAGAAGATAATGCTCACTTAAATTCTCCCTAAATGCAGTTAAACACCAGCACTAGCAGAACTGCTTTCCAATATTTCATTAAGGTACAGAACACACCATTAAACTGGTTCATGATGGAATTTATCCTCTGCTTTTTATAGTACCTTATAACTTGGTGTGTCAGAGGCAGTAACAACATATGAGAGAAGCAGAAGTAACAGTGGCTGTTCTCATTTTAATCCAGAAATCTTTTATTTTGATGCCCAACAACCAAGAGTTGTTTCATACAAACAAGTTGTTTGCAGAAAGATAAATGGAGCACACTGTTTCTGAAGTAGAAATACAATAATCAGTACCAAAAGGGAGGACTGATGATGCTAAACAGAACAGGGGACCTGAGAAAAGAGCAAGAACTACTCAAATGCTTTAGCAACAGCTTATAGGGGGCTCTAAAGTATTGATTTTATCTTTTATTTTCCTAGGTTGTGAGAGTGAGTAAATAAACAGCAGGATCACATCAAAACCATGACTACTCAAACAGAGATGACAAAGATCAAAGTAATCATGAATATGTTTTAACATCGTTTCCTGCTGGTAAATATTGTTAAGTGGAGGCATAATAGGAATCCATGAAAGCAGAACAAGAGTTATGCATTTTGTCCTAGAAGACAATATATAAATAATTAGAGCAACAATACATCAGCTTAAGTTCAAGACAAAGAAAAAGGTGCTATTGTTACACACAGAAATCGAATCCAACAATAAGCAATTCTCGAGTATTTTAGAACACTTGAGGTTGGACCTTCTGTGTGTGGCTCATCTAGCTTCACTGTGGGTTTTCTTACTTGCCTGTTGAAAGAAAAAGCTGTCACTACCAATAAACAAGGATGATTAAATGCCTTTTGTTAAAGATAACACTTCCTCTAACATAAAAACATTCTTCGAACTGAATAATCTTATGAATAATCCTAAAATCTTGCTGAGGCAGTACTTGATTCAAGGGAGCTGCAATGAAGTAAAAAGCACTGCCTAAAAATTCTATCTTTATGGCAAAGTAAAGCAAGTTCTGTCTCCAGAAAAAAAAAAAATTAAGTAACCCCTATACTGCATTTAGCTACCATAAGAATTAATACACAGAAGAATAAAGAATATTTTTTCTAATCTTCCATTAGCTCACTTCTCTATGAGGAAGGCATAATCAAAAAATTTGACTCTATTAAATGGTATGAAAACAAGCAGTGTTAAATATCCAAAGCATATCACAGAATGCTCTTGATGTGCTATTTATGTCAATTTAATAACAGGAGATGAAGTACTGTGAATGAACTGCAGGTAAACGGTCAAAGTTTCTTCATGTTCCTGTTTGCACAAATCTTTCCACTTTTTAAAATCTTCTTTGGAGCATTTCTTATGATAAAAAAAAAAAGTCTAAGAGCATCAGAAATATTTACCTTTCTACAGAAAAGTTCTGTGGTTCAGGAAGGAAGGAAGTATCATTAATACAATTTTGGGGAATACAAATAGTCACAAGTAATTAAAGGGTCTATAATCATTAACAACCACCAGATATTTTTCTTTCCTCACATCTTCAAAGTTCAGTGGTTTTCAGCTTGTAAAAAATTGCAGTCTACTAAACTTTCCAGAGAAGATACAGCTAACTTCAAAAACTTTTCACACATATATAGAACATTGTGGAACATTAATTAACTTTTCTTCTGCCTTTCTTATTTTGAAATTTTCTTAGAAACAATCATAGATCCTCAGCCCATCAATGTCTGATCACAGATGAAAACATTGCCAGGTCCCAATTAGAAGCTCCTTGGTAAAGCAACTACAGTAACCAGGCTACAGGTACTCTTGGGAAAGATTTTATTTCAGTTCATTTCTTTATTACCTTCCTGACTCTGGACTGCAGAGGCTTTAAAGGTTTTCTATCTTATTTAATACACATTTCACACAAAATCCAGTTTGAAATAATTAGCATCCAGAAGAGTCAAATAATTATTGTTTCTTAATGAATGTATTGAACAGTACTGGACATTCAGCAACTTTTCACATTTCAATTATAATTTTCTAGTGATCTTTAATCTTCCATTATACCACTATAATATTTGTGTGGTCCCATTGCTATACTATTAAAAAGGCACCCAACTCAAATTTTCTTCAGAGTATCCATCATGTTAACTGCTCTTCTGGACTAGATTTGTTTTAAGCAACTCCTACGCTGTCCAGTATTAAAATTCAGTGTTACTGTAGGTCACAGACACCAAACTAGGTAATCACTCAATAACTGGAAATAGTGGGAATTCTAACAGATCAGCATAGCTGACACAAAGAAAAGCGTACTTCCTGAGGACTGAAGGATTTTGGCTTCTTTCTTAATAGATCTGCTCAAATTCTTAAGGCAGCACAAGGAGGACATGGAATAGCTCACAAAAACTTTGAAATAGTCCTAGAAACAGGAAATTAAGTAAATGTGGTGCCAATGAAGCCTGAAAATATGTAACTCTAAACTCAAAACTACATAAATTTAATGCACAACATTAATTTACATCAGTATTGTTTTGTTTACAGTCCAGATACTCAGACTGGCAGCCACACAGTCAAGCACCTCCTTGACTTTGAACACTGATTTAAGAGCTTTGGGGTTTTGGGTTGTTTGGGATTTTTGTTTGGTTTATTGTAGTGGGCTTTTTTTTTTGGTGGGGGGGCTGTGCTGTGTCATTTTGTTGGTTCAGTGAGGGTTTTCTTGGGGGTTTTGTTTTGAGATTTTTTTTTTCCGTGCAATTTTACAGCAACGAGGTGAGTCATTCTACCATGAAAGAAACAATGTGACTTTAAGTCGACTTATCATTGAGCACTCATGGACAACCACCATGGCCAATCATTGCTTCTTCTAGGCAGAGAAGAACAATCTGAAGCTCAGAAAAGGCAAATGCAGGATCCTGGTGAAGAATATTGGTGCATGACAAAATCCCACCATGTCTACAACTCCAACTTCATGAGTCTCAGTTAGCAAGTAGTACAGCTAGAAATCCTGTGGTCTCTCTGTAGCAGACAGTTTACCCAAAAAATAGAACACCTTATCAACTTGTTAACTTAGAACAAGCAGAGCTACATAATTCAAAGTCTCACATGCAGTTTCACATAACTGAATTTTTCATTTTTCCCCTTCACTCAAAAAATAAATAAAATCACATGAAATCATTATGTTAAAGGGTAAGACTGGAAAGTAAAGCACTCCAAAAGGTAGGAAATAAAGGTGTACTATGCAATATATCTCAGATGTATCAACCACAAACACTGCAATTTCAATGTTGCTTTACACAACATGTGCATGCCATGTGTTCTTTTCCCTTTTCTTCTCCTTGCTCTGTGCCTTCCAGCCAAAATGGCCCATACTCTTTCATTAGAAAAAGGCCAAGCACTGTAAATGAGTCAGTTTTGTCCTTGGGAAAAGAAGAATTATATCAAAAGAGGTGAACCTTCTCTCTGCTGACCCTAATGCTGACCCTAATACTGACCCATAACGGATGTTTCAGACCCAGTATAAGAATAAAAGAAGCATATGGTGAAAAAAATTCCCTGGAGTTCAGTGATTTGCAGCTCCAAGGTTGATAAAACTGATGTGATGAATATTCAAATCAGCAGGAACTGATCTTTGCATTCAGGAAGTACTGCATTAATACTAAAATTGATGGAAAACTAGATCAGAATTGACACTCAAAATTAGTGAATACTTTTGGCCTTAAATTCTGCACTGAACTGGGATAAGAAAGGAGAAACAAGGAAAATCTTGAGAATACTGTGAAGATGAATTCCTGAGGTTTTGTGTAGTAATTCAATACATCTAACACATGTAACAAAGAGGCACACAAGGCAATCAGTAATTTTGTACTCTGCACGCTTTGGAAGGCAAGGTAAATAAGACTTGGGGGTATGTAACCTATGACAGAGTACAAGCAAATTGTGAACAACTATCCCCATGGTGACCACTGTTGTGTATAAATGCATATATGAACTACATATACACACACAATGAAAAGTGCAGGGGTCCTGTAGAGGGCAGAAACAATGTCAAGTGCCAATTAAAACCTTTCCAGCTATAGATTCATTGAGGACCTAAATAAAATTTCTATAGATCTCCCCCATTCTGACATTTGAAAACACAATATTTTTGTTTTTCCTAATGCGTGTCTCTGGGGTACAAAATGCATACATCTATAATTACATGAAGTCTATGGATTAACAGAAGTACTTCCCAATGTCCTTTGATACACAGGAAGTTGTTTCCCTTTGGTTATCTTGTTTTTAGAAGATGTACATGGAATATACATGCACCTGAAATTTTATTATGTTATTTTAAAATACTCACAAAAATTCATCTTGATTTCTATCTTTTAAATTCTTATTTTCCTGTATACTGAAGTTAACTTTTTAACAAGTCAGATGAAGTCTGCTTCCCACAAGAAAAAAAGGACTATTGAGAATATATTCTCCTCCTTCTCTTGCAGGTTATTTGGATACATAACTTCATTCCTTAGTAACACTTTCAGAGGCACACTGAAAACTCCAGACCACTTAAATGTAATAAGCATTTAAGCACTGCTGAGCCTTGATCTAGCCTGTCCCAACTATGGGGCTTATATGTGCAAGATCAGTATACAGACACTTGCCTTGGGATCTCCAGTCAGTAACAGAGCAAACCACACAAGTCACAGAATCTCTACAGATCATCTGCACAAAACCCAAGAGATTTGCGAAGACCTACCCTGGATTTCGGTACTGAGATGAATTTCACTCCAAGGGGGAAACATTGCTGGGAGCAGTGACAAGACCAAAGATAACTATCAAAACAATTTTATATAAAAGATATTAAATCCTTACTTGATTTACAGTCCTTCTGAAATTTCTGTACTTGAACTTGTATGTATGTATACACTTCACCTTAAATCATTGCAGTTTTTTCACAGGTTTTACTTGATAAATTCACCTCCTCTGAAGTCTTGCTTCACCCCTCAGGAGTACACCAAAAGCTCATAAAAACATATTGCAAACTTTTAAAACTATTATTTAAATTCTTCATAAGGAAAGTCTGAGTTATAGGAAACCTGATGATTAGGAAGCCTTTGGGTGCATTCTGATTCTAGACCTGTTCCTGTAAAACCTGCATTTCACTCCCAGGGAGCACAATAAGCCAGAAACATCAGGGTATACAAGGAAGCAGCATCTTGCCAACCAGCATCAATACAAAAAAGAAAAATGAAAAATAGCCTTCAACACACAGAAGAGGCAACTGGATCTCTCTTTCATTCTCATACAGCTTCTACTTCCAACATTCATAAACATTTGCTTTTACTTCCATGCTGTGGTCAAGGAAAAAAACTCGGGTTGTTACTAAAACATCACTAAGAAGCACATCTGAGGATATACACCTGAAATCTATGTATAAAGCTAAAACTGATTCAGCTGACCTTTCCATGTTACTGAATACAGACGTACCAATGGCTAATGCAGGAAGCTACTGCATATGTCACACCTGCTTTAGCCTTCCACTGTACATTTGTTGAAAAGTAACAAAATGTCAATACCAAAAAAAAAGTTCTCAGAAACTTCAACTGTAATGAAACCAATGAGATTTTTAATTTGCTTTCATCTGAAGAGCAAGATTAAACTGAAACTCTTGAAGCAAGCTGCCTGTAATGGGCCAAGAAAGACCTTAGAAAATAAGTACATCTGCACTCCTATCAGAGATCTACACCAAAGAATGCAGAACAACTTAGACAGTAAGTACCCCAACTTTAAAGGAGCTAGCCCAGGCTTCCATGTCTCAGTAGCACAAAGCTCCCACAGATATAGTAATCTTTCTGGAATGCAATTTACTTTATCCTGGTGTACACCCAATGAAACAGTGGTGAACCTTGTTAAGGAGAATGGTGTTCAGCATGCCAGGGGCACATACTTTCCTTCTGCTTGTGAATTGCCACAAATGGTTTTCAATCAAAATGCTTCTTGTTTGACTTAGAAATCATTTCTTAGGAGCACACACATTCTAAAGGCAGTGACACTGAAACATTATCAATCCACCAACACACTTCTGTCTATCACTGTGGGCATGTTCTGCTCTGCTTGTGGGGAAGCATTTTCTGTGTAAATGAATTGATGCTTCTTAATCTGTCAAATGTATAAAGTATACAAAAAGCTAGAAACCATCCAATAATATCCTATTATCTCATAAACCTAACCTTTATTAGAAATTACTCAGAAAAGCATTATAGTGGGTGTAGAGCAATTTGAATTGTGACTCTTTGGACAGAAAAACAGTTTTTTCACATTTAGGTAACAAAAAAGCTTTCAGTATTAAAATGTGTCTTATATGATTTTAATGCATATAAATTTTACAATAACAAACTAAAGCTCAAACACTTGGGGAACAAGTTTTATAGTTTGTGTAGACGGAGAGGTGGAAAGAAGAGGTTGGCAGCTTTAATCCACCTTCAAATTCTCAGATTTTTAAAGCTGGTCTTGATCCAACTTAGGCATCTGCTTTATGCTGTAATGTGTTACCTTCTATTGCCAAGAGTATCTGGAAAGCAGCAGGCAAAGCAGTAACAAACAACAAGACAATAGTCAGATCAACCTTTCACAAGAGAACTATCTGATGGACTATCCAGTTCTCCAGTGAGATTTCTGTTTTCCTTCCTGCATTGAAGTAGTAAAGAAAATGAAAGGTACAAGCATGAAATCTATAGCACCAGCTGTTGCACTCACACTTTGGACATCAGAGTAAGCTTTCTCCATAGCTTTTTCACTGGATCACACAATTATTTCAGTAAAATAATGTAATGGTATGATCCTGCTTTCAAATAACTCAGCAACAATGTTGTCCCATACAGAGCAACCAATCCAAATTTTAGGTATTACTTCTCTCCATTTATGCACCTTCAGAGCAGTGTTCAACAAGGAAATGCTCCCATGTGGTTCTTCATGAATACTTCAGTGACTCATATGATTTTCTCCATAGCCTTAGTTTCATAACTTCAAAATCCTGCAATGATACTTTTCTATCTTCATCCATCCTGAGCACACACACAATTGGGAGACACATAGAAATTTAATCTCTGCCATGTACTATTCACTCCATGGTGCCGAGTACAGCAGCAGAGCATTGATCCTGCCAGACCATTACCATATCTTTAGTGCTGGTTGGTAGCCAGCGATTCACAGGAAGATGCAAAGTTCATTGAAGCAACTGCATCAACCTCAGAATGGCAGGTGAACAACTTCAGAAGGGAAGCACTTGAAAATGTGTCTGAGAGGCAAGACAACCATCCTTTTCCCAGAAGTGAAATTACAGACTGAAAAATACACCAGATTAATCTTCTCTGTGTATAAGGTATGATCAGTTACGTTTTAGTCACTTGACTTGAAGCATAAGAAATTCGTCTTTTTGATTAAGAGCAACAGTGAAAAATGCTCCAAGACTAAGGAAAATCAGACTGCTGTCTGAAACTGTTTGCAGCTTCTGTGGACCTGTCCAAGCCCAGCATCCAAGGGACCCCATGGAGCTGTATCTGGAGCATCTCAGCTCCTCTCAAACCCAAAATAATTTTATACAGCACAAGGTTAAAACCATGCCAGAGCTCATGCTTTATAAGCCATGCTGTCTTAACTGATGTTCAAGCACAGTGGCACCAAATACCAGATCTTATTAACTGTTATATTGTTGTCTGTAGAAAAGTTTTTTCAAGAGTATTTCAAAGGTTCTCTTGAATTTAGCAAATTAAAATTGTTTTCACCCTCTGAGACTAGGACAAATAGATTAACGTTACTAAGGAGACCTGTCTCTGAGCAATTTCCTAGATAGCAAAACAGCAACTACAACAATCTCTAAATCTATTGTTAATAAGGTTCTTTTCTCTAATAATATTTGTGGCACATGCCAAAAGTGTGACAATATTGTTACAAAGGCACTTGCTTGGATGACCTACATAGCTCGTTCATGTCCTTGCTGGGTATCAACCTTTGATATATCTATCTGAAAGACATCAGTAAACATTTACACCACTTATTTTTATCCAATGTTTGGTTTTTAACATAAATGCAAGTGGTACATTAAAGTAGCCAGTATTTCAGTTACAGGAGCTTTTCAATACTGAATTAAATTTCTGCTGCCATCTCCATATAAAAGCAAACTGCAAGATGCTAAAACAGGGGCAGACATAAAAAAATCTCGAACATTCCTTAGGCAAATGTATAAGTACGTAAAGGGATCAAAGCTGAATATATAAATCCAGGATGTGAAAGAGAACAAAATACTCTCAAAGTGTCTAGAATCACTGACAATCTATCTGTTTAATGTAAGGCTAATAACTAAAAGATAAGGAAAGCATGGAAGTGGAAAATAATCCTTTCATACTATAGGGAAGAAAAAACTAAGCCAAAAATCCCCTGAAGAAAACCCCACATGCACAATGCTCATAGTAAGCCCAAGCTTATTTATGTATCCATCAATCAATGTATGTATAAGGAAGTATGAACCAAGAACACATACATAAAGATAAAACACCATACAATCATAAAATATGGTGAGTTGGAGGGGACGCATCAGGATCATGGAGTCCTGAGTTTTTGGGTGGTTGAACTTTCACCTCTGGAGCACTTTGGTCCCATCTGAACACTCCATGCTGCACACGTGACATTAAGCATGTTATATTATCTGACATAGTCTTAAAATAATCAGCATTTAATTAGAAGTTAAAAAAATATAGTTAGAGAATAAAGCTACAGGCTGCCTGGAGTATTAAACTGTTCCTGTTTGTCTACTGGATTACTGTTGGATTAACAGACCTCCCAGGAAGAGAATTGTTAAAAGAGTTCTCATGACAGTGAAAGACATTTCAGAGACACTTGTTAGTGAAACATATATTAAGAGACATCTGTTACCAGTAGGTTCTGGATTGTTGCACCAAAGAGAGAAAGCATGAAGAGATAAAAAGAAGAAATGTTGCTCATTCCTCAGTTGTACAGATAAATAATGAGGGAAGAACTAAGCAGAGAGTTGAAAAGAGGAGAGAGGCATGCCAGGAAGATACAAACACAAATGTTGGTTAAAGAGAGTGAATTATACAAAATGTGGCTGGCAAGAAGTTATTATAGAGGTTGGAACTTGAATACAGCCCAAGATGAACTAGCAGATGAGGAATAGAAAGATGTGATACAAAAAGACCTGGGCAGAATTTGGTACTAGCACTACTGGAGACAAAGCAAAACTCTTAGCTGAGGTGTCTGGTACTATCATAAAGGAACTATAATATATATATTCTAAGCTTTTTTCCTTCCTTGACAGTGAGCTACTCAAATCCAAGAGTAATGACAAGCAAAGCAGGCTGTTGTGTGCTATATGCAACATACTGTGCAATGTATCCATAAAACTGCAAGCAAACCTGATACTGCAAACTGTTTGTAATACTCACTAGAATGAAATTCTATTTAGCCTCCCAAGATAAGATTAATAATGGCAAATTAATTTATGCTCCCTCTAAACCAGTAGGCAGAGACATGCAACCAGTATAGTCATGATAATGTCTGGCTCACTTGTCTCCAGTGCAATAAATTTAGATGAGGTATTCTCTATGCAAATTGAAAACCACTATCTGATCCAAAAGAAAGTGATGCTGTACGAAACAATTTGCAGAGCTGTGTCAGGCTATACTGAGTAATGCTCCTATAAATTAATGTGATATGAAATCCACCTAAGCCAAAAGCACTCTCTTTTTGACCTACACCATAAGATACAAGATTATTTAAGTGACAGGATGGGTAATGAGGGCTGTAATTGTCCACGCCTGTTTTGTATTAAAATCACAGTGAGCAGTAAGACTAGAATAGTGCAGTCACTTAAGGATTTTATTTTTTTTACATACAGGGATGATTATAAATAAAACAACACATGAGTTCTAGAAAACTCAAAGGCTGAGACTTGTAGATCATGCAAAGTCTCAGCTGCTTATCTGAGTCTGCTGGTTACCCCAAACAGAGTAAAAGCATTGCAGGCAAAAGCACTTCTGACAGTTCTACTTTCAATGAAATCCAAAAATGGTACAAGAGGGACACCCATCACCTTTCTGACCATCTTTAATACGTTAGGTGAGCTTCCCCAATTTTTGAAATAATTTTTTAAAAAGCCTACAATTTGTAGTTTCAGCCCTGCAAAGACACTCTTGGCACACTAAGGGCCGAGAAGAAAGTTATCAAAAGAAAGTCTCTGTACCATTCTATATCCTGAAGCTATTTAGATGAGACTGAAGGACACTAGCAGGTACCAGCTGCTACAGTCCCTAGAGCAATATATCAAATAAGCACAGCCCAAATGCTCTGTCATGCCCCTCTTCACACCTCCTGCCTGAGGGGGAGGATAGGGAACTTCTCACCACCTGAGGGGTCACCTTTGCCGTATTTCCTTTAATTCTAGGCATGATCCACACAATTATTAAGATCCTGCTGCATTGTCTGAGTGCCTTTCCTTCCTAGATTAAATTCGAATTACATGAAATGATAAAAAAAACAGCATGTAGCCCAGTAAGGTTCAATGCACGCAAGTGCACAGAAATCAGGAATGTCTACCTAAACAATAAGCACAATGGAAAACCTAGTTTTACATATAAAAATTCTCCCAACATTAAACAAACAACACAAAAGCCAGTTTACACGTGCATTGTGAAGTTCATTGGCTGAGTGGCATCTTATTCTTGAAGTACCTTTATACCTTCTGTGGATCTCCCAAGTATGCAAGGTATCTCCACCTACCACTATGAGTACAGCAACCTGATGCAAGGTCAAACAATAAGGCTGCAATTCTCCAGAACTGAAAATCTGAGCAAGTGCACACAAAGCTCCCAGACATAAGGCAGCTTTCAAAGAAACAGTCAGATGCAGCATTGCATTTGGAGACTGAGAAGTCTCTTCAGTCAGAGTTGCACAACTGAAGTCACTTCTGAGCAAAACAATCCAGATTGCTGTCCCACTGTAAGATGAAGTTTAGCAGTTCAGATGTGGAAAACACATATCAGTTATACTCAGACAGCAAGACAAAATTGTTTGAGCTATCCCAAAACATTATACTTGATTTAGAATCTCAGATTCCAACAACTGGAAAAAAAAAATCCAGATTTTTTTACATGTCAAATGTGCCAGCTGTTGCCTGCAATAATAAAAACATGTAGTCCTTGTATCTGAGTTAGTTGTAAGCCCACTGGCATGCTGTCTGCCTTGTATCTTCTATAATCTCAAACTGCAAAACCGAGCTTAAGACTGAAGGCATTACAGTTTAAATGACACCAAAAGTAACTAAATCCAATTCCAAATTATTCATGTACTACTGCTGCACATATCATTATATAAGTGCATTTCACTACAATCAGAATATAAAAATCCCATAATATTAAAAATATGAGCAGCATTTCAGATGTACAAGTGGTTGGAGAGAGTTATCCCAAAGCTCCTTAGACCCAGGAACTTCACCAATGGCAGAGTCAAAAAGAACACAAAGATAAACAAAATACATTTGCTGTTTCTTTCAGTACTTGAACACTTTCAAACATGTGAAGCAAATTCCTCAGGTGAAAGGTTGCAATGGATGTTGTAATGCTCAAAGGATTTATCTACCCCTAAGCTTTTTCTCATTAAATAAGCATAGCTTTAACACACACCAATGTCTATGGAAACTTATTTCACAACTTTACATAGTCTTTTCATATTATATTATTTTAGTGCACTCTGGACAGAGAGCTGGACTCAAGGGGGTTTGAATCAAGCACAACAAGCTAAGTCAGCAAGGCATTTCACCTCAGCAGCATGAGAACAGTCCCACTCAATCATGTGCCTGTTCTGTCAATTTTATTCTCAAGTATTTTGCTAGTACAAAACCGAAATTGGTTAATTTTACACGGATAGTACCAGAACAGCTTGTACCTCTGGGCTTACACCCTGCAAAATAAGTACTAAAAAAACCCTTTAGTATTAAAAAAAACTCTCAAATCAAATGTATCACTAGACATTTAATTATTAAGTTCTTTATTTTTTTAGCCCAAAGTAAATAGACATGTGCAGTTTTGCAGCTGAAATACTATAACATTCTAGTCACTAGAAGTCAGAAACTGAAACAGTCATTATCTTGCTGTAAATGAAAAGGTCTGCCTTTGCCTTAGCTGAAAGATGAGCCAAAAAAAAAAAAAAAGCTGATAGAGCAAACAATGAATGGGGGTTTCATCAAATCCCTGTGTTTGACCCATTTTTCATCTATAAAGGTCCCTTAGGCTGTCATATAAAATATAAAAGGCTTTCATAAAAGATTGCAGCCTTTCAGCTATAAGCTGAATGATAGTAAAATGTACACAGTTTTTAATGTGAAGGTATTATTATACACTTTGATTTTTCTAAAAGCACAGATTTTAAGATAGTAGAACATGCAAAGCAAAAATAAGTTCATGGTCGATGCTATTATTATCATACATAGTATTAAAGGGATCACAGTGACCCTTGTATGAAAAGGAACGTATGTTCCTTTTCTGTATGAAAAATAAATACCAGCAATGCAAGCTGTAGCAAATTAAAGCCATTTAGAAAAATAGAAATATTAAATTTAACACACATTGGAAAGAGACTCCACTAATTGCCCTGTACACAAGCAGGTCTTGTGAGGCAGTGGCTCAGAAAATCTAAAAAATATTCATATGGGATGGAGCCTTTTTTTTTTACCTGGGAAAACACCAGAAGAAGAGATGCAGCAGAGCTAGCATTCAAAAGTCACCAGCATTTTACATTTAATAACAGATGTCCAATTATAGCCAAATCAATTACTGTAGTTCTGCATTCGGGTTTCACATATTCAGGTCTAACTTACATTAGACTGTCAAGCATATCATTAAAGTGTTTTGCAGTTGCATGGCACTAATATTGTACCAAGATGTTTACAAGCACTGAGGAAATTCATATTCATATCACTGGAACTCTGGATTTAGATTGGTGTCATGTACAATTTAGCTAAAGGAAATGTGCACTGTTCGGCTGGATAGGATGTGGATGTGCAATCCTCCTTTTTTTCCACCACTGGTGATGTCATGTGCCTTGTTATACTGACAAGGAGCTTACTCTGCTGCTTCTTTTCAGGACACTCAAACCCTTACAGATTGTTTTGTTTGCATTTAGCACTTCTTGAAAGTAGGCATTTTCTAAGAAAAATACACCCTGCTCTCCTTTGAAAATCAACAAAAATCCAATTACAGCTTTAAAGTTAAGAATTGCAGGTATTAAATTTGTCCTGAGAAAATGTGGAAATGGTGGTTTGTGCTGGCACCTTAGGAATTACCTCAGTCACACAAATGCAGCACCATTACAGGGCTCCTATCAAGTAGTCAGTTACCATTATACATCTGCTGTTCAATATTCCTGTTAAAAAACCTTGGCTCTTTCAGAGCTTTGCACATCTGACTTTGTCAGAGTGCTTGTCCCAAAATGATTGAAATTGAATATATATATAGGAGAAATCAGAAATGTTACAGATACACTGCAAACCTGGAACTGTCAGTTCAGAATCTGACTTTTTTACTTATTCAATGCAAGATGAAAGCAGTATCTTTCATTCTGTCTCCATAACATCATAAGCAACAGCATATCCCCAAAGACAGTGACAGCACAGGGCATCATCCTTGATAATTCAACAGACTGGTTACAGTTCTTACACTGGGAACATTTCAGCTCAAGTGAATTTATCAAAATAACTGTATTTTTAATCTGAAAAAAAAAAATCTAGAGGGGTTTTTAAATGTGCTTTCATGCTTGTAATAATCTTGAGTCCTAAGAAAAATAAACTGACATAATCCCATTGATGAATTTATCAACATAACAGACATTTTTACCTCAAGTTCCCAAGTAATTTCATTCCAGACTAACATTTCAATATGTACCATGAGACTTCTTTGTGAACCTGAACTTCCAGAAAACAAAGCTAAGCATAGTACTGGCCTACCCAAATTAACCTGTAAGTAATAATAAAAAACAAAAGTTTCACAAAGTCTCTACGGTTCTTTGCTATTCTTTACATTAAACTTTCACAGTTATTTTACACAGTATTTTCCCATTTCTGACTGTTCAAAAATGTTTAAGATAGCTGCTGATCTCAAACATGTGACAGGAGCTAAAAATCAAAGCATAGTATCAAAGAAGTATGAATAACACCCTCATTCACATATCCTGACTGGAAGGAACCTTCATTGCCACAACTGGACTGTCTGATAAAATGTAGGCACACCAGCAACTCCTGGTGCAATAACTCCATAGATGGTGATTTTTACTATTTTCAGGGAACAAAAAAATAAGCAACAGTAATAACAAAAGAGGATTTTCATTGACATAACTTGCACAAAACTTAGCCTGTATACCAAAAAGATTCTCCTACTGTGAACTTTGTATTGATGCTTCTTTGAGACTCACCACATATAATTTGACACTCAACATGAACAAATCTAAGCATCTATTTTCCACCTTGCTGCCCTAATTAATTTTTCAGTCTCTATAAATACCATTAACATCTTACCTGCAATTCAAACCACAGACCCAGGTACTGCCTTCAAAGCAGCTCTTCCACAAGCCCTCAAAATGGTAAGACCTTCTTATCTGGCTTCATCTTCCTACACAAATTTTCTAAAGGGAAGACTTTGTTTTGTGTCTGAACAGATGAAATTAGCATCTGGGTGGTCTGGTTTCCAACACACTTCTATCTTGTCAGCCTCAATCTCCTCCATTTTACACCGTGGAAATCCACTTCAAATGCTGCACAAAAGTCAGCTTTCCTCTTAAATCCCACATACCCTGTGTCAACTCTTGTTTTCCTTCAGTGGCTTTCTTTTCTCTCTGAATTAAATGAGAAATTACCTTCCTGTATCACTGGTTCCCTACAGTGTCATCCTCTTATTTTCCTAACCAGTTCTTCATCTGTTTAATTTTCACAGATCTTCCTATAGTCTCTTTCTGAGGCTATCTTTAGTAGTTGAAAACACTTGCAAATTTCAAAAAAACCAAAAAACCTAAACATCATCTTCTCCAAATTTTATCAGACTGGCACTGGAACATAAAACCTACAAAAATTTGGTTCCATGCAAGGAGCAGATAGGATGCAAATACAATTGGCCATGACAAATGGTCCTGCTTCATTATACGGCCTCAATTTTTTTGTTCTAGGTAACAGTAATCCTAACACAAATTTTGCCTTCTTGCTTCATGAAGGACTTTTTCGCATGTTCAGTCTTATTCCTAACAGTGGACATGTGGACAGAAGACATATGCTAGAACAAAAACCACCAAGCTGTGAACTTCAGTTCTTTCTTGTACACTGTGAATTCCCATTATCATTTCCCCCTTGAACTACCATTTTAAAACCCAAAAGTCACATTAGTCCATTTTTCTGAACTCTTCTTTTCCCCCCAACTTATTTTTTCTGTTAAACAAAAACAAATCTCAGCCATTGGCAGCTGAAAACATCTAGAAACAGGTATGAATTTTCAATTCTTAGATGATTCACAAAGGGCAACACAGCACAAGCACTTGTGACAACTTGCAGTAAACCACTGATATTGGATATCATCCAAACCTCTTTCAGAAATATTTCTAGCACATTCCCATGAGACTTTCGATGAAGTTACCTGAAAATATTTAAATGACAAATATACTGAAACCCTGGGCTTTTCCTCTTCAGTAATTGGTGTTTATCTTCTGTTTTATTCACAGACTCAACTTTTCTACAGTTTTTATCCTGCACATCAAAAAAATTACATTTTTTTCTACCATTGGTTTTGTAGTGACTGGTAGACTTCAGAGAATTCTTGAGAAACTTCTCACCTCATTTGGAAAACCACCAAAAATCCATTTCTTTCCTACCTATGACAACTTCTTGCGACACTGAATCTTTTAAAAAACACAGAATATTTTTACTTTTAATAGCCCTATACTCTTTGTAGTTAATCTTATTTTTACTTGCTCATTCCTTATTACTGTGAGGTTACCACTATTTAGCATTATTCACCTCCTTCAGCTCCTCCTGGACCGCTTCTCAGAAACCCATAAAATGTTAGAGCGTTGCAATTTCTCATGCATGTTAGAGAAACTTAAATATGCAAATAAATTAATTGCATGCAATGCTGAAATATCTGTATAAAAAAGCTGATGCCTTCACTACTAAAAGTCTAATGAGATTCAGCTTGATATTTAGCACCATAATAGTCATTGCTCAAGTCGTACTTTGTAGTGGGAAGTTCAAATTGAGAAACTATCATAAGTAAAAATGTTGATGTTCAGATAATTAAAATTTTAGCAGGATTTTTTTGAAAATGCCCTATGACTTTTTTCTGCAGACTTCCCTAAGAGCTATTTATAGCCTCACTTAAGAGAAAATTAGGCAGGATTTAAGAGGTCCCACTGGCTACTTCAAGCTCTATCTTCACTTCAAAAGGAAACCAAAGCCACTTACACTGTATTGTTTAGCTTAGTACCAAGATTTCCTAATATTTAACAGAGGTGCTGGAAACCCAAAGCAGCTTTAAACAACCAGGGAACAATGTAAAGCCAGAAGTGAAAATATTTAAAAGAAACGTAAAGAGGATTTCAAATCCATTTTACACAGCTGCATCTGCTGTGACAGTTTATTAAGCTGCAAGGCAAGGGATTTTTTTTTTTCTTCCTTTCTGAAATATTTACCATAAGCTAAATAGAATTGTCACAAAATCTCAAGCTACAGCTGCTGGAAAACTGAGCATGAGCATTCTCACATGAGAACATCACTTGGTTGATCCACTGAGCTAAAGGGGGAGCAAAGTCAGATCAAATTGGGAGCCAAACCTGCAGCATTCAGATCTGCAGAAAGAATTGAAAATGGGAGAAAAACTGGAGAGAGAAAGTAACAGGCTTTGTGCATTAATGGATGGAAAGTAGCAGAAAACTTGCCATTTTTGAAGAGGTTCTAACCTTTGGTGATGTATTAAGCAGCAAACACCTACATTTGAACCTCTTCAGAAAGAATGGAACAATTTAATGAGGGTTTTCTCTCTTTGAGAAAGTGACCACCTTGGCTGAGGAAAGTCATGTGTAAAATAATGGCCTGGAGGGTTTTCTTTATTTCTGAAACCATTAATGTAAGGTATGGTCATTTAAGTTACATCATTCCCAAGTGCTGTACTACTGGATTTAGTAGCAAAGCAAAATCACAAATCCCATCTCCTCCCAGCTAGACTGTCACTAGAAATATCTCTCCCAAAACCACACACCAGCCACCAAGCCTCTAAGAGACATCATTCTTCTAACTAAATCCTTCTGTGCTCAATCCTTGGTAAATTTGTAGTCATGTGAAATAAGTGTGCACAAAGTTTTGGACCTCCAAACTGGGCATTTACTTCAGTGGATCAGTTCCAACAAAAAAGTAACCATGACAGTGCTCAGTCCTATTTCCTCCACATAAACAGGGAAGCTATATGGAGTACAGGAGAGACGAGACAGAGAGGAAAACACACAGGAGCAAGAGGCAAATGCCACCTGCCTGATGCCTGCAAACTTCTGCAGAAGTTAGCAAAACACCTTGGTGAATCAAGCATCATCCCCTCACATTTTCCCTTGATGTTTAGAGAAGTCATTGTACCCCGTGTGTGTGCCACACAGTCAGTCCCTGGAATAAAGATATTGACCTTTAAAAGCTTGTTCCTAATTCAAGTTAGCCCTTTGAATGCACAGAAGTAGTTCTGGCACCTTTGGCCATTTGTGGCTATTAACTGTTACCTGAAAAAGCACTGCAACAGAGCCTGCAATTAAATGTTCTTTAAAGCTCTATTATTTTCGAATAAGAAAGATTTTGTGCACAGTATTTGTTGCATTCTTTCAAGTCCTCTGGAAATATTTTCAATTCCTAATTAGACTCAGAGAATAAGCCCCTATGGTGTTGACAGGAAATTCTGACATTAATTATGGCATTGAAAGTCAAAGGTTTCATCATAGTATGTCACATCTCTAAGAAGCTATTACATGGGGTCTAAGAAACTGAAATACAAGCTGTGTCATGACTTACTGGTAGCACTAATTTTCCTATTATATGTTAGATTTCTAGAAATTAATTTGTGCTGGAATTTCATCAAGCATAAGTTGCTATGTTCTCTCCTCACAGTAACTCTTTACAAGTCCCTCCTCCTTACAATAACATGTGCAAGCTCCTCTGACATTTTCACTATCAGCACAGAACCTTCAGTTTCTTACTAAAGGCTGAACAGAGCTCTAATCCTTCTCTCTTTTTTGTATTGCAACTCTTTCTTTCGGGGAGAGGTTGTGAAGTTAAAGAATGGGGATGATCAACAGTAACTTTCTTTTCCAACCAGTTATGACTTTGATGAAACTTATGGATTTAATATCTTTTGTAAGAAGTTGCATCAGCAGGAAAGGGACATGATGATGATCATCATCATATATTTGGTATATCAGACTTCCAAATATATCTGAAAATCAAAGCTAAATTAATACAATGAAAGAAGGATAATACCTTGGAAAAAGAAGATCAAGGCATTGATTTAAGGTTGGGAAGCAAAAAACAGTATCAGAAAACCAATGTTTAATTGGGAAGGTCTTTCCTTTCTGAAACCAAACAGCTGGGGGAAGAAAGAACTTGGTGAGTGTCCCTAGGATACACTACACCCACCCAAAGAACAATAACTCGTTTTCATTGCCAGCATGACCAGCACTGAAAAGCTCTCATGTGACCCATTGTCACTGAAAAGGTCATTGATTTGTTTGTTTGTTAGTTTGGTTTTTTTAATATTCACATAGTGATGGTAAGGATATTCACTGATCATAAGAGGGTGGAATAATTACCTAATTAAGTCAGCACTGCAGGAAATTAGGCAAATACATGAAATATGCATGGGTAATAGATCAGTATATTTTCCTGGCTTCTACTCTGCTGTTTTTATCTGTAGCTAGCATGCTAAAGGGGAGGAGAGAGGCAAGAGAAGGAAAAGGAGCAGGAAAGCAAGAGCAAGGACGGCTCATGTGCTGCATCTGCTTTGCAACCTAAAAGATAAATAATGAAAACCAACTTCAGTTTCAACTGGTTAGTGTTGCATGAGGGATCTATTAAACATGTATTTCTGATACTTAAAACTAGTATTTTTTCATATATATAAAAAATTTTCCCCTTGTGTTATAAAAGTGCAGGATCCAATGCAGCTTTATAAAAAAAAAAACCTAGGACTTAAAAGACTGAGGTACACCAGTGCCATATTTAACCCATTCACCGAGTTCTGCACACCTTGGAATCCTGACTTGCTGACATGACTCCATGCCTGTTTTTCAGACTTCTAAGCAGAGGCCTCTGGTGCTGGTGAAATTCTTTTTCTTGTTTTCTCTCTCTACATTCTGTGATCCTGCTACTCTGGTCACACTGCCAACTTTCTGATTATTTTAGATTATTCTCTACTTTTCATAACACTCTCTGGAGTCTGGAAAGCAGGTAATTCAGTCTCACTGGGCTTATTCAGTGAAAGAAAGGACAAATGGCTCTAAACCTACTTTTAACCTGTTGGAGAAGTTTTTCAGTATAGCTTCCCTTATTGAACTCCTTTATTTAGTCAAGAAATGAAAATTAAAAAAAAAAAAAAAAGCTGCAAAAGAAGGATTATAAGTATCATAAGCTGAAGTCCCATTAACAAGCCAAAAGTTGTAACAAACTTCTGAATAGGATAGGGTGAGGAGTGAGGTGCCAAAGGTGATCTCTTTATATACAAAGACAATTATTTTGCATGCAATACACTGTCCTTAAGACAAACTGATGAAACACCCCAGTTAATAAGAACAAGAAGCACTAACATCAGCATTCAGGAGACTGTCCCTGAGAAACTCTGCACTTTTCAAACCTAATGCACAAAGTGATGAGCACAGAATAAATCCTCATCTATTTATCCTCAGCAATACCACAGACCATGAAAAATTGAACTGATCTCAAAATAAACAAGATATTGGGGAAAGGGGAAAGAAGGGGTTGACCAAATAGCTGCAAGAATAAGAAACTTGGGACAGATGAGTAAGAGTTTGTGATCAAGTTAGAGGTTCCAAAAACTTAATTTCCTTCCTCTCTTAACCAAATATATCAAAACAAATACTCTTACTGCTTTCAGTAGTATCAGGTACAGCTTCAATACCTTTAATAAAACTTAACAATGAATGCTAAAAAAGGGAAATTAGTTAAAAAAACAGGGCATATAAGCAATAAAGCTGCTGAGGTCAAGAATTAAGAAACACAGGAATATACAGTAGGAGCACAGCTTTTTGTGTTGCATCCCAAACAGCCCAGAGCATGCTGTCCTGGATTACATTTTTCTCTAAAGAGAAATTTTACAACCTCTTGCTAAAGTGGCAGTCAGAAATCATGATTTCCTGACAGTAATATGTGACCATCACAAATCAAGCTTTCTGAAGGCAGCAGCTCTAGTTGCTACATAGCCAATGAAGAATGGCAGTTTTATAGAGGAAAACAATGGGAACTACCACACTTAAATATTGTAATACAGAGCACAGATATCTACTTTTCAGGTCTGAACAGGTGTTTTTTTTCTATGTACTCCAAAGAAAAAGGATCTGCAATGGACATGGATAGCTGAAAATATAAATACACACACATCTGGTATACATATATGTGTTGTCTCCATTACACCAGCAGACTGTTACTTCTCTAATTTAACAGATTGTACCACAATCCTTTCCCAACTTCACTAATACAAAAATTAAAAATTTTAGGTATTACATCTCATGTATGCTGTTATTGTTGTTGCATACTTGTAAGAGTCTGATTATAAAGATAGAACATCACTATAACCAACCTCTGACCAATAAGTTTTTGCATAAGGATATTCCAAGTACTAGTATTGTCTCTATGACAGCAGTTTCTAATAATGCAGTTTCATGGTTCTACAAATGAAAAAAGATGTTTTTATGGAATTAAAAGTGATAAATATAAAGGGGAAAAAAAGTTCATTTCTGTGCTCTAAGGCTAGAGCATCTAAAGCATTTATTTATTTATTTATGAGTTATATTTGCACAACCTGAAAGAACAAAGCAGAATTTTGGTAGAAAGCTTTGAAGTACTCTAAGATGAAAGAAGCAAAATCATTAAGTTAAATGGCAGAGATAGATGGAGAATAAATTAGGAATCTGGGCTACCTAAGACGCTTAAAACTGTCTGAACTGTTTAACTGAATAAACGACCCTGTACTCCCAATGTTATTAGCATAGTTACAATATGCCCAAATACATCAAAATCATGTTTATTTTCTGTAGTCATTCTTCAAAAACAGTTTTATAAAACTGAGTCCAAAGTAATGTTCTCCAGTGTCTTATTCTTGAGGGTTTTGTTCTGTTTTTTTCCTTGAAATCACCTCAATAAATAACATTTATTGTTTTTAGCTAACTTGAAGAGTTGTTAGCTCAATCAGAGAAGTGAAACACTGATCAGCAATGCAGCATTATCAGCTTCAGGCCATCATCATTACCACTTCTGAGGACCTCCCCAAGTCTGACATTAGATGGGATCATTAGACTATCTACCTGGTCTGCCTAGAATTTAGGATTTACATTAGTCAAGGACCAGGCTAGACTTCAGAATTCAGTCCACCAAAATCATCATCTCTAGGGATCTTTCTTCTAGCCCCTACCATTTCTGCTTGCTTCATGCCTCCAGGTATGAGAAGCTTTGAGCCTAATGAATTTTATCCCATCTAATGTAACTGCCTGTGTTCTCATTACCTGTATAGGTACCTAATCCCACTAAGCTCTTCATCTTCTTGGTATTTCATGACAATAATTTCCATCAGCTAATTGTATGCAGGGTGCAATTAAAGAAACATGCTTCTGTCATGTCTCTCCACACAAGCATCCCATAATTTAATGCCACTTAATACATTTAAACACATTAATTTTTTTAATTAAAAAAACACATTTTAATTTAGTAACATTTTCTTAGCATCCAAAGCAATGGGCCCTCTGTGTTCACTTTTTATCTGCTGATTTTTGTTTTGTATACCCTCAGCTGACCAATTTTCATGTGTCTAACTTCAGTTGTAACTATATCTCTCTTTTTTACCTGTCCTTGTCAGCACTACAGACCACAACAACTTTGTGACTTCACCTGTATGTAATGTTTCTTCCTCCTGCAGAAGCTGATCTTCCCCTGCCAAAGCTGCTTATTTATACCACAATTTCCTGTCCTTTTTTTATCTTCACACAACAGTTTTTCAGACAAATATTCCAAACTTCATAAAAAAGTTTTATATTTGAATAGTACATTCTGACCCAACTATGAACTATGAAGAAGGAAAGTAAAGGAAATGCAAAGATTATATAATTGAGAGGTGTTATTGGTCTTTACAAGATCACCAAAATTTTGGTAAGTAGAAGCTGGAAGGACCTTCCTGCTAAGTGCACAACAGTGTTAATCTTGAGGCTTAATTGTTGATAGAACTCCTAGAACCAAGTTCCATCCAGTATAAAGCTTCCTTCATGTAGGAAAAGAACCAATCCTCACATCACTATTAGTCCAAACCAAACTCTTCACTGCATTGGTCCAAAATTCCTCTTAAAACTAAGTGCCAAGACTACAACTCCATTTGACAGAAACCCTTCCCCCCCCCTTACAGTGTTATGTATAAATCCAGCCTCTTTGCCATCCAGAATTACTTCATTTGTCCTATTATCCTCTTCATCTTTCCAATTACTAATATTTGCAATTAAAACTCAACTATAGCCTCAGTACCCATTCCTGGAAAAGTTGTGCAAAGAAAAATCTGAAAAAAGCAGCAAGATTGAGCATGACTAATGTGAAGGTGATACAGAAATCCCAAGAAGAGAAGAGAACAGAAGGAGAACTAAAACCCTTCTGTGACTCAAGAAAAAAGTCACATCAGACAATTGTGGACAGAGTAGCACAATCTAACCAAATATAATTCTTTAATATGCATTTCTTCAAAATATTTTGGGGAGAAACCAACCAAAGCCTTTATACATAACACCTACAAATATTTCCTAATGAAGTAGAGAAGAAATGAGATGTGTATGAATTATCTATGACACGTGAGAATACTTTTTTTAAAAATGTTTTGATTATGTCTTAAAAATTGACAATCTCTGATGTCAAGATGCTAATTTAAAATAAAGATACTCCGCTTCTTTTATTATCTAGTTTGTCAGAATGACACATCAAGTTGGAAATTTTTTAATTACACTTGATTGAAATACAAGCATATTTTAATGAAATATTTTATGTAAAAATGGGGCCTATAAAAGTAGACCAAAAGTTATGACTACAATCACAGCTAATTTTCCTTGATCTAGACATATTTTATGTTTTAATATGCATGCCTGAAATGCTAATTTCTTTTTTCTCTAATTGAGGACTCTTTTTGTCAATAAATCCACTACTGAAATTTAGAAAACACTGTAAGGGAATTACATTTTTAATTGTAAAAATGTTATTGCCTTCAGGACACAGGAGCTAATAACAAATATATTTAATAAATAACTTGTAGAGCATAATTTACTTGGAGTAATTAAACAGAATCCTGAAGGGCCTGTATTACCAACAGGTAAATCTTCTGGGAGACACAGTGAAGTATTTTGATAAAAAAGCTGGACCCCATAATCAAATAATGGCCAAGAAGGCCAAAGGCACTTGGCTTATATAAAAATATAGTGTGGCTAGCAGGACCAGGGCAGTGATCGTCCCTCTGTACTCAGCACTGGTTGAGGCCACACATTTTTTTTCCTTCAGGGCATTCTATACACTATATTAAGCTCATTTCAAAAATACATCATTAAATTAACTACTTCCAACCTTTCTTTAAAGCAACCTGGAAGTCTAAAATGCTCTCTCTCATAGTAACAGATATTCAGGTTTGTCATTGCCATAGATGCACAGCCTCTGTCAGTCATAGATACATTTACTGAGGAAAAAGGCTCAGTCCCTTTCCAGGGCATTGATTTCTTTTTGAGAGGATTAACTGCTTATGACAAGAGAGAGTTCCTTGTATCTGAAGGGAAAACAAAATACAGCTTATAAAATGAGATTTTAGAATAATTTGGTCCACCTAAGTAGCCGAAATCATTAACAAATCAGGTCATTAAGCTTTAATGAAAGAAGCTTTCTTCACTGTATTATTACATTTGAAGTCACAGCTTATTGCCCTAGTTTACAGAACCTAAAGAAAAATTCATCAGCAAATAGAGATGAGAAAAGTATGATGCAATACAAGTTCAAAATCAGTCTTAAACTCATTACTGCACCCCAAAATTAACCTAGATCCTGGGTGTCTCCCTTCTGTGCAGCCTGATTCTGAAGTTATATCCAAATCTATTCTGACTATCCTTTTTATTTAAAATGTCTTCATGGGGTCTGAAATAAAACTGCACTATTCAGTGTCAACATTACAGAGGTTAGAATAATTAGATGGCAGCTACAAGGAGAATTTTTCTTCCATGCAATAAGTAAAACACCTCAAAAATACTACTGGTATCTAGAAGACCAAAGTTACACTTGTCTGCACAATTACTTTGATGTTGAATTTAGTTTAGTTTCATCTAAGAAGTCCAGGCAAAGGTTAAAATATTGAGAAGTGGACCATCTGTTGAAGCCTAGAACACATACTCTGCAGTTTTACTTTTTCTGTGGAGGCCCATCAACCTCTAATGGCAATATCATAGAGAGTAGTGCTACTAAATTAAGTGGTAGCCAAAGCAGGTTAGTTTTTATGAATCACTTCAAAGTTTTTGATGGACTGTACTGATTTTATCTCAAATAACTGATCATCTAATGTGCATTTTAAAGGGTTGTCAGTCATTTGAGATAAACATAAATGCTACTCCAGAAACAGGCTAACAAGAACTACAGTCCAGTCTCTCAAAAAACATCAATCAGTTTTCAATAAAGTTAAAACATAGCAGTCTGTAGTAGCTTAGTTTCAAAACAATAAACCATCTGCCTCATTAAATCATCAAGACTACTCATCCTTTACTTCCTCTTGGCTAAATCTGTTCTCAAAACTGTTGAGCTATAGCCAGAGCTAATTCTCCATCCTTTCAAGAGCTGTTCCTCCTCTGAATAACTAAAAGCCTCATCAGCTGGCTCTCTCTCTCAATCACTGATGCCCACTCCTTGCAGCTGGAATGCAAAGAATGAAAATAATAATGCAATGTTGTAAGGTGAATACCATAGGCAGAGACAAGCAGAGGAAAGTAGTGGCCATTCTAACCAGCCCACTTACCTGTCCCTGACAGAAGATACCTATCTTCAAAAGAAATGAGAAATACTGAGTCATTCTCTGTCCTAATAAATGGACTAGCAAGCATCTCCCATCAAGAAATCTTTCCAGCTAGGTCAATCAAAATACTGCTAATATTCTCTCAAAAACTCCAGCAAACAAAAAAAAAAAAATCTCATTTTATAGAAAGCACTCTGGATTTTTGTTAACCAGAAACTGACTTGCTACATAATGAAGATTTCACTACAGAATGAGACAAATATTTGATAGGAAAAGTAAAAATACATCAAAATACACTTAGAATTCAAAATGCATTTCCCTGGAATAGAAAGAGCTGATTAATCTACAATGTGTGGCCTAAAGAATGAGTTAAACAAGACCAGGGTGGTAAATCTTACCCAGAATAATAAATAGCTCAGAAGTTTTATATCAACACTTTCAAAATAACCGAAAACATCAGAATAATTATGAGTGTCACTAGGATAAAAGCATAACAATTATCAGAGGTAGCCAGAAATGTTTAGGATAGAGTTCTTGGTCGGGGGGAACCAAAAATCTGAAGAGCCCTTATATTTTGTGGAGAAAACCTAATTTCATAAAATTCCCAGATAACTTTTCTTGCATGTTTGTGACAGATATTTGACTAACAGCTGCTTAAGAACTTGAAAAAATACTGACCCCTTTATCTCAGTGGACAACCTATCCTAGTGCATAACTATGTTTACCTACAGGAATTTTAAATTTCCTTTTAGAAGTGTGGCTGCATGCCCAAAATAAGCAAAGCATTTCTTGGGACAACTTCCTCAGCATTGAGGGAAGACAGCAGCTTAATCCAAACACTTTTTTTTATATATGTAAATATGATGTTTTTACTTCCTTCAATAACACTGGTGATGTAGGCTCAGTTTGTAAATTGCTCTGAATTCTATCTTCTGAGGAATTATTGCTGGGTTATTACCCTCTAAGCATAGCATTTGTCAGCAGGATGTAATTCAATAGGGAAAAACCCATAAGAGAAAAAAAAAAAAAACCCACAACCAAACAAGCAAGAAGCTGTTGAGTCAAATTTTCTTGTTCTAATCTCAGAAATAACTGGAGCCCTACTAGGCCTGACATCATAAATAAACAGGAGAAAAGTGTTTTCAATGCTAACACTTGAATATTACTTAATACCATTAATAATATACTGAAGGGAACTGGACTGAGAATAGATCTTGCCCTGAACAATGGAAACCCCCAATCTGGCAATGCACCACCCATCAAATAACTTGAGAAGTTGAATCTCATTTAATGAGCAAAATGCTGGTTTATCTCCCCTTGCTCAGAGAATTAAGGGGGTTTTGAGGAATTTATCAAAATCAGTTCTTCCTTGATCCTTCATGCTGTGGAAAAAGTGGTCTTGGACTCCAACAATGGCCACGCCATTGCTATTGACTTGGAGTTCTGTGAATCATTTCTATCCTAAAATTTTATTCCAAATATTGCTAGTTTAATCAGAAAATTTATTGAGCCATTTTATTCCATAAGACTTCATCTACCTTTGGGACACTCCTTTCCCTCCCTCTCTGTATTTGCAATAGTTATTGAGCCATTTTGTTACATAGCAGTTATTGACTTCTGAAAATTCCAGTTCCTTTTTTGTAGTAGTGATAGATGCATCCAATAAGCCATAGAAAAGTAAACTTGACACCATTTGCTTCTTCCAACTCAATTTCTAATCTGTTTCTACATTGACTCTTTCTCCAGTTAACAAAAAATGCCATCTCTGAGCTCATATCAATTTTAATACTTACAACCTGCCAAAAAGATTCACATTCCTCACTGAAGCCTTAGCTCATGTGTTTAATTGATCAAGTCCCAAATCCCTTTCTTCAATATGAGCATTAAATCAATCTATCAGATCTGGCAACATCCCTCACAGTAGGAAAAAAGACATTTTCAGTACAGATAAAAGCAAAATGCCTAATTCCTATTTAGTCAAGCATTGATCAATGACACCACTCTCCTGAAGTTTCAAGAGATATAAAGTAATTAGCTGGAAGTAAGAGCCAATACTGTGACAAAAAGGTGTTTGTTGCTCAGCATCAGTGTGAGGCTCCATCTTTCCTTGTGAGCACATGCACACATGGAAGCACCTACCTCAGCTGGAGCTCCCCAAGGTGAGACCTTAGTGTTGCACAGAACTACACAGTCTCTTCATCCTTCCTGACCTCTTTGCTCCCAATTTATTTACACAAGAGACAAAAGGCAAGTGCAAGTCTAAATTGCACTCCGTGAGAAAAACTTGAATGGTGATGAATGGGGCTGCTCAGGTTCTGAAATGTTTCTCCAGAAATGAAATAAAAATGGTTTTCACAAACAATTATTTTAATAATGTTTCCACAAACAAATTATCTTCGGTAAATAAATACAGCTTTCTGCAAGCCCAAGAACTGTAGTAGTACATAGTCTCCTAACAGCTTTATATTCTATTTCAAAGAGTGAAAGACCCAAGCTGAAGAAAAAAAACATAAGATTCCCCAGCCCTGAGTGATCCTGCCAGCCATCAGACAAGCAGCCCTGCAGGACAAGTGCTAGACAGCCTGCTTACTGTTAACTGAAAGTCAATGAAAAATACAAGAAAAAACTGTGATTTTATGTTTCCATTAATCACCTTGCTCCATTCTTCCAGCCTTATTTAACATAACCAAACACAGATGTATCCTTAACCACAGAAGGAAAGCCAACCAAATTCTTGCAATTAATTGGGTAAGATATTCCAAACTGAAATGACTGCAAAGGTTTTATAGCACCTTGATCAGCTTTAAAAAACCTCACATCTGATCCTTCAGACAATATATTTAGGCCAATTTCACATTTAATTTCGCACTTTTATAAAAGTTTGACTTTTACACCTCAGCATGTCTTAAAAATTGACTACATTCCTTGCAATAATAAAATAGCCACTTTCAAGGATACAAGAGATAACTTGACAATCATTCTTTAAAACAGAAAGTTAAGCCTTTTTACTGTGGAGTTAATGGCATAAATTTATATCAATATATAAATGCTGTACTGCACCTTGATAATCATTTTGAAATACTGACTTCTCACAGTCTGAAACTGAGGCAAATCTTGAGGTCAGAATTTGATAGGAGTATCTACCTTTTCTGTCAGTCATTACCAAGAAAGAACCTGTAGGTTAATTTTAACACTAGTAATTTAAATAAGTAGTTTTTGGTTGATTTTAGTAAAATGTATTTTTGTGATGTTAAGACTAGTTCCAGACCTTGATGGACAAGGATTCATTTCAGTTTCATATTGAAAGGTAATGTTATACATGCTTACACTCCTACATGTTTTTCTTCTTCTACTTTATTTGTTTTTAGTGAAAACCAAATATCTTCTTGTTTACTGATTATAAAACAAGAACAGGATAACATCTCTTTGCAAACACATCCGGGTGAGCAGGATTTGCTCCTCTGGGTAATTCTTTCAATAGAGTACCCACATGAAAAAGCAATCCTTACTGGGTGTGCAGGGAGTAACTGCACAGTGAGGATTGTTATCCAGTAATACAGATTTTTACCATTTCCCAAAAGTCTTACTAAAAGAAGATCATTAAATAATTGCTCTGTATCCTCTTGCTGTCAACTCTTTTTCCATTTCCCTCACCCGCTCCTACCCAGAGCTGCTCACCACTATAAAAGAGACAGTTACAAGTTCCAGAATTGTATAAAAGTGGCTGAAAGTTGAAAACTTCTTTCCTTTCCTCTCTTTAATTGAAAAACGTCTGGGGTTTGTGTTTCTAAACTTAAAATCAAAACTGTTCCTTTCATGTGTCTTTTATGACATGCTTCACCCTCAAGCAAATGCTTACACAGCTAGGAGCAGGGAATTGTAGTGGAAACAATAACAGAAGTCTAAACTGCAGCAGTTCTAGCTAGCATGAGCAGAACTGGTTTAGGTCTGAACTGGGAGCTCACATCTTCAATCTCTATAAACTTAGAGGTAGGATCATGTTTACAAAGACAGTGAAAAGTAAGTTCAAGTGGCAGTGCAAAATAACAGGCAATGATGGAGCTGTGCTCTAAAGACAGAGCCTGACAGGAGCAGCATATCAACACCTGAGGTGAAAAAGTATTTAAAAAAATAGAGCAGCATTTGGTCATGTGATATTAAGAAAAAAAGGTCAAAAGGAAAGAAAAGAGATTAAGATGGGAAGATAAGCATTTGCCTTTTGGTGTCACAAGCCTTTGCAATGTTTCAGTATTTTTAAATCCTCACATTAACCCTGGATAGTGTTTGAACAAAAGTAAATTGGGCTAGCATTCTAGCACAAGACTGGAATATGTATTTTAGCACCCCTGAACACTAAAGCACAGTCAGTGTTCGTGGAAAAACCTAATTCATGCTTTATGGCTTTATGACAGTATTAAACATTTTTGCACTACATAAGTTATGATAGAAGGACTATATATGTAATTATCACTACCACATTTAAGCTGTGCATAATGAAACCAAAACTTTGCTTTAACATCCCAATGTCCATACCAGTTTATTCCACATAACAGAATACTGGCAGCTATAAAACTATAGTGAGGGAAGAAATACAAACAAACAAAACCAAACATGCACTTTTTTCCTAAACAGGTAAAAATATAAAGTATTAAATGCTGACCCTTAAAATGAGACCACTTCACCAAAGCAGGAACTCCATTCTAAGCACTTTGGGCTACAACTAAAAAGGGTACTTATCTTTCCTGATGTTGTATTCATCTTACAACAGAAGCACCTCTTTCAATGAGTCAACGTAGTAATAAACTTATTAGAATAACTTAAAAAATATTTCTGGTAATAAAATATTAAAGCATGTAACTATTTCTTGCTATCAACTTCTAATGAAAGTTCACTGGCTAAAAGACAGACTTAGCAGTGAAATACACTCAAGCTGCCATTGAAATTCATCTGTTCTTTAGACCTCATGTATGCTCACTCACTGGTAAGAATTCACAGCTTATTAATTGTAATAATTCACACTAAATTCACAGGAAAAAAGGGACAGATAACTAAAAAGACCTGCTCTAGCCATAGTATTTTGGCATTTTTAAAGCAACTTTTGTTGAGTATTCAGAAGCTTCAATTCCTAACTGGTGCAGCAGATGTCTATGGGAGAGCAAAAGCAAGAAAAAGGCCACTAACAGGCAGCAGGATAACATCTAAATTATAATTCCCTTTATGCACATTTCATTTAGGTCTCAGAGGAAACCACTATTTTCATGGCCCTCACACATTGCTGCTATAGAGTCAATCACACAAAATAACTAATGTTGTTGCACCTATTTTCACTATCTGCTGATAGAAACTATGCCATTAGCAACAACAAAATATTCTGTACTGTTTTATTATGGCCAGAACCCTATATATATGTTATTCATAATACTACCTGCTTAATCCTTTTTCTTTTAATCCCATAGCACTACTAACATTCATCACTAACAATCATCAAATCCAAATCCCAAGTACCTTTACAAGAGTATCTGATACTTTCAAGTACACTCTGAAATCATCTGTTGAATAATCTTAACTGTTCTGATTAGCAAAAAGTAAAAGACAGATTTTAGTTACATCCTGGAACTGGGAATTGATTACAATTTTTCATTAACAAAGCATCTTATATTAGAGCTTTTACAACAGAGCTTTCATTTGTTTCTGTCGTAAAACGGAATTAAGTGAAGAGATAGCTTTTTAAAGCACTACATTAAAGGATATTTCCACAGAATAAATGAATTCTATACCTGCATACAGCACAACATGCAGCAGCTATGATGTAAAATTTCTGTCACCCAACCCAAGTGACAGCTCCGGAGATTTCACAGTAACCATTGGATATGTCACTTTGCCATCTTCTCCAGGGCTGGTGGGGAACTTGCAAAACTACTTACCAAGATCAAACACTTTTGCTTTGAGCATACACATGCTGGCACCAAACAGCAGGTCTCTCAGGTTTGGGGATTTTTGAGGGAAAGATATCTTCAGGCTATTTTGAAAAAAATCTTCACATTTCTAAGATACAGTTCGAATTATATAGATTAGCTACTATTTAACTGCATTATCTAACTGCCAGTAGTATCATTTTTAGTGATGACAACTACAAATAGCTGATACTATTTATTGAAGTTTAAATATTTAATATATATTTATCCTATGTCACTATGTTCCTCCTTGGATTTCAAGGATAAAGTCTTCATTTTGATTACAAAATCTCAAATAAATGGACTTCCTGAAAACATTTCCTATTTTTCTCTGAAGTGCAAGTTTGTTTTGACTGGTACATGTACTTCACATACCACAGAGAACTTCTTACAGATGCTCTCCAATCCAGAGTGATCCACTACCACTATTCTCAGGAGCCATCATCATCATGTTGAACAGCCAGAACACAAGTCAGAAGAGATCAAAGTGGTGAGAAATGCATGGGGGGCCTGTTGGGACCTCCTGCCTTTTAAGTATCTCTCCCAGTCAAAAATAAAAATAACTTCTTGTTTATTGTTAGTGAATCCCATCCCACGGCACAGTAGTCTGAATTTCACTTTTAACAAGGTTTCAGCCATCCCACTGTAATAGGGAGGCAATCCCTGATGTGACTACTCAAGTTTGGAATTCATAAAAATCTTCATTTAAAAATTTCTCTGGTTTACCATACCATGATTCATGGTATGCTGCCCCTACTAATTAAATTAATAGCTACACTTGCTTACTAAAGAGATTAACTGCTGCATTGCCCTCACTCGGCGGGTTAGTTGCTAGGCAGCTCTCACTGGGGATTTGGCACTGTGCTCTTATCTCTGAAGACAAAGGCTGCTGAGCATCTTTCACGAGGAGAATGAATGCTACACTGCTCTCACTGAGAGCATTCGTCTCCATTTTTGTATCTCAATAGCTCTCCTTTAATTATTTTAATCATTTGGTGCATTCTAGTGTTGCAAGCCTGTTTAATCTGGAGTATATTTCGACTTCTATGCTATGGAATTGCTTCCATTTTTCCCTCCCTTGCCAGTTTACAACCTCAAGATTTATTTCAAGTCACACATGCAGGCCCTGCACACCAGAGCATGCCACGATTGCTACTGCAGTAATATTCAGTCTGATGTTTAAGCCCTTCTCAATATTTTTCTATCCACTGAACTGTTCATTTTCAAATCTTTTTTTACCTTACTCACTTTGTCCCGCACTTGAGTTCGTACCTGGGCAGTTATACCTTTGATCAGCAGCCTCACTGTCCCAAAAGCTTTGTCAGTGCAAGCAGCACAGGCACTGTGACATCACCAAGGATGTGATTTATGGCACCAACAGCCTGGTCTTATTTTCTGCTGAGCAGCTGGACCTCCAGGAATCCAGAGAAGGCTGCACCAACCCCCTCTGCAGGATCCAGATGAATTCTAAAGAATAAAAGACAACATTTTTTTGTATTCTCATGGGCAATCTGACTTCTATTTCCTGGGGAATAGATCCATATCCTTGCACAACATCAAAAGCTGGGAAAATGCAGCTTAGCTCCTCAGATTGTAACAAAACTGAAGGCAATTCTTATTCTCCAAAACAAACCCATCCAGACCCAAGGATTCAGTAACATTTTCAGGTTTAAACTGGAAACAGAATTCCTTCCCGGACTCTGTCACATGTTCTCAAAAAAACAACACAGATCTTAAAAGTGATACATGTATCAGTGTTTTTCAGAATGTGCTTCCAGTGGCTCTACATGTAAAATAATGTAGGGATTACTGAATGGGAAAAAACAAATTGCAGCTGAAAAATACAGTCCTTTTCCTACTTATTTTCTAAGCATGAAAACTCATCAAATAATTTATTTAACAAATAAAAAGAAAACTATTTATTTGCAGTTTTGTATAACCACACCGTGCAAATTTATGCCAACTTGTGTTCTGCAATTTTCTTTTTGTCATGCATCCATTTCTGACTACCCACTGCCCTCTAGATATTACTTATATAACATTATCATTCCAGAAAGCTCCATTTTAGTGGATGGCCCAAATGTTAGAGAGCTTGAGACTGAAAAACCTGAATAATTAATAAAACACCCATACAAATTCAAATTCCATTGCTGAATAGTGAAATAATAGAATTCACATTCCTTGTAATGAGTATGTGAGCACAGTCAAGTTGAAACACTTTTATAAATAAGAGGTCTTCCCTTTTGTCCAGTTGTGAGAACTGGCAAAGTTTCTTGCAATTATGTAAAGTCAAAAACCTGTCAGCAGCACTGCATTTTTTTTTCCAAAAATAAACTGCCTGTAGATAATACAAGGAAAATGAAAGACAGCACAAGTCAGTCAGTTCTGCTTCTGAAAAGGTCAACACGGACATTTTAAAGCTCAGCTGAAACAAAGGAAAGTGATCATACCTTTACAAAGTGTCAGAAAACAACCAGAAAGGAAGATCATGGTAATGTTGAACTCAAAAGAATTATATATAATTCTTTTGTCTTTAAACAAAGGTTAAATCATGGTATCAGACGCAAAGATTTTGATCTTTTTCAGCCTGCAAGTAATTGGGATGCTACAACAAAATAAAAATCAAACTGTCAAATTTTTTTTCCGTAGATACCAAACTGATGACTGCTTAGAGAAAAAACACAAGGTAACCACCCTGCTGGCACCTTTATTTCCTCTACTATGTCAGTTTCTTTTGACATTTCATGGAGAAATATTAAAAATACTCAAAAATTTGCCTCAAAAATTTACCTCTTCTGGGACATCAGTTTGAAGGATAATCTGCTAATGATGCATTACTTACAGGGAAATATTTGAAACTGATATACATAATTTATACTGTAAAGTCACATCAATTTTTTAAACTCTTTTAAAGGAATATTAAAAAGTGCTTTAGCAAGATGAGAATATAGAACAGAGGCCACAGTTTTCATAGTCAATGAAAAATACTGCACTTGAATCTCAAGCAACCAGGACAAAAATTCTGTGAATAATGAATATATGTTCTGTGACTTAAATTAACTAAATATCAGCAAAATTTCTGATCTATATATGATAACATCTTACTATTGTAATGATGGTAATTACAAAATAAGCCAACAATACACAGACTCTTGATAGATTTGTGTGTGCTTGAAATCCTCTCCCTTTTGACCAATATGACAGTTTTGATTCAGAAAAGAAACACCCATATCCACAGGCTTTTTTTACTCAATATTTGCAGCTACGACCAAGCAAAAATCAAAGCAAACAGCTGAACAAACCAGGACTACTAACTTTCCCCTTGGTTATACAGCTAAACAATCTTGAAGCATCCAACTGCTTGAAAACCCAGAGAAAGCTGTACAAGAGGTGATCTACAATGAAGTCAGTATAATAAAACAGGTCTACTTTCACAAAGTATTTTGAAAAGAGACAGACAACAGGTTCTCTTGTTGGTTTTTCATAAATTGTTGACTGGGTGCTGGAGGTTTTTTTCCATTGGGGTTTGTTTTTTTTTTTTTGGTTGATTACTTCTTTCCAGAAGACTCTTCACCTGAGATAAAAGTGAGCATAGGAAAAAAGCTTGGAAGTCAGGGGAGCTAGAGCAGAAGTCACCCAAAGATAAATGTGAGACATTCCTCAGTATCTGATGATCAGGGGTATTCACACCATGACTGGCTCACTGCTTACCAAGAAAATAAAAACTGACAAAAGATCTAGTGAGAATAAAGCATTCTTCCGAGTACATAAGAAAAGAATTAAAAGAAATGTCCTACGGTATTGGGGAATTGCTGTTTGTGCTGTCCCAAATAGTTTTTTCATTGTAATATTAAGAACATGTAATTTTAAATTTACTTTTTTGTTTTCTCTTTTCCAAAAATGAGAAAAACCTATATATTTATAATTTGGATATGAGACCAGTGCACAGGAAGTGTGATTCTGTTTTATACACAGATTTAATTATCACCCAAGCAGGCACAAGGAGAGAATTCTCCAGCATGCGCAAGAAAAAGAAAACCACATACATTAAAAAAAAAAAAA
>VXBI01008971.1:72122-107380 GCA_013397375.1 Toxostoma redivivum
ATCACAGCTCCTCCTGCCACTACCGTCCTCAAAATAGTCACAAACTCCAAAATCAAGACAGTGTATGGTGGCATGTTTCCTCTAGGTAAGAATTGTATCTTCCATAAATTACTCGTTTAAGATAAAAAACAATAACTGCAAAATTCAGGGAGCAAGAGAGATGTCCAAGAAAGAACTTAAAGTAGTATCAGCCAATGTACTTAACTAGAAACAAAGTAGTTACCGAAGAACTTTTTCTTTTTAAGGAGGCATCAAGATGAAAATCATAGAAAGGTGCAGAGGAGGGGACCCTAAACAGAGAAAGATTTAACCTCTAGCAGAACATTTAAGTCAACAGAAACAATTTCCAAAAATATCCTCCATATATCAACTTACAAATGAAAAATTCGAAGAACTATTTTATACTATCTTCAGCAGAAAACTCCCAGGTTATGGTGGTATGTCATGAGTCTGCCTTCTACAAAATCATTTGAGTGTGAGTTGTGTAAGTATTTATACACAGCTGTTTAGACAGGGCTGCTTCTGGGTTCATGAGTTGATGCAAATTCTCTGAGCTTGAGAAGGAATTCAAATCAATGCAATCAGATAGCCCACATTTTCTCTCTGCCCTCCCCCTGTTGCTTGCCTTCACCTCAAATCACTGCTGACATCATCCAGACATTTTACCTGGAAATTATGGAATAGATGCATTAGTCCTCAGAACCTGCACTGATAATTGCACACTTTTAAGTGCACTATGCAGGACAAGTCTGCTACATCTAACATGTCAGAACTGGGGGTTTTGACACTGCCTGGAAGATTTGGCATATGGTATCTTGTTAAGGTCATGAGCTTCATAAATCAAAGGTATGAGTGAAACTTTGTTTGCTCTCCGTAGTGTACAAGTATATATTTTTGTAAGGATATTTTACCAAATGCATCTGGAACATTCTGCTGACACAGGATATCAAGCAAGTCCAGTGAGGCAAACGATGTGACAGCAAAAAGGAATGTAGAATATATGTCAGAGCAAATGACTGATGCAGCAGCTAATAAAATCTAATAGAAATACAGCTTTTACCAGGGCAAGGTAGCACAAGAGTGCTAGTCTCTCCAAATTAGTATGATTCAAAAAGTATATCCATTCACTGCACTATGCCATTCACAGCATGTAATGAGCCATGATGATGTACTGTGCTAGATTAAGACATTTAGAAGGTTCATAAGGGTTGTTTGGAGTAAGAATAGCTCTTATAAACTGGTTTGTATTATCAGCTGAAATGCTTCTGAGTATGAAACTTTTTCAGTTTTATTATACTTGCAAGATTGTTGGAGAAGAAAATGTCCTCATCAGTTGTTCTTGTTTAAAACTTAACCATGCAAGATTACAGGGAGAGAGCTTTTGTTATAGGCACTCCAGATATAATTCTGATTGAATATAATTTTGGAAAAAGCTTTCTCTGTTTTCATTATTGGTGTTCAGAGTGAGAGTCATATTTGGAACCATTGTTTTCTTTATTTTTTGGTCACAATGATTAATCACACAAGATTTGTATCCAACTCATGCACTGAAGCTCTCAAAGTCTTTCCAGAATTATGATAAGTAGAACAACACTCAACAAAAGAGACAAGATGTGATTTTTTTCCCCATGATACACTTTTGCCACTCCAGAGGCTACAAATACCAATGAACCCCAGTCTCTTTCACCTACCATCAGTGTAGCCAGACACTTTAATATGAAGATAAATCTCCAGAAAGCCTTAGAACACTGTAAATAAACACATACAATCTGGATTCATTAAACTTCAAATGTAGAGCTTAGTAGTTTAACCACAACAAAAAGCACTGATTTTTTTCTCTTTTTTATAACCTTAGATAGTATTTTAGAGCATCTCCTCTAATAGAAATTAAGATAAATACTTGATAACTCTGGTGCTATCTTGTCTTCTTCCTGTTCACTTCAACCGGGATGAATCAAGGGGGTGTTACAGTAGAAGGAAATACTTGTTAAAGACAGATTACCTCCACTGAATAAACAAGAAAATTCATACTCTCAACAGCAAGGACCTGAATGAACACTGTCTGTATTGACAAAAAGAAACAACCTGTCTTACTGTTGAAAACAGAGGCAAAGAGGTCAAATACCTCAGACTTTTCCTGTCTTGGTGACTACATTCCCTCACCATGTCTAATAGAGAATGGAGATTCTTTTTGCCCCTCCTTTTGCCATTAATGTATTCATAAAAACATTTTTATTATCCTTCACAGAAGTGGCCAGATTCAGTTCTAATTGGGCTTTTGCCTCTCTAATTCTCTTCCTACATGACCTAGCAACATCTGTAAATACTTCCCGAGTTTCCTGTCCCTTATTCCAACGGCAACACAGCCTCATTTTTTCCCTTAGTTCCTTCACAAGTCCCCGCTCATGCAGTCCAGTCATCCTCCCTGTCGGCTCCTGCACCTTCAAGATTTCATTCTTGAAGTACATCCATCCCTCCTGGGCCCCTTGGCTTTTAAGGGCTGACTCTCTGAATCAGTCTCTTGAACAGGCCAAAGTCTGCCCCCACAGAAGTCCAGTGTGTAGAGACAAAATATAATGTTTTACCTGTGATCTATCTCCTATATTTAGAGCAAGCTTGATAACTGTACCTAAACATCTCCAAATGTTTGTCAATATTCCTGAGTCTGAAAGAATAATACCAGTATATGATTTTTTTCACTCACTGAAAAAACCTCCTAAAAATTTTGTATGAGAAGCTTCATTATTCATAGAGCTCCAAGCAAAATCCTACTTAGAAGAATCCCCCAGTGTCAGTCAACAGGAGTTCTTCAAGATTAAAGCAAGCAGGATTTGGCACTGAACCTCACTGCCAATGTATTGTTTTCCCCTCTCTGTCTGAAAAATGGTCACGCTACCAAAATCCTTCTTTTATTACCTTTCTGACAAAACTTTTGCACAAAAAACTTTAATAACTTAGTTTCAGGTAAATAAGACAATTTAGTTCATTGTAAAAGTATATTTTGGACATCTAATTTCATTAAAATAGCAACAGAATGGAATTTCTCCCTCTCCCTTTAATGCTGCAGATATCTGTGAGAATTCCTATCCTGGGAAAAATGTGATCTATACCTATAGAAGGATATGAGCTTAAATTTTCTTCCCTTTCTCATTTTGTTTTCTGTTGAGTTCTGAATCCAATGTTACTTCTCACTACTTGAGTGAATAAGAAGTTCATTTTAAAAATAAATAAGGTTGAAAAGTCCAACCTAACAGAGTCATAAATGTTGAATAATTTAATTTCAATGTATGCCTTCTTTTTTACCTCAGAACTGAAAAGGAAAATAAAAATCCCCTAGATTTTCTCACAGATGAACAAGTATCACAGCTACTTAGGAACAGTTACTCACATCTTTGAAAACAGTATTTTCCATGCACTTTGTGGTCCATTAAAATTATCTAATTCATTTATTTATAAAAGGATTGCTACTCAGAAAGCTCAGTCCCTGTGCTGTTTGCAGTGCCAGAACACTCAAAATTACCTGGTGACTGAAATCTCACAGTAACAACTGATACTTCATTTAACTTTTTTCACTAAAATAGCTAACTCTGCAATTACCCACGCCATGCTGAAGTAAATCTTCTCCTCAGTACCGAAACCTGAGCCTCCAAAATGACATGTCTGGCACTTTAGGAATTATACCTTGAAGTTGTACAATCTATACAGAGTATCAGGTGTGTGGCAATGAGTATGAACAGCCCGGTAGTAGAGGCAGCCAACACCCACTGTTTCTTTTTATAGTAACATATGTGAAAAGAAGAAAAATAACCCGGAAAAAAAAAAGTTCTTTATTCAAAGCTCTAGGCAAAACCTTCTAATACTAGAAACAGTTTGAGTTTTTCCCATCCATAAATCTGAGATCAGAAGCTACTTTAATCTACCTCAGCCATCTCTGTTTGAAGACAGCATCAAATACTAAGTGTGTTTATGAGAGCAGAACAAGGTAGGACTCCCTGCTTGGGGATCACACTTGTTTCATTTTAATTAAAGAATACTTCGCCCAGGTTCCCCAGGCTAATGCAAGTCTAATTGAAGTCAATACTAAGTCCAATACCTTGCCATATGTGCAGTCTAAATTCACATCCTAAACTCACCTCAAGCAGATGAGAGTACTGCACATAGGCCTAATAGAGCTTGGAAAGGGACAAAAACAGTTCACATGCCCCAAGATGACCAACAGCCAGCGCCAGCAGCTGCTGGAAACTGAAAATAGAAAGGGAACATACAGCATCAGGAGGAGTCAGGTGTAGTCAGTGACTCAATATGCACTCTTCTGAAAGAGATAGGTAATCCAAATTATTCACCTGGGGGTACAGCAATGCCAGTGTTAAGTCTTCACTCTTCTTTCTCCAGCATCCATTTCACAAAAATTCCAAGTGCCAAAGGAACCCAGTGCCATATCTTGGCTTCTGGACAGGGAGAGGTTAATTCCCGCTAATTAGTAACACCAAACCTGAACAGTATATCAATACTTACCAAAACCCTCTCATTTTAAAGCAAAAAGACACAAGGGAGAGGAGTAATCAGATTAAGAATGAAAAGCACCAAAAGTTACAGAGCTGCTTACTAAAGGGACTCTTTACAGTACTCCAGGTAGACAGCTGAGAGATAGTGATGCAATGCAAATCTGCATTGGTTACAAACGGTCAGCCCTAGAATCTAATTCCAATTTAACAGTAGTTTTAACATTATAATAGATTGTCATCATCACTCCTCAACAGCTTTAACCTCTGGAGCTTTCAAAAGAATAGACAGTGAATTGAACTCATGATTAGCCTTCCACCCTTGGAGACCTTGCTACAAAGAACCAATAGCTCAAGAGGTACCTACTGAGACTTGTAGACTACTTTTGGTCCCCAGGGTGTTCTAACACTCCTCACACACTCTCCAAGCTCCCTTACTCCAATCTTGTTGGATTTAACTTGCCCTCTGGTCAACTTAAAGTGAAAATTCCAGCTGTCAGGAATGTCTGACATCTAATCCTCCTTGTGTTGGATGTGCATGTACATCAGCAAATTTGGAGCAATGTCAGTTGCAGAAAACAGCATTACCAGTTAAAGATGACCATAAGCCCATCCCAGACTTGACCAGTGATGAACACAGGGGCTGGAATCTGAAGTATGATCCAAACAAGAAACTTGCAGGAAACAACTATTTTACTAGCAGTTTGCATCAAACACCTCATGATTTCTTAAGCAGAAGATGAAGCAGAGAAAGAGGGTTCCTAAATATGAGACATGGATGTTCTGCCTCATATGGCTTTCACAGCAGCTGCCACCATGCTGCTGGTCAAAGGCCAGGTGAAGGAGCACAAAGGTGATCAGCAGCCCTTTGTGCAGTAACAAAGCCTCACAATCAAGTATGGACATGCCTTAATTATGTCTGTGTCAGTTATGCCAGGGAAACTGGCTGAACTGCAAAAAAGGTTACAGCACACATGCCCTGTGCAAGTCTCAGTAACGGTTCTGAATGTGAAACTACAGAGGAACACTTTCAATTCCCCAAGACTTTAGTAGGGGCTGATAACACTTGCCCTTCACAATTCACACCTCAAAACTTCTCAAGACCTCTGTAGTCTATTCATAAGCTAAATAAACCCAGGGAACAAACACGCAAATAATCAGTCTCTTTTCAGAGATAACAGCCTGGACTGCTTTGATATGAACAGCACAGAGATCAGTTGTGAAGAATATAAAACAGCTGAATTCAGCAAAAGCACACTCTATTAGAATTTTTTTTATTACTTCTGCCTTTTAGTCAACGTATCATCAGCAAGTCAAAAAGAGAAGCAGCAACAGAAAAGAACCATTTAAAATGGAATCTTAAACACTGTGGACTGCATATCTGATATAGAAGGATATTTGATATTAATGTAGACCTATCAAACTGGTATTAACCAGAGGTTAATTGGACAACACTTCAACAGACAACATGAATAAATATAATGACTACTACAGATCCTTGCTAATTTTGATGAAGAAATTTTGAACTATCAAAATTCAGACTCCATATGTAGATACTAGGTATCTAGAAAAGAATAACAAAACTCCAGGAGTTTCATGTTGAGTAACTGTAAAAACAACCAACCATTCCAAAATCTATAGACTTCTTTTTCCATGTACAGCTTGCTTTACCCTTGCTTACTGCAAATTATGTACCAATGCATACAGCTGCACTCCTAAGAGAAAAGTTCCAGAAGCAGAAGAAAAGAGAAATAGAAGGAAGAATATTGATTCTCAAACTTCTGTTTTCTTAAAGCCATATTTCAGACAAATGTAGAATTAGATTCAAATTATATGATCAACTCTTATCAAAAGCTGGAAGCAAGGCCCATTTGAATCCACCTAACACTGACAACAGCTGTTGCAGGATAGGTCACTCAATTCACAAGCCCATTTATCATTTCGGGGGGAAGAAAACAAAAAACATCAAAGTGTCTCGTATTCAGCATATACACCTTTTTGCCACTTTAAGCAAAAGACCTTTTCAAAAATGCACTGTCAGCAGCACAGCTTTTAAGGGTAGAATGAGGACCTTGAAGTCAGTATCCCACTGTGTATTCCACCACCGCGCCACCTGTGGAGTGTGGGGAAAAAAAGGGCAAGGATGGTTCCTAAAGTCTCAAACACTCTCTTAGAATTACTTTTACCCTTTGAAGATAGAAGGAAATGCAGCTAATGTGTTTACAAATAGGCTGGAAGCTGCTGCTTTTTAAAGGAAACTCACAAATGACACAAATGTCTCCTGGAATCTAATTCCATAATTTAAAGGGACATTTTTGGGGCTAGCAGTTCCCTCAGCTTGAACTCTTTTTAATTTCACCTCTTTAAAAGGTTCGTGCAGTTTCTTAGATTTTTGTAACGATTCATGACTACTGTCTCAAAATTAAAACAATTTAAAGTATCACTGATCCATGATAACAGAGGCAAGCCTGTCTGTGACAAGTCACAAATCCATCCTTGCCCTTCATCTTCTGAAGGAACACTTTGAAAATTCAGCTGACAATATATTCATCCCTTTGCACCTTTATCAATACAGTCATTCATAAAAGCCAATCAAGCAACACGGAAATAAAACCCAGCAGTCCCAAATGAGTAACTCTGAAACAAGCCAATATGCACAAGTAATAGCAGACAACATATCCTGGGAAGATAATGACTGTAAATGTAATCCTTCAGCACACCCTAAAAATGAAAGTTTCTTTAAGCCTAGAAAGTTTCTTTAAGAAACACTGCAGAAATAAAAGAGGTAATAGGAACAAAGCCTCAGAAACAAACACAATTTCATATTATCATGTACCCCACAGTGGCATACAATCACTGTTTTAATAAAAGGACATAAAATTATTTGGCTACTATTTTTAATTCCTGGTTTTCTATTTGAGGGCATAAAATCTGTACAGTGACTTTTTTCCTATCTTCTCTGGTTTATTCACTGCTAATTTTTCAACACAAGTGTTTACTTAACTCTGGATTCTTCAGTTGCTTTATAGACTGCAATAGGACCATTCCAATCAGTAACAGCAACAAAGAAGTTTTCCCCTAACTCTACTGTTTTAAGACCCACATTCTGGCAACATTAAAACTCCCAACACCTTACTATATTTTAAGTGATACACCAGACTCCTCAGCAGAAGTATTTCCTTTTATCTAATCTAGCAGCAGAACTAGAATTTCCTTTTATCTAATCTAGATCAGTTTTCTACACTTCATTTTATCTTTGACCATTCCAGCAATAGATAATGGCTAGATAATAAATAATATCAGAATGGTTCAATGTAACACATCCAAACCTGGTTTGCCTAGCAACATACAAAGGTACCTCAGTATGTGAAATTAAAGATAACAGAACATGTAATGTGCTTCTGGGCAATAGAACTGGAGCCACACAGTACCAGCAAATAACACTTAAGAGAAATCAGACTTTTTTGTCACTATTTGCTACTAAGTCCTCACTCCTCCCCATAATTTGGATATGATAATCCTCCTTTCTAATCCTACATGGTCCATAACAAATGCAGCTAGATTTGCAGTACATATGAATTGAGTTGTATACTCCTGAAGTCAATTTTAGTAGATTTCAAGCACTCCCATCTCACTAATGCACAGAAGTGACCACAGAAAGAAAAAAAAAAAGCAAACAGGTCTATCTATATCACCTGTAGTATCATTTTGTTGGGAAAAGAATGGCAACGCTGCCTTGGCCTAGAATCTTTAAAGGTAATTAACTAATTCTGGAATTCATAAACATTATGACATCCATTCTTAAGATATTAGAAATAATGTCATCCAGCCACAATGAAAGTCCAAAATGAAATATTATTCTCTCAGGACAAATGAAAAATAAGGGTTTTTTTTTTTAAATTCCTCTATTACTCAGCTCTAAATTGAGTATTGGAAATGCAATCTCAGGGAATATTTTCATGCCAACACAATGTGAACCACAAGAAATCTTGCATCAAAGCAGAAAAGTGACAAGATCCAGATCTGTCCTTATTCTGAGAAGCAATGGCTGCACTCAGAATTTCTAACTCTTATCGCTGACTTTCAACCAGTTATTTGTCTCTGAATTTTTCTGCACTACAGCTATTTTTTGACAGTTTCAAACTGATTGTAGTAGTAGTTCAATAAACTCTCAAAGGTGAATTTAGTAGTGTGGTCTAATTTTAAATTCATCTGGCTTGACTTTCCGCATAATCAGTAGGCTAATCTAAGGTTAAAACCTGAAACAGGACAATTTGAGAAGACCAAATTTCTGTTACCATTAAGAGCATTCTGAAGACTTAAACTGAAGATATTTATTTATGGTAAGAATTAGACTAAAGACATTTATTTATGGTATGTTTTATAAAAACAGCTCTTCTGGGCTTTCAACATTTACTGCTCAGGGTGGACCAACAAAATGTTATTCCTTAAACCACAAAAAGCATGTCAATTAAAAAAACCTTGCTCCATTAAGGTGACACCAAGAAATTTCAAACAAAATAAGCCTCAATAATGCAGTGGTTGTATCATTCATCTTTGCTGGAGGAGACAAATTTGGGTGAGTTTCAATCTTGCAACAGGGCCAGTCACTCCTGACTAACACTAGGGCAGGTAGATCTCCCTAAGTTTGTTCTAATTAATGAGTTGTTAAATAAGGTGGAAAAATCTACAGCTTCCCAAAATGTACATCTCAGAGGGAAGTTCCATAAGATGATCAGCTCACTTCCTCCTAGATGAAGTTAATTTCATCACAACCCTCTCACTCTTGTCCCTCCATGCATCATCCCACTGATCTGAAACCAGCTTTGACTGCTGGCTGACAATATTTATGGAGTCAGTTCAGCCTCCTAACTCAGCAGAAAATTATTCACAGGTTTTTTTTACTTTGGGAGAGTCTTCCACACTTTTTATTAGAGTTGGTACAAGCTAAAGATGATTTCTCGCATTGTCTTTCATTATGTTTAGAGTTGTGTCAATCTCTGAAGAATAACTTAGCAAACAAAATTTAATTATATATTTTGAATATTATTTTCAGCAAAGGATCTACAGTATTTTCACCTCAGTTCTGTTAATTTCTGCATATGACAAATCTGCATTGCACTTTAAATACAAACACTAATCTTACAACACTTCTGAGTATGACCCTTTCAGTGAACCCAAATGAGTAAAGGAAATCAGAAGTAATCACCACAAAAGAAAGATGGCATGGCCAGATGAAATGAGCCCGTTTCCTGTAGAGGAAGGGTCAGAGGAAAAAGATACCAAACAAGGCATGAAGAAAGCTGGGACTTCCTTTATCAATGCGTTCTTGGGACTGGCCACCTTGAGCTTTCCAGGACCAGGATCATCAGCCTTTATCAACTTCAGTTCAGTGGCATTACATATCACAGATGAATTGGGATATGTTTTTTAAAGGACAGACTGTTTTGTATGTGTGGGGATAATTACTGACAGGTGAAGAACTTATCTTTGGCCATGTGCACTGTCAACCCAGTAAACAGTCAAGTCTGAAACTCTGCTGATCTGTCTTTCAAACATTCCTGTCACAGCAATTCCTAATCCCCAACTGACACACAGACATATTCAGGTGCAACCAAAGAGAGTGCAGCAGTCAAATGCTGCCTGGTTTTCCTTAGAGGTTTTCCAAGTACTCAGTGGTGTATGCAGCAGCACCAGAGCATCCCTCCAGCTCCTGCTCTGCCTGCACAAAGCTCTGATGAAAGCACATGAGCTGCTACAAGTCAGGGCAATAACTCTGCAGCTGGAAAAAAGGCAGCAAACAACGTAAAAAGCTGACAGCATGAGACTTGACAAGTCTGCATTCATCTTCTCCAAACAACAATCTTTGCAATTATAAGCAAAAGCTCTAGCAACCTCCAGTACAACAACTAGTGCTTCACATGTAACATTCTCATAAAGAGTGGCAGTCATGTACAGTGTTGGTATTTCTATAGCCTTGAGGATGTGTTATAATTACATATTATATATGCACACCTCTATATGCAGGTATTTTAACTACCTATTAAAGAAGATGGCTTTCTCTATGAGTAATTCCTATGTTTGGACTGAAAGTGATGCAGCCTTCAAAACTCCCACTGAGTTAGTAAGGCCATTGTCTCACCATTGGAGCTTCCTAAAATTCATTCAGTTGTTATTAGATACCATTAAATCTGCTGACCACATAAGTACATTGTGTCATTATTCAGCCTCAGTATTCCGAGGTGCATTATAAACCCTTCAGTACCACTCAGTAACGGGTGCAGAATAACTCTGGCAACACACAAATAAAATATGAAAGAAGAAATATTTTTATTTTCATCTTTATAATAAAGTCAAATTAACTTGAATATCATTCTGTTTTATAGGTTAATAAAATACAAGAGAAATTAATTATCAGCAAAAATAAATATTTATGATGCAGGCACAATGATAACAACTGAAAAAGCCTCTTAGAGGAAGTACTTGCCCTAAAGGGTAAGAGATATGCCAACCTAATAACCTCACCAGGGGTTATGAAAAATTTGCACATTGCCTGACAGCCTAAGGTAAAGTCTTATGGTAGCTCTTCAAGTGGATAAAAGGGAAAATGGAATGCAATGCAAAGTGGTACCGTTTATCTAAATCAATGGAGACATTTCCTACTGCACTGACCTTCACTGCATCTTGAGGAGCACAAAAAGCATTAAGGAACATTTTAAAAACACCCAAGGGTTTTCTTTATCTAGGTTTTCTCCCTGATCAAATAAACTGGAACTCTTTATTGCAGATATTTCCCATATTTCAAGTTAATGTACAGCTCTGCAGCATAGCTACCTAAATAATCTCAACACTTCGTGAGGGCCCTGACAGTCTCTCAGAAATATCACATTCCTCCCATGACACACATCCCTCAGAGCAATAGTTGTGCAATGTCCCTTTGCACTGACACTGACTGAAACGATCATCCTTAAGATAACCAAGCAATGGACTGAAAGGACTAATGATTAACACCAGTGCAAGTACTAAAGGCTGGAAAAACCATGAGTGTGTGCAAAGTGATGTTGTACACATCACTTGTGAGATAAAGCTCACCTGCATCTGTTCTCTTCCTCAAGCGTTGATAAGTAATACTGCTGACAGGACAGTCATCTCTCTTACCCAAAGCAGCAGAGTCAACTCTTTACTCCTGCCTCTTTCCTCACAAAGACTCAGATTTAAATCAGGCAGCAGTAACACTGTCCCATAAACAGACCTTCAGTAAGCCAAACTGAGCAAGTTTTGGAGCCTATACACCACCTTAGCCCAACTGAATCATTCTCTGGTCAATCAATTTACAAAGGTGCTTGGCATCAGAAAACATGCAGACATAAAACATGCAGATATATTGCATTTAGAATATTTACAGAGCTATAATCTCTCAATTCTTTTGATGTTAATCTACATGAACTAGCTTTTCACACCAGAAGAAAACGGTAAAAGCCAAGTCTGCACACAGACTGCAGAAGTATTTGGCCCATACTGCTCTTTATATCTGTAGGACTTAAAGAGCACTAATAAATTAGCAAGGCTTAAGTAAATAAGACAATGATAAACCCACTTCTCCTTATTCCTACTTATGGTAACACACAGCACTGCAATAAGCTGTGGCTCCTGACTACATGAGCTATATTTATTTCTAAAAATTATCTTCCATCTCTATTCTTTCCAGTAATGCCAAGCAGTCTCAATGGGCAGTATTTCTTAAGAGATGAAACACAGAATAAACAAAAGGTTGGATTTATGTAATTTCTTTATCCATGTTCTCTCTCTCTTAATTACACCTCACTGTTGCCATTAAAACATTCTGTTTGCATGTCGATTTGAGTCTTTTCATAATTCCTTTTGCTTTTTTTGGTAGGTTCTCATATTTACCTAAGTAAATATGGAGGTCCATTTTATCTGTCCTTTCCCAAATTTCTCAACAAACATGTACTGGGTTTTAGGTGGAAATCTGGTCCAAAATCTAAAGTAAATTAGCACCTTTCATGTAAGAAATGCAATGAGGTGTGCAAAGCCTTTCATTTAATACCACAGGAGTCACAGTATATCAAAAGTAAATTTTATCAAGTACGGGCTAGTGAATTTCAAGCTCTTTATATTATTTTCATACATAAATTATCAAACTTCGCTGCATGCTCTATAATTTTGAGTTCAAGTCACTTGAATTTATGAGTTTCTGTATACATTTAGTAGTTTCTGCACTGCTGTACTGTGTAATAGTTGTTTTAATTCTCTGTAGTTTCTTTACTATTCATTTTTCCTTATTACACTTCCAAAGCATCATATGTATTTCTGAAAAATTTAAAAGACACATTTTTCTGCTTAAAAAGTAAACTTCAGATAGCAATTACAATCATCACTCAGATCATAAGTTTATTCCATAAAACCTGACAGCAGTATAAAAAAAGAAGTGACAGAATAAATGTGTGTCAATGACATTTATTAAAAACCATTGATCAGAATATTGGAAATACATGGCCTTAAGACTTGTCACAGCGATTTGTGTTTCATGTCCAAATCCAACAGCTGCTTTTAAATTTCAGGGTAAAGATCTGTCTATCTTGCCTGTTTCTTTCAATTCCCTGCATCTAGTCTCTAAATCTAACCCACAGAGGAGTTCCTGAGTTTTATCCTCTCTTCTCCTCAAAATTAATGCAAGTCATATAAAGCACCTGACACTGGTAATCATTCCTTTATATTTAAAATATATGTAGCTAGAACAAATGTGTGAGTGGCTTGGCAGTGCTCCATCGCTGTGCTGGAACAGCTCTCCACCTCTGGCACATATTGCATGTTTTAAAGCTGTCTGGTGTAACAGATAAATCTGGGCAATCGCCTGTTCTGTAATGATTTCTCCTGACATTCTCAATTACGTTTTGGAGAGCCTTGAGTACAACATTTCCAGCAGTTCCCTCAACCCAGAGCATAAATTTTCTTAAACTGCAACAGACTGCTGTGCAAGATTTATTTGCTGAGCAGTTAAGTCTGGTTACACCATCAAAAGCAGGAAGCGAAATTCCATCAAATTTCACCTGCAGTAATTAATTTTTTATTTTGAAGGGAAATAGACTTGAGCTACAAACAAAGAATAAATTCATATAATCACAGCACAGAGGCATTTCTTTAAATTTCCTACAAATCAGCATGGAGCGCAAGCCATCACATAAGGTCACTATAAATATTATTAGGGACCTTGATAACATTTCTGGCAAGAGGCTTGAAGTTAAAGAAGGTATGAAGACTGCTCTGGAAACACCATCTAACAAAAGGTAAATTTCTAGCAACATACATACTTTTTACATTAAATGGAAGCCTGTGTAACCAGGGTGATAGGAACTTAGTGGATTTTAACCCCTTCACATAAAATCTGACATATTTGAAAACTCAAACTGGCCCGATGTGGGGGAGGCCCACATTTTTTGGAAGTAGGATCTTTTGTCTTTAAATCACTTCATTTGTAAGCAGCTCTTAAAAAAGAAAACAAATGTACAAATAGTCTTTTTTTTTTTTTTCACTCAACTAGAAAAATACCCCAAACTACTCTTTAGAATGGTTCTATGTGTTAACTCGTAACATTATGTTTCTTGAACAGCTGAGTAAGACAGCACCTCCACCCTAGTACCTCTGAAGAGACAGAGTTGTCAGCTGTATTTCTGCAAAAGACACACTTGGCCAATTCTCTTTCCACAAGAGAATAAGCAAGAAAAGGAGCATTATAGTTTTTTTAAAATATCAAAGGACAAAATTAACTACAAACATACAAGAAACTGCATTGAATAGATGATGTTATAGTTTACTCAAAAAGACAGGTAAGAAAGAGCATGTACACAAACTGACTTTTACAGAGAAAAGAGTAAACAAATGCATTAGGATGTGCACAAAACATAACTGGAACAAGGGAGGGAAAGTAACTTTTCAGCAAGAAAATGCCTACCCTAAACACAGCATTTCCATGACAGGTCTTGAAGGGAAAAAAACAACAAACTCACAGTGAAAACAACAAAAAAGGTTTTTTTAACAGCTGATTTAGTCAGATATTCTAAGATATTTTCTACAATCTTGATATTTCATTGAGTTCCAAACTTATAAGAGGTCTCCTTTTGAAAATAATTTTCAGTTCCATAAAAAAGCAGTCTGAACTAGAAAGCCAGAGGGAGAAAAGGAGAAAACAACAACAAAACACACGAGGAAACTATACACCCAAATTAAGGATATCCTAGTACCAATATCTCCAATTTAATTCAGTCTTGGAGCACTTGTGGTGGATTAGAAACAGGGCATATTGCAACAGAATGATCAAAGGCTTGGTTTTGAAAGTTCAACCTGAAATACTTTTGCTTTGGTGTTCTCAGCTATAAAGAAAGATAATAGCATCTCCCTCCCCCAAGTAAGCTACAGGATGATATAGGCATCTATCAAGAAGTACTCCAGTTTTTATAACAGAAATAAAACACATTTTGCTACACAAAATCAGCAGATTGAGTTCCATGTTTGTACTGAAGGTATTTTTGGACCACCATGGGCCCAGTTTAGTTTAAAGCAGTGTCAGTAGCCTCAACTGCAAGGGCAGACAGCACATTTATGGCCAGTGGCTTTCTCAAGGAAACAACTTGCAGGTGCACAAGAAACCCAGACAAGAGAGGAGAGTGAGAAAGGCTACTAAAAAAAAAAAAAAANAAAAAAAAAAAAAAAAAAATCACCTGGTAGAGCTTATTTTAGCAGGTGGGTGTAATTAAGCCCAATACACAGAACAGAAGTTAATACAACCTATCTCCATAGTGTTGGAGATATGTTCGTACAACATATCACCAAAGTGATACTCATGAGCAGATTTCTGACTCTTTTTGAAATCTTACCTTGTTTTACCTTTCCTGTACTTAATTGCTTTTCATTTCTTGTTTTCCACAGCTCATCCCCATCTCTCGCTTATGAAAACCACTTTATATTCTGTCTTCTTATTCCTCCCTAGCAGCTGCCAGAAACCCTGAATTACTCACAGTTTTACCCACCACCTTTCCTGAGAAATGTAACTCAGCAGCCTCTCCAAGTTGTCAGTATTTTTTCTCGAGGACTACATTCCACCAAATGCAGTATCTTATCCCATAGAGAAACTGATTATGTACAAGACAGAACCTCTGCCAGTCTCATAGGGAACCACCCCCTCATCTGCAAGAGAGGAGATTTTGTCTGCATTGAAAACAGCTTGGGTCTTCTAAGACTGAACCAATAAAAGTTATTGTTTCATCATAGGAATTCAGTGATCTTTATATAGAGTGTTATGACAAACTGTCCACCCAGCATGCCCTGAGCTGCAGGAGCAGAGCACTCCCTGCATTGTGCTGACTTGTTCCCTCCAGAAGCAGCAACTCATGTCAGTGATTAACAAGAACCTGGTGGAAGCTCAGCACAGCTGGAGGCCAGCAAACTACAAGCTGCAATGGCAACTGCAGTAAGTGAATTTAAAATTAGGGACTGAAAAAAACAGAAGATGAAGGGAAGAAGAAAGTTCTAATGCACTGTAATGGATTAAAAAAAAATGTTGTAAAACATTTCTATGCCTGTATTTATAGAAATTTCTCCAGCAATCTTTACACACCCTCTACTAATGAATGTTAACAACCATAATCTCTGTCTTCAACAGCAGCAAATTATGCTTGTTTTCTTTTAATTTGTTCTTTCAAAACACTTGCATAAAAATAACTGTAGCACTTCCCCTTGAAAGGTTTGGGTATAGAGGCTAATTGATAGATGTGTCTCAGAAATAAATATGTCACTTCAATAATATTGTTTTAACTGTTTTTTTCCTACACCATATGCACGTCAACCTTTTGAACAGGGTTACCTACTGCTCCACTATTCTTCAGCTTTAAAGAGAAAAAATAATGGTGCTGACACTGCTCTTTTCTTCCAGTGGCCTTGTCTAAGGTTCATTGGCCTAAATGACAAAATCAATACTCACATTATATTTTATTTCAGTATATTGTCATTAACAACATGATCATCACATTTGGCATTTAGCTGTTTCTGTTGTCCCACGTACAAATAACATTTGAGTGTTACTCGTATGTTTTTAGAAGAAAAGGTAACTTATCAAAGACTAATTCATAACAATTCCCCCAGCATTGCCCCAATTTCATTGTGAGAGGATGACATCCTCTGAGACCTTCCAGGAATCAGTGCTAAAATGGTAATCATTTAATTCAAGCATGGAATATTCAAGAAAATTAGACATAATATGGTAGCCAAGAGATTCTTTGAATGTGGGACACCTGGAACAGAGCAGAGGTAGTGCTGCTTCCACAGATAGTATGTACGCAGTAATATCAACTCTGAAGACCCATGATTCCAGAAAAAAAAAGTTGAAAAATATTCAGAAGGAAACCAGATGGAAGACTTAAGATCCATCTCCACCAAGGCAGAAGATCCATAGTGATTTTTTATGATGAAGGATTATAGTATAACTTGATCACAAGCAATAAAATCTAGCAGAGACTTCTGACAGCAAAAAACACTTTAACAGGTAGCTACAACAAAACTCAATGGGTAGAAACTGAAAGTTAGCTAAGTTCAGAAAAACAGGTGAATGCTTTTAATAGTGATAGGGAGTATTCAAGCTACTTTTCCAGGAATGTACCTAATTCTTTGCATTTCATAAACCCTGAAATGGATGTGAATGCTGCAAGTTCATATCATGAGAGAAAAATGCAACACAGAAACAACTATTTACATTACAAGAGAATATAATTAGGCAGAGGTTGTACTGTGGGGAAGGCCAAATAATGCAGAAGGTCATGAAGGATTCCTACCAGTTAGTCCTATATATGACATAAGCATCCCTCCCTTTTTACTCAAATAACTTTCATACCTTTCTCTCTGTGAACTTCCCACGGGCAGCTCCACCAACACTGACTCCTTCTTTCTCTCTTCCTTCTGCAGGACTGGCAAACTCCTTTGTGTCCCTCGTACACCATCTCACCCTTCCTCCTCACAGCACAGAACCCAACTACACCCAAGCCCCCTGTCCCACTCTTTTATAACCCATCCGCACTGGACAGAGCTGTGCCCTATTAAGGGCCAAGGCTGTTCCCACTCTTTGGTAATTAGCACAGCTGCAATTTATCAGGGGTGAGGTTGCCTCCAGCACTAGCCCTGTTCTCTTATGATCCCTCCTCCCACACCATCCCTGAAAGTGATCAAGGCCAGGTTATGTAGAACACCTGGTCTAGTGGGAGGTGTCCCTGCCCAAGGCAGGGGAGCTGGAACTGGAGATCTTTAAGGTTCCTCACCCAAACAACCATTCTGTGACTCTATGGCAGCAAAACTAGAAAGCTGCAGAACATTCCTTACTCAGCTAGAGTGCTCTTAAGTGCAATAAATACAGTAACTACAACAATCTCTTATGAACTTAAGATTGGCAACTGCTGTGAAGCCTACACTGCACTGTTTCCAGCTGTCTTTACATATTGATTATGGTTGTCCAAATTAAATAGTTCCACACCCATGGAACCTCTGAGATTTCTTTCAGCAGAGGGGTTGCCCAACGTTGTAAACGTCATTTCCATTCTCTTAGGACAATCTTCCTCTGATAGAAAAAAGTACCATTTACTTCTATCAAATAAATTTGCCTAATTTTCATTTCAGAACCTGTAAGGTTTAACTGTGCCTGTATTGAAGCTCATTTAGTCGGACATTATCTACTGTGTATCTGTATATCACTCAGCAGAGCAAGACTCTCAACCTAAGTAGATATCACTGCAAAAACACATGAAAAGACAGTGGCTAAAATGAAAATATCAAAGCCAGGCTCTTCCCATGTTTTAAACTGCTGATCTGAATTTTGTAAACTACTTCATATTAACTAATATTCTCACAAGAGTCCTAATTTAAATCCTGTAGTTCTAAAGTACCACAAATGTCACTTATCAGGTACTGCATTAAAATAAAATACTGTAAATCTCACTCATGTAAACTCATAACCTTGAATCCTAATTTTCAATTCAACACAAAACAAAAATTAAACTGATTTTTATTCTTAAATACCAGAGTGCTAGATTTGTTTGTTTACCAGGAGGACACTGGGATTTTCCATTTCCAAAACCTGAAAATCCTTCAAAATCAAGGACCACCCAAAAATGCAGACAAGCCCATCAGTGTAGAAGATAAAAATGGCACACTGGAAGCCTTGTACCAATTCAGTGATTGTGTTGCTTTGTACAAAAGGTTAACTCTTTTTATTCCTTTTCCATCTTTCAAAAATGCAGAAGGAACTAGAGATTCCAGACTGCACCCAGCTAAACATTCCTGTCCAGATCTCCTCAGCCAGGCTGGAGGACTTCCAGGAAGTAGGAATAGAGAGGCATATATCTCAGAAGCACATCTTTTACAGCTTGGGCTTATGCACACCACTTCCAGACGTAATAAATCCAGATAAAATAGAGTCCAAAATAACCCACATTAAGAACTGTTCATTGAACTAATATAATCTCCACCATGGCCAATGAGTGTGGAAGTCTATTAAGCATGAAGTCCACGACTGCCTTGTTAAGTGCCTGCAAGCTCTCAGATGAGTGGAAGTAGGGCTCAATTTTTCTGCAAGATTTTAACATCAAATTGCCTGGTATTGGATTTTGAATGCTCCAGACTCTTTACGTTTATGAATTTTTTATAAATGTTACTTAATATGCAAGTGCTATGAGACTGTACATTAGCTGGAGAAACAGCATGATTTCTGACAGATATGAGCAATTTTCCTATACTCAGATAAACTGAAATATAGAGCCAGTCTTTTACCATATGGCTTACCCTCAGCCCTCATGTAACACAGATATCTCTTTGCCCAGCAATATTACATGCTTACACCACCAGCATCCCATCCATCCTGACAGTTTCTCAATCACAGAACCACAGTAGAGTTGGAAGAGACCTCTGAAGGTCATCAGGTTCAAACCCCTGCAATAATCTGGGACATCCTCACCTAGATCAGGTTCCTCAGAGCAAATGTTGCTGTCCAGCCCAACCTCTGATGTCTCCAGGGATAGGGGCCTTCTGCATGGGTATAATCATCTTCTCTGTTCCCCTTGTGTTCTGCTCTCTACTTGCTATTCTGGCCACCACACAGCATGATTGTCAGTTCTTCATGTTTATTAGACTTAAATTTCACCGTGACAGGGTATTAACAAATATACTGCTCCTTGTTTTGAATCTATCCTAATCTATCCTGCCTTCAAATAATGGAGAATGAATGTCTGATGCAGGACTGTCAGAGACAAAAACAAAAAAACAAAAAAACAAAAAAAACCACAAAGGTGGAGAGAAAACTAAGTCTTAAGAATATTAAAAAAGAAAAGTAAACACTGAAACTAAGGATGAGCAGAAACTCACATGAAGAAATAACAGAAAACAAAGGATATGCACAAAAATTTCAACCTCCTGATACAGAGTTTCCAAAAGAATAAAAAAGTAAATGCCCTGATTGAAAATCTTCCATTCTGCTTTGTGCTCTGGATGACCCACATATCTTCCAAGGGGCAGAAGAAAACACAGTGTAGAGAATCTCACATTAGTTTCAGCAGAAGGTTAAAGGTCTTTGGCCTTTGTAACAGAACAAGCTGCAAAGCAGCCAGGATAATTATGGAGGAGGGAAGGAAGTAAAGATTCCTCCTTTCTAGGTCACTGAAGGATGTAGCATCCCCAGGGCAGAGATAGATTTTGCAGGCATACAAGTAGAAAAGAACAGTGTTTGCAAAGAGGTAGATCCTGCAATCCACCTAATCCATGTTTGCCATATTCCTGTGAACATAAGCACAGAGAGTAGCTGTCCCGAGGGTGATACACGTGGCGATATACATGGTGACATATAGAGGAAATGCTGATTTTAGTGCCAAGGAAGTTCTGCAACATCAGGTAACAACAGCTGAATTTAGGCACCATTTTTTTGGTATGTGTGGTCCTCACTGAACACGCCCACTGAAAGTCAGTGCTAGCAAAAAGTCAAAAGAAATTAATTTAAATAAATAAAGAAAGAAAGAAAGAAATGGGCAGGCAGAGCCTGTACGTACTCCTAACAATTGCTATTTTAAAATTACTGTTAACCTAATTGAGCAAACCTATATAAAGTAATAACAAAAAGTCACTGCTTGCAAGATTCATCTACAATCATCTTGCTCTCTCTAGAAACAGTGATAAGCATTGTGCAAAATGAGGATATCTACACTTTGATATCTTCTCTGTCTCTATGCCTTTCCATAAAGTCATGCCGTTTCTAAGAATGGTTGGTTTTGGATATCACTCCCTAGCATTTAGAAGAATCCTTCTTCTATGAAGCTTTAACATGAGTTGCTGTACTTAATCCTTTTCTTTCTCCCTTCTCATGCTTTTACATATCCATAATAGGCACTTTAAACAATGAAACTATAATCTATAATCAACAGCTCCAGGGCGTTGCTGTACTTTGCTCTTAAAATGGAAATAAAATTATATAGCCAAGGAAAAAATAAATATTACCCAACAGTTACAATTTTTGGGCATTTTTATGCAGAATTTCTCTCTCAGATGGAAGAACAGACACCTGCTTCCTTTTCCCTCAGCTGCCTCCTGTAACAACTTACCCTCCTTAAGAGATCTCACTACCAACATCAAAGAAAGTGGCTACTCTGCCTCATCAGATGGCATTTCCATTCTTGCCCAAATTAATCCTTTATTTTCTTCAGGCTTATAGAAATCTAAAGATTTGGGGGAGCGTTCGGGAAACATCATGCTGTGTCAAAAACAGTCTGAATCAGTGCTGCTGGCATTGTTTCTGAAGGTCCCACCATCCTCTTAAGCAGCCATGACCTACCAGGTGCTGTATTATTTGTGCTGATGAGAAACAGCAGTTTTGTTATGTCTGACATGTGCCAGACTGAGAGTATCATTCCAAGAAAATTAGACACTGGCATTCAGAGCTATTTAACAACACCAAAATGAAAACAAATTTCATCGAGAATATTCACCTCCTTCAGTGGACTACAGCAGCTCCCATTAAGAGCAGCTTCTGCAATCCTTGCTGTGGTGAGTATGGATCCTCTATAAGTCAAGTCAGGCAGCTTATGCTTTGTCTCTGTTGACTTTGTGTCTTTGAAATTGCAAGAATGGTGTGTAATGATTGATCTATCTCTTGGTACTACTGCTCTGAACCAAACCATTCTTGTTTCCAAGATCTGGAAATACTAACTGACCTTTCTAATAATTCATTTTTTTTAATTACAAGCTTTATGCTGGGTTTTTCATTAGTAACATGGATGGCAACAGCCTTATAAAGGCAAGAAAATTTAAGTTTGTGTTGTGATCTATTTCTTACATAGGTTGTTCTCATTGACTCCACTGGAAAATACTAATATTACCAGAATTTTATAGCAAATAAGACACTAATTTCACCAGCAGAGTCAAGAGAACTAGTGGCACAGCAGAATTCAAGAGTGGTATTTGTACCTAAAAGCAACATAAATCCATTGTCTTGGCTATAGGCCAACTTTTGCTCTTACATACTTGCTACCTGTCATTGAATAAAGACTGAGATGTTTAGGCTGGTTTGTTTTCTGGAAAAGGTAAAAGGAAGAAAAAAAATCAACATTTCTTTTTTTACATGAGGAAAGTTAGAGAAGCTAAACAAGCTTGAGAGGTTTTGCTATTACTGAATTGGACCACAAGATTAAAAACTAGATTTTCCCTGATTATTTAAAGAAATTGAAGCTCACATACATTGTTAAATACCGAGTGTCCACTAACACCTATCTGAAAGTGAATTGAGAAGAATTTTATTAGGCTCTTGATATGAAAAGTAGCAAGAGGCAATACATTAGGAGACACCTCTCATCCTGAAGTTTTAAATGACCTGCTGTCTTTCTTGTGATGGATAAAGCTTTCAAAATCCAAATGACAATTCTTCACAAAACTATTTACCAAATGTGACTACAAGTATAAAAACTGCTTATGTTAGAAATAATATGTGGCCAAAGCATGATCTTGTCTTTGAATTTTTTTCCAAGTTTTAAAATGACTCTATGATAATCTCAACTAACTCCAATGACTAGATCAACTTTCTTCTGTTCCTCAGGTATCTGCCAAAAATCATTATTTTACAATGCTCACACACTTGATGGCAGCAATAAGATCACTCTATAGCTGATCTGTTAATAGATCTCTAACTCCCTTTGAGTTCCTGCAGTATTCCTACAGGATTGCTGTTTCCCTGTTTTTCCTCCCTTAAAAGCTCCAGCTGCATTCTCCAGCACAATCCTTAATTTTTTCATATCTACAATTAAAATGGGAAGCAAAATAGGTCTACATAATCATGGCTATTTAAAGCTTGTCAATCTCTCATATAAACCTGCCTGATTTTTCTGTATGCAGTTCACTTTAATGGAATACTATCTAGCAAACCATAGCTTTACAGTATTTTTTTAATCCCTTTGTTAAAGGAACTTGGGAATTCAACTTTTTTTTGTTTTAATTACATCTAAAATTTTCATCCATCATTCATCATCACCTCAGTCTGTTTTTCTTTCATGAAAAGTGATTGCATAAAAGAATTGCAACAATACAATCCCGCAGGCTTGAATTTGACTTGCATAGAATTATTGATAAGAACAGTGTAACATGTCCTTCTGATAAAACATGTTTTTTCAGAACGTGTGCTTATTCATTTATTAGTAATGATAAAAACAGCCAGGAGCTGTATTTTTTATGCCTCTGTGTAAAGAACGAACTGCCTCAAGGCTAAACATCTCCTACAAAATGTCTTCCCCTCTGGAAAGTGGCAACACCTTTATGCTAATGATTAAAAATATTCCCCGGATCTATTTTTGAATTTATTTGAAGAAAAACCTTTTCACCCCCATTTTTGTTTGCACATTATCATACTTCATTCATAAAGAAAATCCCTGTAATGAATCAAGTGTGTTATAAATCACACCAGTGTGAAACATTTCAGAATTAAGTCCTACAATGTCTAAGGAATATGCCATTATATAAGGTAAAAAGTGTCAAAGTGCCATATATAGGATATATAATGGCAGGATGGAACATGGACCCAAAGAATTACAGGTTTTTAACCATTCTTTGAACTGTTTTCTTTAACAAATCCAAACAGAGGAGGAAAATCAATCTTTTGTCAAACATACAATGTGAATTCCTACCTAATCTCTCCAATTTGTGATCCCAGCAGCCTAGAAGGGTTCTCCCACATCCGAGTAAAAGATGATATTGGCTCACATGTTCATCAGAATTTATTTTTAAATAATAGTTCTTATAACAAGTTGTAAGAAATTCACCACAAAACCTGTCTGCTTAGAAAGTATCAGCTACCAGAGGCCATCTTCTCTATCACAACCTGATAGCTCTGAAGAGAAAAGAGTTCTGTGGTGCAGAGCCAAAGCAATCACCCACCTTCTTGTACCCTGCCAGGGTGTTGAATGAGTGCTATGGCTAACTGCTAAAACCAAGGATTATATAATATATATTATATATTATATAATATATTCCAAAAAATATTAATTAAAAAATAATTCTTGATAAGGCTGTTGACCAGTTCCTAAGCACAGACTCAACCTCAGTACAATAAGGGCTTCTCCAAGCCATCATGTAAATCAACAGAAAACTATTTCCTTGTAGGAATAACTCATTTATAGAACCACTATTACATATTACAGAATATAAACATGTATTCTAGTGGTATCAAAACTCATCAGACAAACAAAGGCTGGAGCCAAACCAGACAGTCCTATTGTATCAGCATTCTCCAGCAGAGCTCTGTCCTGCCTGGAAGTTTCTGATCAGCTCTAATTATACTTATCAGCTTTGCAAAGGCCTTTTGAGAGCTGCAGAAGAAGAACAGAATACTAGAACTGTTATTGTTATTCAGCCCTATCGACCTTTTCTCTGCAGGCGGTGAGAAAAAGAAGGACGAAGGATAGTTTATCTATTAATAACACTACAGATTCATACACCTAGGGAAAAACTGAATTTAACTCTGGCCTCACATACTGCAACTAGCATCCAAATTTGAGCAGGTGGAGAAGAAGATGATCTAATGATTCATTTGCCAATAAGCTGAAAGTTTTAAGACTTTCCACTCTGTTATGGGATCTGTGCAAGTTTTCTTTCAGCTCACTGCACCACAGCATGGAGAGCCAGAGGGTCTGGAAGCTGGTTAACATTCCCAGATGTGTTGCCTTGTGATCTGAGCAGCTCAGCCAGCTGTGCTGCTGAACTGACTCTGCTTTTCAGCACCCACAGCATGAGCAGACAGTCCTAGCCTGTTTCCCACAAATAACCAGCACCAGCACATACTTATTGCTAATATTTACATTGGAAGAGCTCTATATTAAAATCATGCTCTATTCTCACTCCATATAGTAAGAAGAGCGTAACAGTTTTCTCATTTGTCAATGCACATTTAAAACCTGTCCTGTTTCTTAGCTTATCAACTTGAATGTCACAAGAGTTATGCTTCTGCCACCATTATGATCTGTTAATAAAAGGTTACTGCAGGGAAGATGAAGTTTTCCAAACTTACAACATCTGTCATTTTGAAGAGTCAAGGGCAAAAATACTGTTAGCAAATTTATTCTTGCAAGCACTTGTACAAGAGACTCTAAACTACAGTAGCCTTTAAAAACGAAAATAATTTTAAGCATCTGCTTATTCCCTAGGATAGATATTTCTTCTATACTCTTTGTCGGTTGTGTACAATCAACTAAATCTCTTTCATTACTTACCTATTTAGTAGGCCAAATATTATAATTTCAAATAAATCAGAACAATAAATTCACTGCTTATTTACACAATTTCTGTTCTATGGAACAATCCTGGCCATGTTTTGGTATCTAAATATACATTCTAAGAATACTGCATTATTTATAGCCAAAAGAGAAAGAAATTCAGGTAACAGTATTAATTTTAAACAGACAGGTTTTATTTATTGTTGTTTTGTACATCATTCTGTATACCCTAGCACTATCTAACATCTTCCAAGAACGTATTTTTCTTAGACTTGATGGAATTACATTCTCTTAGTGCTTTTTTTTCTCCTGGGACACTGAAAATAAGCCAACAACTCAGCCTGAACTGCTGAAGTTGAATATTACCTGAAGTGATGTGCTGTCTAAAGCTTGGCAGGAGCAACCATTTAGAAGGTTTTAAGTCTGATATCTTGGCCAAAATCCAATAAGGTCAGTAACCACGCAGCCTTCAAAAACCTGCTTGTAATGATACAGAAACAAGGTAGATTCATGAATGTTTCAGAGAATTTGGGCTTAGCTCAAGACCAGATTTCCAGATCTCCTCACTCTAGTTTCATATCAAGCCTGAAGAGTGTGTAGGAGTTTTCCACTAAAACCACCAGGGCTTGCCTTTGAGACAAGGGAGACGAGCATGTTGATCCTCCACCCAGAGCATGAAGAAAGCACATCAGACCTCTGGGGTAAGTCTGGGGACACGCTTTAATCTTGACCAAAAAGCTGGATTTCTCAACTCCCTCTGCTTTCCAGTTACCTGCTGCAAAACCAGAACCTCTGGAGATGCTAAAAGAAGAATGATAAATGAAGATACATTTCATTATAGGGCAACTCAAACCTGAAGTACTCACTTTGCAGCACGAAGTCTACAAGACTGCAGTCTTAAATATTGATTTTGTATTCATTGTCATTGACGGAAGCAATTCTATTTTTGCTGAATGTAATAAATATGACTTTAAACAGAATAAGGCCCTTTCAGCAAGAAATTTTCCATCTATCTGTTTATAAGCCTAAAATTAAAGCTGCTAAAACTGAAAAGAGAAAAAAATAACCAAGGGGGTTTTCAAAAATTTAAAACTCTATCATGCATAAATGGAGCTCATCAGCAAAAGTAATTTCCCTGCAGAAAACACTCCATCTTTTGTTTTATGTAAGTTAGCAACATGAATATTTCATTCCTAGTGAAACTGCCGTTACCCTTTTGCATTTCATAGCTATGCTTGGAGTCTCAGATACATAAGCTTTTTTTTTTTCTCACTTTGCTGTTCAAGTCTATTGCAATTACAGGTTTTCCTGTATCTCAGTAGATAATAGAGTTTGGAATCTGATATTAGCAGCAACTACATCCTTTGTCCCTAAAATTCCCTCTAGAAAGTAGATGGGAAGAAAGGAACATAAAGGACAAATGACTGCACAGAGGATAATTATTCTCAAGATACCAATCATCATTTGGAAGACACGTCAGGTATCACTGTCCTCAAGTAGTTTAGGTTTTTCTCAAAACTACTGTCAACTTTGGCAAAAATTTACAATTAATAAAAGGTAGTAAAAACACCTACACTGCATCTTCACATTAAAACAATGGCCTAAATGAACAATGAACTTAATTTAGTTGTGAAATGTATTTCAACACCAGGACAGGAATAATGAAAAGAATCAGTACAGTGCATAACATTGTATTGCTGACAGCTCTTGCACAAAACTGTGACCAAAATAGGTTGCACAAGAATACAGACCCTATATAAGCTTGCATTTTACATTAGTTTAATTTCAAGAAACTTAAAAACAGGCTTTTCAATCAAGATGAAAAGGTGAAGGTAGACTATTTGACCTATATCTAGCTCCATTACCATTGCAAATTCTCTTGAGAACAATTTTATCCTTAATTTTGTTACTTGGCATGTCAGAGTCTGAGTGGCTGATTTTCTCATTTAGGGTTGTTGAGGTTTGTTCAGTCATTCTACAGGATTTTTTTTTCAAGATCGCACATATCTGGAAAATAGCTGTATCGTGTATCAGATCTTCCATCTAAACAGGAATATATTTTCTTCTTTAAATGCAGCAGACTTTTTGAACTGTGGGGAGTGAGCAGGCCTGGCTACTGAGGCAAAATGGCCAAGGGTGACCTAAACTGAATCACACTGCAAGACAGACCACTGTTCAGAAGACCACACAGGAAGACTCTACGAGATAAAATCACTACACAATTGTAATACCATAAGCCAGCAACCAAAAGATTTTGCCACTTCAGTCAAAAGATCAGCAGGGGGAGATTTTTGTTCCAGAACACCTGTGTCTGATCATGCACAGAGAAAAAAAAAACAGCCACTGTCCAACAAAAGCCATCTGGTAACAAGAAGCATTGTGTGTAAAACTTGACTCTGAGATGACTGCTGGAGGTGCAGGTTTCTCTGCTGCTGTATTTCTGAAGACTTTGAGAGGCGAGATACATTCCAAATTACTTTTCATGTTATTTTAGCTATCTCCTTTTTCCTTCATCCTCTATATAAAGTTCTCAAAATTGTTTATTCTGAGCATGAAAGCATTTGCATAGGCAAGGACTCAAAATAAAGGCATCAGGACAAGGGCAGCCCCTGCTTAGAAAGCTTAAAAATTGTCTCAAAGACATGCATCAGTGTTTGCACCTTGTTCCACAGAGCAAGATCTACAAAGGTAATTTAATCTGTCATTTGTGATCTCTGGCCACAAAAAGAACTGCAAAAATTCACCTTTTAACAAAATCATCAGCATTAAAGGGAGAGTTAATCAATGTATGAGGTGGAAGTTTACAGCTGAGTTGGGTGGGAGAATGCATGACATACTAGAGAATTTACTTTGGTATTCAAAGTTTAACTATTGTAGAATCATAAACTGAGTTAGTACAACTGCTCAGTTTCAAAGTAGTTTACATACAAATTATTACTCATTCCTGAGAATCCTGCTCAGCATTAGGAAACTGCTAATCCTATCATGAAGCTCCATCTTTGGTGTGGTCATCAAGATGTTTGACCTACTTTGTAAATCACTGCTATGTTTTTACTCTAATTTGTTAAAGAAATTTATTGCATGCTTGGTTTATTTTACCTTATGAGGTCCTAAATCATTTGGATAAAAATATGCTGAGTTATATCTCAAATGGTATTCCATATGGACCTAAAATCATTACAGATGTTGAGGGTATTAGCTAGTAAACCTCATGTCTCTTTAGCTTCCCCTCTCTTCATCTACTTCAATTTGTCTTTAATTCTTTCTTAACCTCACTAGTGATCACAGGCATTGAGAAATTTACTTCATTAGAAAGGGCAGTAGTGTCATATAAATACCTAATCACCTGTTATTTGGAATTTTTTAAAGACAGTTGGCAAGAAGAGACACCAGAAAACAGTTGCCTCGTCCTCTATAAAAAGTTTTTATATAACTTACTGGTACTGGAGGAGGTCCCTCCTATGAAAGATGCTGAAGCTATTCCAGAATATAAATACTGAATGATAACCACAAAAGTTAGTTGATGACATTTATAAATTAATTAACAAATGTCATGTAGAACAAGATGCTGGAATTCCTATAGATAGCCTGAACTTCGTAGAGGTCTGCAGGGTCTTCTGTATTTCAAAAATCACCAAGTCTTTTAGGTCAACTGTCTCCCCACTCTACAGCAGAAGCTGAATTGGGACTACAAATCTAATTTTCTAATTGCAGATGGAGTGAAAAAAAGAAAGAAATAAATCTTTCCTTCTTTTTTTTTTTTGTTTGAGGTTTGTTTTTTAAATATTAGAAGGTATCTCTTTTCAACCCAAAACCCTAGAGAAATAAACAATGAACAGTCAAAATTAATTCCTGCCTGAAGTTGCTGTATTACCTTGCTTTTAAAGACAACTCTGTATATAAGACAAATTATCAGTGAACATATGCTCTTGCACAATAGCACTTTTGGAAAGCGATGATTTTCTAGTTCCTTCATACTCTTGATTTCTGTCTTTGTTGTTGAAGAATACAGCCCTAAATCCGTGCTATTTCCTGTATTTTAATGTAAAACATAAGAAAAAAGGATGGCATAACTCATAAACAGAGTTTTGTGCTAGAACTCCAATCTGTCAGTGAAAGCAACAGAGTCTAACTTTGTTTCAAAGTGGATTCTCAATTTGTTCATTAAACCATATTTCAAAAAACAGCGAAATATTATCAGGCTCATATTGCTTTATCCTCTTTACCTTTTATGGCATCCTATTTAACAACAAATATTTTACACAATCATTTAACGGTGTTTTTCAGAATGTAGACTTAAATAGAAACTAATGCAAGGAAATTATTTTCCTAAGGAGTTGGATTGTTTCCTAATTGTTTATTATATATGTATTCTCTTGCCAGAAATCAAGATTTAAAATTCCATCTTCTTCAACACTTTAATGTTGTTTGGATCTCTGAAGCATTTATATTTAATTTCACAGCAGTGTTACAATTCAAGTGCTATATTTTAATGTCTGCAGCAGCCAATTGTTGATTTATTTTCTTTCAGGCAAAATGCAAATAAACTCTTAAGAGGTTTGCTCACAACCCTTGTGTTTGAGTTAATACATTTGCAGGGAATAAATTAAAAGAAGTCCAAATATGACTTTTTAAGGCCCTTTTGAATTTAAAAACTACATCTAGTTTAAAAAAAAAAAAAAAGGCAAAAACCAAAAACATTAGTCAGAACTTTTTCTATAAGAAGTAACTAGAAACAAATTCACATGAACTTGGGTCATTTCCAGCATAGGTCTGTGCCAACCACAAACTCCAAGGGCGTGGAAACGAGCAGATCTAGGGACTCAGCACTCTTTTGAAAGCTCTCCTGTAGAAATCCATCCTTGGCTGTGAAGACATCCCCACAAACCGTATTTTCAAATTCCCTCAGACCTAACTGCCACATGGAGCAGTCCAGAAAGAACAAGCAGATCCTCGTCACCTTCCTGCTTAAAATCTCTTAAAATCCCCCCTTCTCCATTTGCTGTGGTCAGAGGCTGCTGTGACTGAAGCACAAAAACTTAGGATGGTGAGCTTCAGAGACAGAGGAACTAGCAGTAAAGAGAGGGACTAACACAGCAGGTCCTCCTGGGCACAGAACATGTTTCTTCACCGTAGACTCCAGATTCATGGCTCCTTAGACATCTAAGATTGACCAACACTGGAAGAAGGAAAAAACCCTAAATTTTAAGGAGTTCCAAAGCAGGTCTGCTTCAGGATTGGGCTACAGATAGTCAAGATATTAACGGGCCATGTTTAACAAGTTAGAACAATCTCTTAGGGTTAGTTTCCATCAGAGATAGTAACAGCTAAGGAGGACATAAACATTTTTTTTAAAGCATAGATGCATGCAAGAAATAATCTTGAAGGGGTGAGAGAGTCTAAAGCAACTTTTTCAAATATATTTGCAGTAACACATTTTCCAATCAAAAATGCTTTGCCAAATCATCAGGATTTATTAGGATGAGCTTGGTCTTTCAAATAAAGCAAGGAATTGGAAGTTGGAAGGTTTGGGTTTTTCTGACATATCTCTCTCTCTCTCTCCTAAGCATACCAAGAAAATTTATCTAACTTTTAAGAATATCAGCTCATTTTTTCAATGGTGTCTTGTGAGGTGATTTAATTTTTATAAGATTCACTAACACCCAAGAGCACCATGCTTCACAGAAAGGTATTTTTAAAACCTAAGTAATACATCTGAAAACTACCTGCATTAGAAATATTTCAAATCTTTTTTCTGCCCTATCTTGCAGCTCTAATACAACAACAAACCTACAACACTTGAAGACCAACTCTGGTCTTATTGGAATCAATTGAAAGAAATGGAATAAAGTCCTAAAGTAACAGTGCTGTGATGAACACCAGGTACTGCAGAAAAGCAGTGTTCAGATTTCAAATCATCTTGAATCAAATTAATCCCTAGTACATTTCTTTCTAGTTTAAAAAGCCTGTTAACTGCCTAAAAGGCTAAAACTGGTCTCCAGATTTGTATTTACTCAATTAGTTTTCATTTTATTTTTAGACTAATTTGATTTATGAAAAATTGTCAGTATTTTTCCATATATTTTTCATCCGAGAAAACTCTTTCTTTTCACACAAATTGTTTCCTATTTGGAAATGTAACCATCTTTATTAAAAAAAAAAATAGATTCATGTTGGAGGCACAGCCTGAAAAATTGTTACTTCTTAAAGGAAGGAGCAAAGATTATTAGAGAAACTATGCAAATAATTAGTATGATTTTTTTTTTAAGTGAAAGACATTATTATTTTGAATAACAGATTTTAAAATGAAGTCAAGAATTAAATCCTCCGAAATTTATGCCAGATGGTTGTTAATTTCATAATTTGCACCTTCTATTTTCATGAACATTGAAATGTACTCTGAAAATCAAATTACACTTTGGAGTTTACTGACCGAGAGGATTATATAAAAAAAATACAGATTCTCATATCCTTGCTGGAATAGACTAAATTAGGGTTTGTACCTGGGCAAAGGTAATTCATTTACAAGTGAATAATCACAAATCATGGATGAATGATTCCATATTTTTGCTTAACTCCTCCTTTGATCTTTATTATAAATGAGAAAACACCTAAACAATTCTTTAATAATATTTATTTTGACAAATGAATATGTATGGAGAAATGACATTTCAGTAAGTTAGTATTACTAGATCTTCTCTTTTCATTTTGTGCATTGCAATATGCAGTATGAAAGCTAAGAATTGTTAAGGCAGACAAAATTCAAAGCAAAAAATATTCAGAGTAAAACAGGTTCCACTCAAAAAAAAAAAAATAAATAAAGTGAGAGGAGAGATATCAAGAACTGAGGAAAGGATTTTACATTTTGTTCATATTCCTTTTAACTATAAGCTATTGCTAGCTCAGTGCAATATAAAATACCAGTACTATAAAATACCTATCTAATGTAGTACCTTGTGCAGTGACCTCCAGCATTTCTGGATCAAGTCCCTTGGCAGCCCAGGACATCCAACCATCATATTTTTTAAATTTCATCTCCAGCCTATCAAGATCAGTGATACAGGGGGAACATCTCTCTTCTGAAACCAAATACCAGCATTCAAGAGACACTAGACCTGACATTAGATGAAGAAACAGCAGCTTTGCTTCAAGCAACTTGTTATCTTTCTGTATTTGAATTACAATGCTGTATAACTAGTAAAGCTTCTGGGTAGAAAAATGGTCACAGCAAATCCAGCCTGAAAAACCTGGATTGATCACAAATTAAGAAGAAATTTAGTAAAAGCTGGGAACTAATGAGAAAAACACACACATTCTGCAAACTTTCATCTGGGTTCAAAAGGAATCACAAATCTGCATCATCAGAATGATCTCAAATGTCAACAGCAACCTTTTCCTTTCATCTGCCTAACTTGCAGGAGAAACGTCTCAGTTAATTTGTACTTTGATACAGAGGCTCAGAAGTCACTGAGAGTTGAGCACACATTTAGTTATAACAAGGTAAAACTAACTCTCCCATCTCCATCCATATTCTCCTTTTTCTTCTTTTCACAGAAGAACTGATGACAAGGATTACCCCTTCCTTTGTGTATATTGTAGTAATCATACTAAGAATTCAATTCTGACTATAAAACTCTCATCTTTCCAGATTTCAGCCAAAACTTCCTTCTATCCTTGTCGACCAAATGATATCACCCTGTTCCCCAATTGCTACCAGAATCCTAGACAAGTGACAGAGGTGACATTTCAATGACACAGGCATCTTTAATTTTTTATAAGCTAATATGAGGAAGATTTAGCTGCTGTTCAGAAGACAGAACATCTGATAACATGGGCCAAGTTACAAGAATTTACAGCTTTCGTCTTTCATAATCACCTTCATAATCAGAAGGCTCCAATTTTGAAATTGCTTTGACATCTTTTTGTTTCAATTCTTTACCGTGAAACACACTCCAAAGATTCCCAGTGACATTACTCACCAACATCTTGACATGATGTAACCATGATGGGTTTGCATCACTGACATCTCTAAAGAATTGGAGGAACATTTCATCTGACATTGTAGCATCATGTCTGTGAATTCAGTGACACGCAGAAGAGATGGCTGTGATTAAAAAAAAAAACAAAAAACAAACAAACAAAAAAAAAATTCCAAAAACAGACTGCTGGAGTGATTAGGAAATTTTCATCACTATAAAATGGAATAAGGAAAAATAACAGATTCTTTTTTTAACCTCAACTATCTCCATTAATTTTTAACTAATGCAGAAAACCTTATCTACGTTCACAGACTAGACAAATAAACTACACCCAAAGTATGCAAAACTACAACTCCACTACATGTAGATCCTTTATCAATTTGAATTATGCATGAAGATTTCCAACACTGTGGATCTTGGTCATCTCAGAATGGGAGTTCTAAAAGGCATCAATCATAAAAACATGTTGCAGATACACGAACAGAAGTGCCAGAGACAAATATACTTGAAAGATGTTGCACTGCTTGCTTTTATTTAGACTGGAATGCCTTCCTCTTTTAATGATCTAAATTATGATTTATTGTAATTATTGTGATTCAATATTATTAAAGCCCTGACCTGCATATTCCAGTCAAACATGGGCTTGGGGTTTGTTTGTTTGCTTGTTTCTTTTAAAACTAAATGAGGGTGACACTTTTCCTCTAAGAATGACAAAGGGAAAGGCCCAAATTTTTGACTCTACTTACAAAATTCACCCAGGACGTAGGGAAACCCTGCTGAAGTTTCCTCCTCTCTCTGAAACCCATTCAGGTGGCAGCTGAGGGCATTTTTCAGGCAAAACCAAGAAAGTTAAAGCAGTTAACCTCACATCCTGGTGAGTTGTTTCCGAGCACAAGGTGTAGGATTAAGAAGATGGGGAAAAGGGGTGGTGAAAGGAAGGCTCTCATGATGCACTTGATGGCTCAGCTGTGGGGTCTGCTGAACATATCCTGGACAAATTTTCTGGATCAGCCTCGTCCAGTGAGAGGTATGAAGGTTTGTGCACACAGACGTGCTTCAACATGCAAAGAGTGAGTGTGGCTCTTCAATAATCCCCAGCACAGCACTCTGGTCATCAAGAGAACTTTTAGACAAAAACTGGCAGCATGAGGCATCATCGGAGCAAGAGCTCTCACTTCCTCCAGAGGGCCATCATTTCAGATGTAAGACACTAAGGCAAGACTTAAACCCTTAAGCCATTTTTTGTGGCACAAGCTCTAATTGCCTATAAATCATGCTGTGTTTCCTGCTTGACACATAAAGCTTGTCTATAAATAAAAAATTGCTTTAAAATCCATATTCCTGCATGGCATTGAATTGGAAATATGGCAGAGTTTTCTGCTTGTCTTAAAGCTCCAGCTTCATAAGAAAACACTTTCAAGTGGGGTATCTACTTTGATTGTTGGGGTTTTTTGGTGGGATCCAGAAAACTGGTATATCAGTAGTTTCCAACCTTCTCTCCCCTCCATGGAATTTAGAGATCACAGCAATAATTTATTGCTCTGTGACTGAGAGTCCATCATGCACTAGACAGCATCTCTTCTGGGATTTGAAACCACCTACACAAGTGCTTTAGAGCTATTTCTGAGATTCTTGGAGCTGCCTCAGTGTTTGTGAATCATGAAGCCAGTGAATTTTTTATGAAGTTTCACTGTTTCTAATTTCTTTAATCTTTCTTTTATATACCTAGAACAAGAGTCTGGGTCTTTAAGAGGTACACAGAGAGGAGCACAACTGAATCATTTGGGACAATGCTGCTCTCAGCTGGCACACCATCCCCAGTGCTCTCACACACCATGGCATCCTCCTGGGCTGTGTCATGAGCATGGCTAGTCCACAGAACTTACAGAGGAAGAGAGAATAAGGTGGATTTTGGACACATTCATAGGCTACAGAGCACAAAAAAAAAAAAAAAAAAAAAAAAAACACAAAAAAAAACA